>JAVJGJ010000034.1:3030463-3041062 GCA_035590215.1 Microhierax caerulescens | reverse complement strand
AGTGTGACATTTTGTGTCAATGATGGGGAAAAGAAGAAAATGCTGCTTAAATTGTTCTTCAAAGCCATTTGCCCATGTGGTTGCCCTTCATCAGCATTGTGATCTGTATGTTTGTGGAGTCCAAATGTCATATCAGAAATGGTTAATGATTGTGTGGTGCCTTAAACTTCATGTGAAAGCATAGGGGTTATTTTCCATGTTAACAACTTGTAATGAACATAAAATATACAAAATCTGAGCTGTCAATATCATCTTAGGAGTTCTCACCCTGCTTTCTGTGGGCTGATGTTGAAACCAAAGGGGGTTAAGGATACACAATATCTTATTCTGCTGTTGGGTTAGGCCTGGGCGTTTGCTGATGGAGCCGTGTTAAGTCACACCTATATTTGCAAGTGTCAGTAAATGAAGAGTTCAAGGTGAAAACTTGATGTGTAGCTCACTGTTTCATTAGTACTTTTGTTATTTTGTCAGTACCCTCAGTACCCCTTCCCCATGTGTCTAAGGGTAAAGCAATACCCTGTGGTCATAGCTCCTAAACTTGATCTCTGGCTGTTTGAACCATTTCTTCCTGGGGAAACACAGGCTGCTTAAATAACAAGAGCGTAGTGGAGGGGTTGGAATGAACATTTCTAGACCTGATGGTGGTTATGCAGGGTGCACCTCGTAGTCCTTTGCTGTCAAATGCTTTCACATACTTCTCTGTCTCTCCTTGAACAACTTCTGTGTGTTGCATGGTAATGGAAGTCAAAAGAATTTGTTTGATGTTATTTATTCAAATCTGTAAAGGATGGTTGTGCAAAGACCAAAGAAAAATGGTTTTAGTCTGACAAATGCCAAGGGTTTTTGTTTTGTTTGTAAAGCCCAAACAAACCCTTTGGGATCCTTGGCTGGGTATATAATAGCATGAAATACACCATTTCTTTCATTCTGCTTCCTAAAAATCTAATTCTTTATGCATTTAAAGTGGGAGTTGAGGCAAACCCAGAGTTTAGCTCTGTTGACCTATATTTATGAAAAGAGAAGTCTTGCTAAGTGTTGCAAGAAAATATATAGTGCTGCTTGTATACTCTGATGAAATGTGCATACATTCTAAAAACACTTGGGATTTCTGCATCTTCTTATGGAAGGTTTAAGCCCTTTCCAGCCAGATTCAGTCCATTTGTGCTGTTCGTAGCATGTATATTCAGACTTCCCATTAATAGCCATGGAACATCAATGGAGAGGGGCAGCAGAACAGAGTTTAGAATAAGCAAGGAGGAGAGGTAGTACTGAAAGCTTCCTGCATCTCAAGGTTTAAAGGTGAACTTTTTTTCCTGTGGGCTTTGGTTGTTGGTTTGTTTGGGTTTTTTTTCAATTCAGCCCAAGCTTTATAAAGTGCAGTTTAATGGTTATCACGCTCCTTATTGCATAACTGTGGCACAGATGTTATTTTTTGTAATGTTGCCTGACATATTTAAAAGGGAAAGGGAGGAAGGGAATTTATACTCTTTGGAGATGAATACATGGAGCCTATTAGTCTTAAAAAAGTGTGAGGAGCTTGTTACAGCCAAGCTGGCACATCTCTGAAAGGCTGATCTGTGGAGTGGAGCTCTTCAGATAAAGAATGAATGTTGTATCTCCTGGAGTTTGTTGTATGTGTTACCAGATAGCCCAAAATCAGAACTCAGTGGAGTACTTATGCACTTAATGTTTAGGCACATGCTTAAACATTTTTGTGGAACTGAGACCAAATCCAAACATATATTTATTATTTTAAGGTGTTGTCCAAAGTTAAGGTGTGCAGGATAATTGGCAATCATGCTTAGAGTTAGGGGACATGAAGATGAAATACATTACTCAGCATAGGTAGTACTGATTGTTTAAGTGTTTATATTACTGAGGCTGAAAACAAAACCTTTACAGTTGCTTTCTGAGGAAGGTTTGGCTGAGGAAATACAGTTAGAAATACAGTGGGTTTCAGCAGAAGGAAAAAATTACATGCAGGCCTGGTGGAATAGGCATGAGAACATTAAGTCATCTCCATTTGGCATTTCTAACAACATTATAAGTTTTAAAATACTAGAAACACAAATAAGTAGCGATGCAAATGGTAAATGCTATATTTGTATTTATTTATGTATAATAACAAAATGCTTGGTGTTTCAGATCAGCACAGTGTGCCTTGATTCACAAAGTATTTGTTTTATAAATACTGGATAAAATGCACAACCCACCTCTCCCTGCTGTACAGAGGAGCTGACCAGCTTAGGGAGAAATTAATGACCCGCTAGAAATGCAGTTGTGAAGCGAAGCCAAGAATCTTGATTTCCCAGCCCTCATTTGTGTGTGTGTGCAGGATAATGGGGTAATTGTGATAAATTGATAAGGGGGGGGGGGGGAAATGACACCTACTGTCATCGAGCGTCTTTTTGAACTCTTGAATTAAAGATAATTCAAATGATTTATTTATTTATTTTAAAAAAGGTGAACAGTTATAAAAACAAACAGGAGGAAACCTAAGAGTGTTTTTCACTTGTTTTCACTGCCTAGGGCAAAATATTTCTGTTTGATTTTTATTTTGCTTTTGTTCTCCCCTTTGCCCTTTCCACCTGCTGGATTACCTACTACAGGAAATAACAAATTAGGCAAAATAAATCCTAAATTATAGTTGTACAAGGCAGGAGCTGCTGTGTGAGTGTAGGATTATGCACAAGCTCAGGTGTGAATTTTATGACATTCCTTGTGCCTGGCATTTTCCTCAGCAAGAAGGTGCAGGGGCTGTGACCTGGTGCCTCAGCTCCCACAGCCAGGCTTTTGAGGTCTTTTATCCTTACAGCTGTGTTGGCACTGGCTGTTGATGTTCCCATCCTGGATGGGAGAGGGCATCTCGCCCGTCTGCCTCACTCCAACAGAGGCAAGGCTTCCTTGGCTGGCAGGTGGACAGAGCTCCTCCAGGGTCTGGGAATTTTCTCCCTTTCTAGTGTCCAGTGACACCTGTGCAATGTGTTTAAGCGTGTGGTGCTCCAAAAAATTCCTCTTCTGGCTAAAAAAGAAATGAATGGAAAATATTAGTCTAAAATAGAAGGTTTGTGCTGATGCAAGCTGTGTTTACTTTTGAAAATTCAGTTTATTAAACTCAAGGCTGCAGAACTCCAGGGATCAGTGATGCTGTCTGAACATCACCTTGTGCGCCGCACAAGCAATTTTTCAAAATTACTTTTTTAATTAAAAGTTGTATCAGTTTAATGCTAGTTAAAGGAAAGTTCACAGGCTTAGTGTTGTCTGAAACATGCTGCAGATTTGGGAAAAACCTTTTCCTGCCTTTTTAAGCTCATCCAAAATAGTGAATATGCATGCAGAGAGAGGGGAATCTCCTTCTGGGCTTTACGTCTGAGGGATTGCAGGGTAAAGGTATTTATTGATTATCAGTCGAGCTCCGCTTCTGTTACCCTCGGAAGGAGCTGCACAGAAGCTGAGTTGGAATATGAACATAAGGAAAACAAGGAGGACTTGAGGTACAGCAGAGGAAAGTCAATACAGAGCTTATTTAAATGTCAGCTGCCTGGAAGAGCTCTGCTCAAAAGCTGTAAGGAGAGATTAGGTGTAAGACATAATGCATGAGTGTGTAAGGAAGGGCGGAAAGATTGCTGAGCAAGTCAGGTGCTGTGGGGAATGCGAGCGAAAGGAATATATTAGGGAAGAGGAAGGAAGAAGAAACTGCTGACTGAAAATTACATCTGACAATTAGTTTTGAGCAACTAATTGGAGAAGCACGTGGCTTTTGGACATGGGAAGACTGCGATCGTAGTTGGTGGGCGATCTGATCCATTTTAACAGCATTATTCATCAACATGGTTGACAGGACTAAGCGACACTCATTACAAATTCGTTTACTACATCTATGTATTGTATTTATTTTCTGAATGTAGGTGCAAAGTAGAGTGTCTCTGTAAGCACAGGACTTCCTGGAATTTGAATCATATTGGCTAAATAAAGTCATTAGTCCAGAGCTGTAGTTGTGTGACATTTGTCAATGCAAGTGGATTTACATTCAGGGAGAGTTTAGGCCAACAAAATCACTGTTTTGTAGATGAAAAAGCCTTATTCTGAATTTCACAGCCATTTTTATTTGGGAAAGTTAGCCACTAATTATATGTTGAAATAAGTAGTAGTTGTGTTACAGTTGTGGCTGAAATAAAATTAGGTTGAGCACTCTTGTACAAGAAGCAATATCAGAGTCAGCCTCCAAAATTTAAACCCAAACCAAGTTACACGTAGGCATTGTCGGTGGGGTAAGGAAAACACTGAAGGTGTTTCACTTGTGGAGAAGGCCCGTACCTTTCTGGTCCAGGTGGCCCGTGGCTAACAGGGGCTTCTGCTTCAGGCACTGGCACTGAGCTCCAGCTTAGCAGTACATTTGAGTGATGCTTTCTACTGTTGCTGTGGGGTTAGGAGTCTGATGGTGGCAAATGTTGACCTCATCTGAGTTTTTCAGCCCCCCTTGGCCGCATAATAGCAGTGTGGTACACCAGGTCATGAAGTCCTCTGCATGTAGGCAGGACTGGGACAAGAAAGATGGGGTGCACCCCACTGCGTTGTAGCCCACTGCACCCCAGCCAGGTGTTTGTTTGGTTTTGGGTTTTTTTTGTCAACCTCTTGCCTAATTTTGAATGGAATACAATGTCTTTATCTTCAGGGAAGTGAGCTCCTTGTGCATATGATAACTAAAAGACCTAACAAGTCTTCCAGATCAAGGCTGTAGCTGGCAGCCTTGCTTCCTTGGCACAGCATAACTTTCTAGTCCTAATCCGCTCTGTTGAAAAAACTGTCTTGGAACAAGTGCTTGCTCAGGACAGTAGGACCCTGAACATCAGAACAAAGGACAGCTACAAAACACAAAACATGCTGGTTTGGGTGTTTCTTTGCCTTTGCCATCTAGCATAAACATGTAGCTCCATGTATGCTGGTATTTGTATTCTTATCAGTCATATGTTATGGTCTTATGCCACGCTGACTGCAAACATGTGTTTGTTAAAAAAGCATCACAGCCATTGCACGTGCTTCTGTCCCACAGAGGGGATGAAAGAACAAACAACATATGATGAGCATTACTCGCGTTGTTTAATGCTCTTCTTGGCTGAACAACTCATTTACACCAGAAGGTAAAAAACTTTATTGTTTAGGAGGGAAGATGGCCAAGCAGGCTGAGCTGGGCAGGCAAGTATTTAACAAGTAGATGGGACATGGACTCATGCTCTGGAGCAGTTGGGCTTACGTTACTGTCTCCCTCTCTGGTGCTAACTTTTCTTTTCCAAAATGCATTATGATAGCAGAACAGTTGACAAGGGAAGTAGGTTTACATTTGAAATGCACAGGAGGTATCACTGAGTGGTCTGAGCACACAAGCCAACTGCGTTCCAGCCCTAGCGCCAACATTGACTTCTCTCGGCCATATGACAGTGCTATCATTTTTCTGTCCTGCTTGTCCCACTTGTTTAATGGGCAAATTAATGCGGATTCCCTGGAGTGTTGTGAAAATTAGTTAAGGTTTGAAAAGTGTGTTGAAGAAGTCTCTCGGTGCTGATAGTTATTACAACTACTGCTTTAAAACTTTTAAAAAAAAGTTTTAAAACTTTTAAAAGTTTAAAAACACTTTTCTGTTTCTTTTAGCAAAAGTATTTCCTCTTCTGCTGGAGTTTACTGCTCACATTTTTTTGTGTATCTTGTGTGCGGTATCTCTAGGCTCTTTCAATATACATGCTTTTTTTGTAAAACATTATATTTTATCCTGTGTTTGAGAATTCAGATTTTCAGTATGTATGTTATTACACCAAATGTGAATAGGAGGCAAAAAACCTTATGCTGATGGAACTTCATGGTTGCTGCTTTCCCGGCTGAGCTGTGTCTGTGGGTCATGTATGCATTGACACATATTTGCAATGATACTCTATCACATCTATTTAAAGAAGGTGTTTAGAGCGGGAGGGATCCTTACAGCTTTTACAATGTCAGCTATATCTTTAGGGAAAGCTGAGAAGCAGACAGGCTAACAGGAGTATAGGGGGGTGGACCTGGAGATGTGAGATGAGATCCTGAGAGAGAAATAAGGCCCTTATTTCCAGTGCTGAGACAAGGCAGTGACCGCAGGTGTGTTCCTTAAGGACAATTAGCTCCAATACAACTGCAGGCTGATCCAAAAGGCTTTGACAACTGTAAGACTCTCCCACATGAAACAGGCCCTGCATGTTTCAAATTGCATACTCTTAAGTGCTGAAAAAATAAGGCAACCTTTTGAAGTTTGGCCTGTAAAACTTTCTTCCCTTTTATATGTCATAGAGGAGCTATCATGCTTAATTAAAAGGTTCGTGAAGATTTCTATTCCAGTAAAAGGTGGAGAGATCTTTCTGCAGATTACTTTTGGCCAGGACTAGTTTCTTGTCAAAAATTACCTCTTTTAGCAGTTTCTTCAAAAAGCGCCTGGGGAGCCAGTTGAACCCAACCCAAGAGGGGGTAGAGTTAAGAACAACACTTTCTGTAGCGTTTAAACTAGACATTTCTTGGAGGGGATCCTTCCAACTGTTGATCTAGGTTGGCTGTAGGTGGTATTGAAATCCTTGGATGTGACTGGAAGTTGGATTGAAGATGAATGGAGAGAACAAGGAGATAAGTGTTGGGAGGAGACAAAAATTTACTCTTGCAGGGCAGGAGAACACTGTACCTTCTCCCTTACAACACTCATCTAAAATGCCTGTGTTACTTTCCCCTCGTGGACATCTGCTCTCTTTCACTTGTCTTTTTCTTCAGTACCAAAAGCTGTGTCCCCTGAAGTTTCTCTTGCTTCTGGTGTCTGATTCACACAGAGAATGAGATGAAACAAGGCAAACTTGATTCTAATAGCTCTCTTCTAATTCTGCTGCATAATGGAGATGAGCAGTACTTACATAACAATATCCTGGGATGTTAATAGATTTAATAACCCAGAAAGGTGGGAAGAGGTTCTGAATTACCTATAAAATGGCATCTAACTAATGAAGTTTATGGGAAGCTCATCTCTTTGAAGAAGAGTCAGATGGTAGGCGCAAGACTTCTGCATATGCTCAGAAGAGAAAACAAAATGAAGCTGCCTGTCCTAATCGGAATAAATTTCCCTTTAAAAATAATTTCTAAGGTGCTGTTGGATTATGCCAGGGCTTCTAGTTAAACACTTGTAAAAATGTAAACAACACAGACTTCTTCAGATTTAATTTTTTTTTCCAAGTGTAGATACGTACCAGTCTTGGGGATTATGGCTCTGTATGTGCCCAATGAAAACAATCAGTTCATTAATGCTGTTTTGTTAGACCTTGCCCCCCTCTTGCCATGGTGATAAGGGACCTTAATTAGATCCCAGAACAAATGCTAGAGAGCTTGACAAAAAGGAGAGACATGGGGAGGGGGTGGAGAAATACTAAGATGTTGTTAGCAGATATATGCAGAGTGCTGTACCCTGCAGAGGAGAGACTGTGTTTTATTGAAAACATTGGTTTTCTTTCCCAAGAATAGAGCATGTGCTGGTAGGCTGTAAGCATCTGTGGACAGTATGTAGAATTGGTATTGGCAGCTTTATGTATGTCAGATCATGCTTCTAGGTGTGGGCACCTGTCCATCTGCCAAGGAGACCAAACGGGGAAAGCACTGCCGATGGAGTGGTAGTCACAAATTAGAAATGTATTCTTGAATCTATTCTGGATGCTGTTGATGTTCCCTGATGGGAAGTGGCCAAATCATTGGGTTGATTCATATGTTCATATGTTAAGAAAAAAATGTCTGTGTGGGGAGGGCTGGAAAGGGAGGAGAAGCTCAAGAATCCTGATGATTTTCATGAATACCACTGGCAGAGAGCGTGTAAATGAAAGCAGGGGGAATTATGATGCTAAACAATGAAAAAGAAGGTTGGCAAATAATGTTAGCTTGAAAAAGGGAGAGCGGTTTTCTGTAAGGAGCAAATCACCACATGAATTCAAAAAAGCAAGCGTGCAGAAACACAGGCATTCAAAACTGTTACCTTTTTTTAGTAGAAATGTTAGGTTCTTCTGTTTGTTTTCTGATTACTGGGTGCTCAGGTTACACCTTCAAAACTTCCTGTGCTGTCACCCTAGGTAGAACATTAACTTAAGGTTGGAATCTCAGCTTTTTATTGACTGTGTTTTCAGTTTGAATTTGGAAGGCTGTGGCTATCAGCTCTCCTACCTTTGTCTCTGGTCTTAAATCTATGTGCCTCCTGTATGCCCTTCATAATTATTCTTCACTTAAAATTATGTTTCAATAAACTAAAATAAGATTATCATCTTGAGTCTCTCATAGACTGCAATTTCTAGGTCATTAGACAGTTGTTCTCTGAGCAACTAATTTAATAAATTTACTGGGGTTTAATTTATTTTTTATTTTCATGTCAGATTTTTGGATCGTAACCTGCACATCTTGGTGCACAGATGAAGGTGTTTCAAGCAAAATTTATTACATCACAAAATGACGCATAAAAGGCAACCCTGTTGTCAAGGCCTATCAGCCTGTTGAAAGTCTGGAACTGGATATCTGCCTAGCCAAATATTTTAGAAACTTCTAAGAAAGAACAAGGTGTAATTCCCATATTTTAAAAAACCTGCCTTTGAAGAGCATGCATCAGAACTGCCAACATGCTGGTAAACATATTAAAGAGCAAATCCAGACACCTGTGGACCTACGTATCATTTAAACACATTGTAGTAGGTACTAAAGTAATAGTGTGAGAGGCATCTGTAATCTGTGAGTGAATGCAAACCTGTTCATCAGCCTTGATATGTGAGAGTAGCCTCTGTATAATCTTTGGGTGCTGAACTGAATGCATTTTGGTGAAGCAACAGGAGCAAGACTTTGTCTTATTCATGGTCCAAAGAAAGCATTTGACTGGATTAGGTAGTGCTGCTTAACAGGCAGCCTTGAATTTACACTCATTAGGGGAAAAAAAGAGTATTTGAAGTTTGCTAGGTACATGATTTCCTGTAATTTCTTGTTCTTTCACTATGTCTATGTGTTTCCAATACTCCTATTCTGGGTTTTTGTTCAAGGTTAACAAAATCTACATAGTTCTTGCTGTCCTTCAAACCCCTGGATTTCTTTTCTAATTTACATAGAGAACATGGTGGTCATAGATATCCAGGACTCTCCAAATATTAGTTGCTGTTTTGCAAGAACAGAAAAAGGCTTCTTATTGGAACTGAACGGAAACTGAGGCTGATTGGTTTAAGTTTTCCATTTTTTCCTTTGCAGGCTGAGAGTAACTGGTACAAGCTGAAACAAGTCATAATTGAAACAGCAGTAGGGTTATGGAGAAAATTTCATGAACACAATGGAAAGGTGTTTCAGATAAATGCATATAAGGTGACTGTAGTTTAAGTAACATTAATAAAATAGATATAAATGGGGGGGGGGGATACTTGAATTTTCAAGTGGATGAGTTGAAGGAGTGAGGATGGGTGAGCAGCGGTACCACTGCCTGCCACTTGATGGGAGTTCAGTATAAACCGGCAGCTAGGTTTTCCTGCTCCATAAAACCTGTAGTCCACAAAATTATTGTCTGATAAAATTACTGCAGAAAAAACCCCATAACCTCATGCTTTTACGGATTGTAACATTGTTAGTAGTAAATAATACCATTAAAATCAGCACTTTTCTGACAGATGCTTCAGGAACAGTGAATATGAGTGTCTGCCCATCTTCAGCAGTCTGGTTCCTACAGAATTTAATGGAAGGTCTCAGTGGGTCTGGAGCTGTTGTAGAAGTGACGGCTGGTGAAGTATGAGTGTGATGAAACCAGAACAGCACATTTGGAAGTGGTCTTTATTGTTTTTAAAGCTGCATGGATTGCTTCCATGTAGTACATAGTTGAACATCTTGTCATTCTGGGGAAAAAAGGCAGGCAAGAGGACAAGCCAAGTACATAATTTAATATTAAGTTGAACTCACTTATGCTCTGTAGTTTGAAAGGAATAAAATGAATGTTTCCATCTTCAGTGTTAATCCATTGTAATTTAGTAAAGTTGGTGCTTTATAATGTAGTATTTTGGTTTTCTTTCCATTTCAAACCTGCTTTATAAATACAAAGGAAACATACAGTGTCAAAAGAAATGCAGAAATGGGGGAATGAGTGCACCCTGGAAATACACATTATTCGTGTGATTTGTGTACGGTGTACACTTACAGGAGTGACTCTAACAGTTGTCAGGGAAAGCTTCACTGTATGCTAAAACCTTTCCTTGAAAAGATCTCTTCTGTCATGGCTTTTGTTATTTCACAGAATCCAGAGTTCAGCTACTTTGAAATCCCTTGCCCCCTTAGCTGGGCAGTGGGTGGCAGGACGCCCCACGGGCAGGCTGGCGGCGTGTGCTGGTGGCTGAACGCATGGGAAGAGGTCATCAAGTCACTGACGGGCTTTAGTTGCAGTTGCTTTTGGACTGCTGGCAGGCTCCCATCGGAGCAGGAAATGCACATAATTAGATGATCTAGAGGATTTAGTCCTAAATCATGATTTATTTTTGTTGGGTTTAAGCTATTGTTCTTAGTGCTTGTGCGTGTTTCTTATCTAAGAAGTTGTATGCTTGG
>JAVJGJ010000034.1:3002843-3013559 GCA_035590215.1 Microhierax caerulescens | reverse complement strand
GGATCACCTGAATGATCCAGATCCTCCTTGTGTTTCTGTCTATTCATTGCACACCAGCCATCTTGTTTACAAAACTCAGGTATTTCAGTAACAGGAGCGTAAATCCAAATCTGCCCTGCCAACACTGCCAACAGGACTTGTTACCGAATCAGGCAGAGATTGACAAGACTTTTCCCATTTGTTTTGCATCGCTTGCTGCTTCCCATCAAACCAGCGAGCTGAAGGAGTCAGGGGTCCTGCAGGAAAAGAAGTATGTGATCTCTTAAAGACTGAATAGCAGTGCGTGTACACAGGGGACAGCACCGCATTGCATAAGTGGTTTCTGCTTATATGCTGTCGCATGTGGAGTCTTTAAACTTGGACGTTTTTTTCCCATGGAATTCTTCAGGGTTTTAGAAAAGGGGGGGAAAAAAAGCTGCTATCTTGTGGAGCTCTGTGCTAGACAGCAAAAAAAAGGTGCTGTGTTTTAATAAGAAGCTGCTCCCTTTCTTCTTTACCTCATAGAATATGCTCATCTCGTGTTGATTGAGTTGTAAATCTCTTGGGCACCTTTGCAAATACTGTCTTGTTTCATGGGAATTTTTCTGTACTTCCTCTCGTTCCCATCTGCTCACCTTCTACGTGATTTAGGTGTAGGAAACGGTGCCTACCCCAGGGGCTGACCCGCTTGGGCCACAAACTATCTTGTGAGTACAAGGCATGATGTGTCTTCAGACATACGATCCACAGAGCAAGAGAGGTATTAATGTTCTGTTATTTTGCAAAATCTTAAGGGTAGGACATGCTGTCTTGTATTTTGGAAAACTCAGGCTTTCCAGTGTGAAGGGGTACACCGTGATTTTTGAGATGTAAATGTTCATGAGATAGCTGGCTTTCAAAATTGGCTTGGATTGTAACTTCAGGCTAAGGAAACCTTTCCATCCCCCTCCCCACCCCAGGCACTTGGGCTCCTTCCAGCCTCCAGAGGAGCTTGGCTGCTCTGCTCTCAGCCCATCATACATTCAGGGCACCTTAGGTGAGGGGGGGGAGTGATTTGGTGAATACTGCTCTCATAAATCCCATCGCTAGTCCCTTGCCGAGGTTTGTGGATGCATAGGAGAATGGATTAGGAAATAAAAGAGCGCTGGTGAAAATAGCTGCGGCATGATGGAAGCCACTCATTTTGCTGACACGCAGGATGCTTAAAAACAAAGGGTAGTCCACCCAAGTTTCAAGCATTGCCATGTAATCTTTTCACCATTGAACTGAATTGCTCCTGTAGTCTCTAATGGGAGTTGTGTGGCTAACTCCCCTGCACTGGGCTTTCATGAGCGAGCAGGGGTTAATATTAAAGCAGAACATGCTGCTTTAGAAATGGGGAAAAGTAGATGCAAATTACTGTGAATGCTAATTGTTTCTATTTGAAAATTCTTGTAGTGTCTTTCTGAAAACACTTCCATTAAGTAAGCATTAGGTGGATAGCTGAACTGTTTGCAGAAAATCTCCTTGGTCACGTGTGGAGGGGCACAGTTGTGTAAGATGAAAAATGCATATGGAGCCGTCTGGTCTGTGATATACTCTTCTTCTGGAGCTTGTAGCGCTGTATTGTCACACAGAGAGAGATTGGAGTGGGCTTCAGGTGTTTGTGTAAAAAGAGGGAACAGTTTCCTAAAAGGGTGGGGGGAGTCAGAAATCCTGCTGTAGGGAGATAGCATTGGGGTGTCTGTTGCTCTAGGGCAGAGCAGGGGTAGGGAAATAAGTCTCCTGTTTATACAAGACACAGGCAGGTACCCCTACCTGAGGAACCCTTCCCAGTGACTGCTACTCATTTTGTAGGCATCACTGAGACTTCCTGTGCAACAAAGGCCTGATCCCACCTTGTTAAGTAAATGAGGATCTCCTCACTGATAGCAAAAAACGAGAGTGCTGGCCCTAAGAAATGAGCCATGGTGCTGCAAGCTCTCGGAATCAGTCATCCAGGTAGGCAGTAGAGTCATGAGCGGTGAAAATAGCTCTGTCGGTCCCTGAATGCTGGGCTGTAATTGGGTCAGAAGTTGGGCCCCACCAAATTAACTGGGAGCTGCCACAGCATCTTCATGCTGCCGGGCCCCCTCTCTTCCCTCCTATGTGTGCTCAGGTGAATCCGGTAATTAGACTGAAAGGGAAGTGGGGTAGATGCTTCTGTCACGCTTCAGACTTTTCATCTGGATTGAGCCTTGGCAGCTGTGCTGAACATATGAAAGGTAAGAGGGCAGCTGGCAAGGTTTGCTGTGACAGAGTGGGAGGAATAAAACCGTGCCTGCCTTCCATCCCTGAGCTCTGCTGCCGCCTGCGAGGTGGTGCCCGTGCACGCGTGTGCACGTACATGCATGGGTGTGTGCCTCTGCTTACCTGCCAGCGCGTGCAAACGCACCAGCGGTGCTTTTCCTGCCAAACCCCACATCCAGCGGTTACCATGTTTGAGAGGCAAAGGCAAGTGGTGCTGTGCTTTAAAAGGCAGACTTCAGGGGAGCGTCAGGCAGCAGAGACATCCAAGGATCAGTCGCTCTTTGCTTTAGCGTTCCTCTAATGCGATGCAGGTTGTTGCAGATGGCAGTTTCAGGGCTTCCCGGTCCTGAGGCTCTGAAGGAGGGTGTTTCAGCTTTGGCCTTGTTCACACAAGTAAAGCTGGCAAAATGAAAGGGGGATTTGAATGTAGCTGTGTGTTTGCCTTCAGCTATGTTGTAATTTGGAGGTGGGTTGGGGTTTTTTTTCCTACTGCTTGAATGTGGCAAAGGGAGGGAAGTTTCCCACTTGGAAGAGGGTGAGGGTGAACAGGAGCTTCAGCGTTGGTGCCTGACTTGTACCACTCGGTGGTCGGCTGCTCAATGGCGATGGTGCAGTCTCTTTGGTGTCTGTGGTTAAATTACCTGCTGCCGTATGCTTTTGTACACTGGTTAGCTTAAACCATAAGCAAATACTTTATCTAAAGCAAGAATTTTACAATCAATAACTTTTTATTTGATCCCCGGATTCTTTAATCTCCCTGCCATAGTCTCAGATTAAATACACAAGAATTGTGTTTCAGGGACTGATGGTTTTGCTCGTATTTATCCTTTTGTTTGTGTTGACAGATAATCCCATTACTGTTCTTCTTAGTAGTTTGTTGACTGTGATTGCTTTTATTAGAGATGTCTCGTTTTAAAACTCCTAAGCCTATCTGAGCACTTGATTATACCTTTGGCGCTGAACACCTACCCACCCTCCCAAGGAATGGACGCAACAATGATGAATATTCTTGGCTTTAATACTTTCAAAAAAGAAAAAGAAAAAAAAGCTTGCAGTTATGTGGTTTCAGGGAAATACTTGCTTTGACTTCAGAGGGTTTCAAATCTATTACAAATTGGCTACAAAATGGTCTGAGCTCCTGGCAGTGTGTCCATGTAGTGAACTGCGCCATGTTCTGGGCATCAAGGGGTGTAACCCAGAGCATAAAATGGTGAAAAAGAGCTCTGGCCTGTTGGGTTGCCTCTCCTTGCCTCTGCAAGGATGAATTTTGGACAAGTCATGTTAGCTCACTGCCTTAACTTTGCAGTTTGTAAAGTGGAGCTAATGATGCCATCCTCCCCGGTCCTGCCGTGCGTCTGGACTGACAGATGAAAATCACTGGCTGAGGAGCTGGGCATTATTTTTATCAATGAGCTGTGCATGTGAATATGGCTCATGCCAAGTTCAGTAGATGCTGAGATCTCTTGATCTCTGGAAGCAGACCCTTTAACTGAGCAACCTTCATGCAGTTTTGGGATTTGACATCATATTAGCCTGAGAAAATAGTAGATCGTATTGCCTGGAGAGGGGTGTATCTCCCAGGTAACTGAGCTGCTCCAGCTTGCCATTTCTGGTTCTTTCTCACCTGCTCCTCCCTGCCCTCTTTTGCACTCCTTGGTATCAATCGTGTGTTGTTCCCAGAGAGGTTTTATTTTGGTCATGGTGGTTTTAATTCTGGACATTGGAAATATGCAAATTGTGTATGGTCAGCTAATGCTTTGAATTATTCCTACAAAGGGACTGGTTGTGAAGAAAACCGGTTACTGCAGCCAAACTGAACCCCAGCAGCCTGCAGCCACCACCCTGCAGCACCTCTCCGCTCCAGGCAGCTGTAGCAGCATGAATTACCATGGAGATGGCTGCAGGGAGCTGCCACTCGTTCCTCCAGGGCAAGGAGGTGGCTGTCCATCCATCCCTCCCTCCAGTGGGGTTGGGACCCAAGTGCTCAGCTTTGGGTCCTTCAGCAGGACGTGAGGCTGCACCAATTTTTTGCTCTGCCACAAAGGCTGGGGAGAGATGACGGCTGCCCTGCACAGCTGGCAAGCCGGATTTGGCTCGAGCAGCCGTGATGGTAGGGAACCTCTGTAACGTCAGTGTGAGTATATAAATGTGCCCTGCGGGATTGCAGCAGGCACCTGCTTCTTAATTAAATTAAATTAAAATGAGGAAAAAAATGTTTTCAGTTCAAGTTTGCACATACAGGTCAGTGAAAGGCGAGTTACCAGCTCTATGGCTAAATCCTCACATGACTAAATATTGGGGACTATTGAAACGTGTTTCTGAAGAGTTTTCCTCAGCACAAAGCGAACTGGGTGGTGTTTGTGTTGTGTGGATGGGCAGGTGATGAAGCAGTGTGCCTATTCTTGCAAGCCTTTCATACACGTGGCACAACAGAGTTTGAGCTGTAGTACTGTCATACGCTGTGAGCCTATAAAAATGGAGCTTTAAACAGTATTAAAAAATCCAAGATGTTGCTTTTAAATGAGTTTTAAAGCTTTCTAAGCTGTAAAAGCCAAAAAGGTGGTTTGTCTGCAGATGGATCCATCGATTGTGTGTTGTCCCAGCTTAAACGCATCTCCTGCAGGAGGGGAATGGGTCCTGGACAAGCTTTTGCAGAGCTCAGCCTGGCTCAGCTGTGCTCCGAGGCCACATAGCTGAGCCAGGCTGGGGACGGGCAGGTGGACCCCACTGGGCAGAGGTACCCACTGCCTGCGGAACACGGATTTGTGTGAATCTTTGTCCTTCCCCAGTGTTTTTCTGCTGTTTGAAACCGTAGAGGTGCTTGAAAGGGTGGGGTAAGTTTGTATGAAGTGTTCAGGTGCTGCAAACCTTGATTTGGCTGGTGCAGTGCCTGGGAGAGCCATGTGGGAAGGTGGGCTGTGTTTCACCTACTTTCTGCCCTCCTGAGTTGTGAAGGTGCCCAGGAGCCTTTCAGGACCTGCAGTGGTGGTGTTCTATGGGCAGGTTCCTGCTCCAGCGGCCTCTGGGCTCGGGATCTAAGACATGGGATAAGGCAAGGGAGAGAAGGGAAAAGGGAGTGGAGTTATTTAAATGGCTCTTAGCTGACTTGGTTTTCCGATAGGTTAAATTTTTTATTTTTTTAATGTAATAATTTGACATTTTCTTGCTTCATTCCTTTGGATAATTTAATGTAAGGTTTCAGAGATCGGGTTTTCAGGAGGACTTATAGAAAAGAGAAAGTGATGGCAACACAGACCGTTGGCAAGAGGTGTCATCACCAGAACACTTTCTCTTCTGTCATTGACACCATTCCTGAGTTTTTCACAGAAACCTTTTTCATGAGTTTTTCTATACCACTTTTATTAAGTGTGGAGAAGATGGGATTTTTGTGGAAAGCTTGTGAGTGGACAGGTGAAGATGGTGCTTTGGGGGGAGTGGAGTGGGCTGGGATAGATGAGGTATGATAGGAGGTGATCTTTCTTTTTCCTGAAGAAGAACATGTGCATGTTATGATACTGGGTTTTTTGACACACAGAGGAACTTGGATTATCAATCTTGTCCAAAGGTGGCTTGTTAACCATTACCAGTGTATTTATTCCTTATCTACCAGTGTATTTATCTGTAGCTTACCTAACAAAAATGTGACGTTTCAAACACAATTGGGTGTGATTGTTTAGGCAAGAAAAAAAAGTGTGACCCTATGTTTCATCTTAGCCCCATTTGCAAGTCAGCCCTAGCACAACATAAAGTAGAAAAAGCACTGCTATTATGATGAGCCGTAAGCTCTGCTGGAGGAGAGCCCACGGGCCATACTGCTTCTGCTTGCGCCACTGTTGTCAAGTCAAGAGGTCCTTCTGCACAGGAAGAAACGTTTTGCTTTTGTGTTATGTTTTTGGTTTGTTTGGGTTTTTCCCCCCTGACCTGATCCACTGTTGAAAAGCTGGGCAAAATTTTGCAGTGTAGCGTTTGCTCCTTTAGGTGAAGATGCTGGATAACATACTGAGAGAACGTCACCAACTTGTTGATGGCAAAGTCTTTGGCAATTGGCATTTATTACCCTCCCTCGTGCCTGTGTGCAGCAAGGTAGGGATCATTGATTTTATTATGCTCAGAGGCCACCTAACTTTCAGCCATGTGTTGAAGGGCCTGCTGACAACAGCTAAGCTCGCCAGTGCCACCTGCAGCTGTGGTGGGCTCTGCTGAGCTGGAGCTTGCTTTGCAGCTCATGCCCTTTTCCCTGATCCTGGGGCTGAAGATGTGAGGGGGTATGGCCGATCTGCTGGGCTTTACTGCTAGCTAGGATTCAAATAACCAAAGCTGCTTAAATTGAGACCCCAGCTGTGAGGTGGCTGGGGTGCCAGTTCTGCTCAGGTCTGTGTGAGCACGTGTCACATCAAAGAAACTCCATTTATTGTATCTGTGCTACCTACAGCCCAGGATGGAGACAGCCAAGCTGGACCGGCTATCCAACATCCTTGTACAGCCTTGAGCCCAAGGAAGGCATCCTTCCACAGCCTTGCTGCTGTCCAGGATACACATGCTCTTTGCTAGCAGGCTTTGCGTGTCTACTTGGGTCTCTGTTTACTGGGAATGACTTCAAGTGTGCTAGATAGAGCCTCCAAAATGAATAGTGATCAGGGCTTTGCTCTTGGGAAGAGGCAGACTTCTCTCCACCTGGCAGTGGAGGGGCCGGGGTGGCTGTCTCTGGCAGTCAGACCTCATGCTGCTTTGCTCTTGCGTAAGTGGGTGGAAGAGATGTCTTGGAGAAAGTCTCTCCTTTGGGAACTGTGGCCAAGTACGATACCTGAAGTCTGGTGATATGATTGTGTTAAAAAGCTTGCAAATGCTGATCTTTGGCCTGTCTCTGAGTGGGAGGGCACACATCTCAGTTGGTGTGTTGTGGGTCCAAAACTGCAGCTGAAAAAGACCAAAAAATGTGTTTATATGAATGGGAGGTAAGGGTGGGAAGAAAGCCGTGCTATGCTTTTGACGTAGCTTCTCTCAGCAAGCATAAACCTACTCAGACTTCAAAACCCCTTTCACCTCTCAGGAATATTATCAGGGGTTGGGAGGCCTTACGAAATAGTGTAGACAGTGACTTATTTAGATTAAAAAAAATATAATTCTGATTTTTGTTTTTAACCACTGTAACCATTCATTAACTGCTGCAGTTTCTTAAGGAGGTGAATGTCGCTGCGCTGATCGGTTCCCAGTGCCTTGCCAGGGTACCCAAGTTTTTCCTTCTGTTCCTGGAGGGCATTCACATGTAACCATGGGGAAGGTGGAAGAAAAACTAGATCAAAAAGTGATTGTGACAGCACAAAAACTTGGCAGGGAGATTTGGGTCAAATGTAGGATCTGAAAAAATCTTTACAAAAATTTTTGGTGGGACATCAGTCACAGACAGGTGTCCCTTTCCCTTACACTTTTCCACAGCCCGTGGTGCTCCGTGTGCAGTGCGGGGTGATGCCCTGTGCTGTGCTTTGGCTGCTTCGTGCTAGGAACAATGCTCAGCTGGAGGGAATTGCTCCCCGGGTGCAGAGGCCAGCAGTCCCACGCTGGCTCCAAAAGCTTTTTACACAGTGGCTGCTGCTGCCGGGAGCATCCTCAGCAGGAAACTTGCTCCAGGTGGGACCATGCAGTGCTGGGCAGGACTGCCGCAAGGCAGGCATCCCACTGGGGCTGTCGGTGGCTGCAGCTCCCCAGATGCCTACAGCCAACCTGTGCCACTGCTCCCCCTCCCCAAAGCACCACATTTTAGCATGGATGTAGTTCTCCAGTCCTGCATTGTGCCTTGGCCTGTTTTCCATATTTCTCGTGTTTGACCACTGTCACATGTTGCTGTGATGATGGTGCAGGTGCTGTAGTGAACACTTCCATGTCTGCTTGTTAGAACTGTGGTGGTTTTAATGGACTACTGCAGAAAGAGCATATTTATATTTTTTTGGTTGATCATATTGCATGTTGCTTATTTTGAACTAGGCACACTGAACATACTCTTTCTTTAAAATAGGGAGCAGCAATCAGTTTTGCATAATTTCTAAATTCTCTGGACAAAAATCACTTAAAAAACCCAACAAACCCACAACCAGAAAAAAAAAAACCCAACAAAACCACCAAAAAGCCTACTATAAAAGTAAAATGGCAAACTGAGAAACTAGACTACAAAAGTATTCAGAATAATTGGGGATTATCCTTTAATTTCTTGAATTGAGAAGGAACTAAATCTTTTTCTTTTTCTGCAAACTCTGAATTTCACCCATGATGATGATTGCTAGGACTGGGGATTAGATGCTGAGAATTTATTTTAAAAACTTGACTATGGTACCTGTGGCACCAGTGTATGAAATCACAGAAAGGCCAGTGGGAGCTGCTTTTGATGCTGGTCGGGAAGTCACAAGGAGGGTTTGGGTGGTAGAAGTTATGAGGAGGGTTTGGACTGTTTTGGTTGGGAGTTATCGTAAACTGGCCCTGGGAAATGCTGTGGAGTAGCAGGTTCTCAGAAATTAATTTAAACTTTTTTTTTGTTAGTATTTTTTTTTTCCTGCTGAAATCTTATGTACTGTACAAGCACAAGACGGTTTTGAGAAGCCAAGAATGGCTTATTTGGTGAACAGCCACTGATGAAAACTGAGGTTACTTTTAATTTCTTGTACCATAAGTATTTCATGTATTTTTCATCCTTAATGGCATTCTGGCTCGTTATAGGAATTAAGCGCTCTGAGTTAAAATAACAAATCTGCACTATGCTTTGCTGGGTTTTAAATCAAAATGGCATTCTTTTTTCGTGAGCCCATAATCCTTTCTTTTATACAGTTTGATGCTAGCCAGCTCTTGCTTCCTGAGGCAGAACCATTAGATATCAAAAATATAATTGCTCTCTATGTGAGTGCTCCTTTGTAGCCCATCTCTTTCATGTTTTGAGGCTGCAGCACTTTTATTTCTTTAAAAATATTCTATTAAGGTCTTCTGAATTGTGTATCCCAGCCTCTGCAGGTAAGAGGTCAGTGCCTTGTTGGGATACAGTGGAGAAGTGGAGGTTCACGGTTAGGATTTGCTTTCTGGTGTGGCAGTTCAGCTGGAGGTAGTAGAAATCCAGAGACAGGCGAGTATAATTATCCCATCAATGCCAGTTGGGAGTTAATTAATCTATAGTTCCCCACCTGGCATCCAAAGTGGAAACTGTTTATGGTGAGGGAGAGAATAGTAATGGCTTATCTTGCACTTGCTCGAGTGTGAGAGGTTTGGAATACGCAGATGTTGAAATGTATACGTCACATTCATTAATGTATTACAGAAGCATTGCTTTGCCTCATTCCGCACCTCTGTATGTGGAGGTGTCTTATTTGTATGGACAGGTGTTTTCAAACCCCAGGGTGTCTTTTTTTTTTTTTTTTTTCCCTTGAATCTTTCCAGTCTGTTTCTGTAATTAAAAGCACTGCAGAGACCTGCAAAGTACACCCCCTTGCCCATTCTTCTGTCCCCCGGGGATCACGGTGTCGGTGGATGAGGAAGAAGCAGAAGAGGGAAGGGTGTAGGAAGTTCAGCTGACCTGATCTGGGGACCAGCAATTGCTCCTCTCTTTCTGCAGGTTAGAGTTATAAAAGCCCAAATACATAGACATTTCCTTTAATAATACAAACCCGTTTTCTCTAGTCTGCCAGAATTCAGAGCGTCTGGTGGTTTCCATGGAGAAGTATATTTCTTACAAGGCCCAGCTATTTTTGCAGACTATTTTGTAATGTGTTTGAACTTGCAGTCTTGTGCCATTTCTGTTCTCCTGCTCCTGAGCAGTGCAGGGAAATACTGCCAAATTCCCGGTAAGCTCTGGGGAAGGAGCAGGCCAGGGACCTGTATCCTGATGGTTTTGAGGGTCAAGACGCTGTCTTTGTGCTGTTCCCTGGTTTTACCATATTCTGAAGGAGAGTTCCTGCACAGGTGGGAGAGGTGAGGCTTCTCCTGCTTTGCACCACCAGAAGGATGCCGCCAAGACCCCGTGAGGCACTGCTTTGGAAAAGGTAATTTTGCTGCTGCTGTAAAGTTGAATGGCTTGTTCTGCATTTTACACGGCCTGAGTTTAGGCTGTTTTTTAACCAATAGCTAGGCTTTCTCCAATTTTGTAAAAATATATAAAGCTTTGTCTAACAAATGCCATTTCTTCTTCCTTAATTGTCTAATTAGAACTTAAACTGCACCACTGGTGTACAGCTTCTTTACTGCTTTCTTTGCGTGGCTGCAAGAAGAGAAATCTCAGAAAGACGTGACTAGACAACATAGTCTTTTGGCGCTTGTCTCCTATTGCTTCGGTGTTGTCCACTACAAGTTTAATTACTGCGTGAGAAATACTTTTCTCAAGTGGAGCCAAAATCTAGGATTTAAGCCAAAGTAAATTAACAGTTCTCAGAAAACCTGGAGTCCCAAAGCCAAGAATTTCAAGGCTTTTAGGCATCTCTCTGTTATTGGCAGGCA
>JAVJGJ010000034.1:2978955-2994479 GCA_035590215.1 Microhierax caerulescens | reverse complement strand
CAGCTCCCGTAGCTGGGACTTTTGCAGTCATCACCGCCTCAAGCTGCACTTCTAGAGAAGACTAAGGAATGTGTTTTCAGTCATGTTGGCAGATGATAGGGGCCTTCAGGCTTGACCATGGTAATTTATCAAAAACTGCAACCTCAGCTGAGTCTTTTGAAAGCTGCCCTGGTGAAGGTAAGAGCCCTTGTTTTCTTTGCAAAGACAAACCAAGAAGTTTTAGGATAGAGTTTTGTTGTTAGGCCCTGTCAATGCAACAGGTTTTTGTGTCATCCATGGACACTCCTTGCTGTGAAGACACACAAGGTGAACTTTAAATTTGCATTTACTCTAGCTGTATTTTGGTGTTCTCCTCGGAGTGTGAAGGGGACTGAGGCTTTATCTGCAAAACACCCAGCAGCCCCGTCTTGGGTACTTCATGTGCTGCAAACCTTACGCATGGGGACTGCATCGAGAGGGTAACCCTGAAGGAGCAGGTTGGCTGGGGGTGGAGGAGCCTGTCCATGGTTCCTGCTCCAAGCAGTACCTCTGACTACCCTGAATTCAACTCCGTTTTCTCTGTCCTCTTTTTTTCCATCTTTTGCCTTTCAAGATTTTTGGATGTTGATCATCCCTTTAGCTTGTGCAGTGGATGCTAGACGACACCACCGCAGGGTGCTCTCCCCATGGGTCAGCTGTAGCGATGGCCTTTCATCACTGTGCTGGGGCAGAATGAGTGCACTCCTGCATCTGTTGCTGCCTCAGCATGCAATTCATAGGCATAGTCTTTCCCACTGTGTTGGAAGTGGCATTAGGACAATGAAAACCTCATAGAATCATGGAATATCTCGAGTAGTAAGGAACCCATAAGGATCATCAAGTCCAACTCCCTGCTCCTAGCAGGAATAGCTTACCTCAGAGAAGAAAAATCTGTTTTATCCAGTGCTGTTTCATACTTAGGGGTCATGCTGAACACAAGGCACTTCATTAACAAGACAAGATGCCCCATTCCAACGGTAGATAACTGTGGGCCATCTGTATGTCCAAACATTGCCTTTATTCAATATATAATGCTGAATTTTCAGGTCCTCGTGAAGAGGAAGGGGGCTTCATGACTTGCAAGCAGAGCAGACTTGAGATGAAAGTCACCAAACTACAATAAATGGGTAGCTCCAAGGTATTTTTAGAACTATGTTTTAGAGTATGTCAGCTCTTTAAACTGATCTCAGTAATGAATAATTAAAGTATAAAATACAAGAACAGTAAATATTTCATTAAAATACTAAATAGAGACTACAAAATATGTTGAAGACAAAGCAAGTTTTTTTGTTTTCTTTCTCTCACACACCACCCCCCCAACCCCCCCTTTTCCCTTCTCTTTATCTCCTCCTATGTGGAGAACCCTGGTCTGGGCAGAAGGAAGCAGAGGAATGCTCAGATATCAAACCACTGTCAGAATTAGAAATTCCTCTTTACTTATTAACTACTCTCTTCTGAATCATCCTTCGTAGATTAACTTGTGGATATAATGATTCAGGTGATACCGCATCTATTCCTTTCCTGGAAATGTTTGCTGACCATTTAAGTGCAAGAGGCTGGAAAGCTTCATAGCTCTTCTGTTGAGAATAAAAAATTTGTTCAAGCTCAGTCAGAAGTACTAGTTCAGTAGTAGTTAATCAGTGGCTAAAACACATGAATATATGGAATTGCATTGTTTATTTGCAGTTAAAGTTAATAAAACCTTCACAGAAATGGCTGATTAAGAAACTGAATGATAATGGATAGTAAGCAAGTCATATGAGTAATTTTTTAAGAATATACCCCCCCCTTTATTTTAAATATAAGATTATTTAGGATCTCTATAGTTAGAATTCAAATTAGATACTGGTTGAGGCTCTGTTTATTAATCAAGACTAGTAATTACAGAGCAGTGTTCATTTCTAAGAGGTATTCAAGCAATCCTTGCTAAAGCCCAGCAAGAATGAATAGATAATATGTATAACCAGTAGACAGAGAATGAGCATTCAAGGTTGATGAAGATCTAATTTCCATTTAAAAATGAAACCAAATCTAATCTGAGGAATTAGAGGCAATAAGAATGATGTGTTAAATGATATTTATAGGCAGTGTTGATCTTTCTGCACTGAAGTCTCCCAGGCCCCCAGGTCAGGGGGATGTGCTTCATACCTCATCAGATGATGGAGAAGCAGATCTGAAGTCATTGCTGACATGGACTTTCTGTCCATGACAGCCTCACCTGTGAAGCAGCCTTCTCTGACCACTGGTTTTCTTATATTCAGACAAAAGACACCAAGTGATTACATAGCCTTGCTCTGCCATCCCTCCCAAGGATCAGTGTGCATAGTGCGACCCGGGCCAGGTTTCCACAAGACCAAAATCCTGAGATTGTTTCCAGTATTTTTTCCTCATGATTGTACGGAGTGTTGACCAGAGTAATTCACTGATTATTGCTTGATTAGTTACCGTGGTTCTAATATCAGAGGTCACTCAGGATTAAATTTAATAAAAGACTTGGCTGCTACAGCATCATATTTTTAAGTGCTTAGATCTCTGAATGGGGCCCCATAATCTGAGTTTAACACAGAGTGTGTAGAAGAGTTTAACACTGGACAAAGCAATAATAATAATAATGATGATGATGATGATAACAACGGTGATCATGATGACAGTAATAATACTACTAATATTGCTGCAATGGGACCAACAGACCTGAATGTGAACGTGAGTCCCCGTTGGTCTCTGACTGCTTGGGTCTGGGAGTCGTTCTAGGCACTAAGTCCCACACTGTATTCAACCTCTTAACCTGAGCGCTTAAGTTGCTCTTTCAGAGAAGTCACAAGAGAATTCTGAATATTGCCTGATGCTTGTCAAGCATTTGAAGATTAAATATGCTGTGTGTGAACAAGTTTTTGCTTTTCTTGTATTGAACTTGGATACCAAGGTGATGAGCATGGTATAAGTATCTTGAGAGAGAAATGGTGAGTGTAGTAATTTTTACAGATTTCAAGAGCTAAAAGACCTTTCTACAGTTTTCTGCTTTTTTTGGTGTCTGATTACTCATTTATGTCCATATAATAGTGCAGTTATCTTTTCAGTAGAAGAATTGGGAGGAGGAGATTATCATTTTAATAAAACTGTTATTCCTGGAATAATAGTTAAGTTCTTCCAGTTATCTTGGTTAGGGTGAAAACAATTAGTGGATAGCTTTGGGTGGGATGAACACGTTGCATACGTTTTGGGCACTTGTTGGCTCTGCAGGAACATTACAGGCTAATGCTTTGTTTTATTTATAATAAGCCTCTGCTTAGAAGACCTTTTACAGTTTGGGGGGTGGTTGTAGTTTTGGTTTTGTTTTTTAAAAGCTGATATTATTAAAAAAAAAACCAAAACAAACAGTTTAAAAATAACATGCCTTTATCCCTGAGATAAGCTGTTTTGAAATGTGATTTTTTTTTCCCCTACACAACCCCCCTAATAATAAAGGATTGCAGTTTTCAGATAGCACTGGTATGATTTAATTTGCCACTTGCTATCATTGTCTGAGTCACTCCTAGGGAAAAAAATACGGAGAGTACTACTGTTAGAAACACTGCAGGAAGACTGATACTTCTGTGGTGCTCTATGATAGTGGTATCTTGAAGGGTTTGTTCCTGATATGTTAAGAACACATAAGCCATTTCAATTTATTCAATTTAAGGTATGTGAACAGTCCTATGGTTGTTAGTCCTTTTGCTAATTTTTTATTCTCTTTTTCTTAACTGTCACTTTCTCTGAAGTGTGAACCAGTTTTGGAAATGTTTTGAACTGGCCTGATTAAATGGTCTTTCCTTTATGAATTCTTTTGATTAGCTGAAATGCAGTATTACAAAGCTATTCCCACTCTGCCACGAGAAATGGTCAGGATTGGATTGCCTGTCAACAGTTTGGCAACGTAGCCCCACGTGGGATGGAAATACACACTTATTAAGGAGGTTCCCATTAAGCATCTTACAAATACCGATGAGTAGTTCGATGCTGCTCATAGAGACACTTTTGTCTTGTGCTGGGCAAGCAATCATCAAGCAGCTGTGCTCAAATTCCTTTCAGCACAGTTGTGTTTCAGCTCTGCCCGAGGCAAGCAGATGATGCTCCACAGCCTGACAAGGCCCTGTCCCAGAGGGATGGACTTGGGTGAGTGAACTGACAGAGGTTCTGGTTCACAAAATGGGCTGGAATTAGTAATTCTGGTAGCAGGAGTGTGAAAAGAGTTATAGTACATGGGGTTACATCAGGCTGGCGGACAGTCACCAGTGGGGTTCCCCAGGGCTCAATTTTAGGGCTGGTGCTCTTTAATGTTTTTATATTATAAATGATCTGGACACAGGAACTGAATGTACATTAAGTAAGTTTGCCAATGGTAGTGAACTAGGGGGAGCTGCAGACCCCCCCCAAGGGTAGAGGCGCCTTACGGAGGGACCTGGATAGACCAGAGAGCTGGGCAATCACCAGCCGTATGGAATTTAACAAGAGCAAGTGCCGGATTCGCCACCTGGGATGGGCTGATCCTGGGTATACGGACAAACTGGGGTACGAGAGGCTGGAGAACAGCCCCGCGGAAAGAGACCTGGGGGTCTGGGCTGGCGGCAAGCTGACCTTGAGTCAGGCGTGCCCTGGCAGCCCAAAGGGCTGTGTCAGGCGCCGCACAGTAGCTGGCCGGGGGGCGACTGTCCCGCTGCTCCGCACCAGTGCTGCCCCTCCTGCGGCTCTGTGGGCAGGTTTGGGTGCCTCAGTATGGGGGAACATCCAGCTCGGGGAGTGTGTCCGGAGGGGATGACCAGGAGGAGGGTGGAAGGTCCTGGGGGCAAGGCTTGTGAGGGGCAGCTGGGAGCAGCTGGCCTGTGCAGCTTGGAGAAAAGGCCCAGGGTACCCCCATGGCTGAGGGACGCCCCCATGGCCCAGGGACACCCCCATGGCCCAGGGACGCCCTCATGGCAGCCTACACGTTCCTCATGGGAGGCATTGGGGACGGAGGTGCTGATCTGTCTCTGGTGACCAGTGATAAGACACGAGGAAACGGAGTGAAGCTGCACCAGGGATGTTCAGAGTGGGCATTAGGAAAAGGTTCTTCACTGAGAGGATGGCTGGAGCAGCGAGTTGGAATTTGATGATCCTTATGGGTCCGTTACAGCTTGGGCTACTCCGTGGTTCTGTAAATACAGAATTCCTTTTTCCTTGGAAGAAGAGGAGGGGCCACTCTGCTGAGCAAGCGCTTGTCCCTTCAGAGCTGGCTCCAGAAGGATCAATGCATTTTCAGGGTTTTGTTTTGTGGTGGGTTTTGGGGTTTTTTTTGGTATGTGCACAAAATATTTAAATGTTGCACGTGGGGAAAAAACCCAACCCCACAAAAAACCACAATTAAAACATTAATTATTAGTGCTGAGAGTATTTTGAGTCATTTTTGTATGCAATCGACTGTAATTAAATACTCAGTGAACACAAAATTAGGTCATATATTATGTAAATAGGATGAGACATCCACTAGCTCTAGCAACAAATGCTTTGGAGTCCTCAAGGGTACGATTCATGATTGGACTCTTGGAGCCTAATTGGTTCTGTCTGACCCTGATTTCCTTCTCTTTCACATGCCCACCTGAGCACAGAGCAAATACCGAGGAGGGCAAGGGGTGAGACCGGTGGTAGGTCACCTGCTGCCTCCAGCCATGGCCAGCGCAGCCTCCCCCTTGCCTGATGTCCTCAGCCAGTTTGAGATGAGTTCTCCATGGGGGAAGACTTTTTCCTTGCCCTGAGTGGACCTCTCTTCTCTGCTGTGGTCCAGCCATGTGACTTGAGTGCATCTTTAGACACAAGCAGAATGAATTTAGGTATGTTAAAAAAAAAAAGAAAAAGATGCTTATCCGTTGTTCTGAGTGAGGCTTGGAACACTCGGCACTGCCTGGGATCATGCCCTCTATTCTCTTAACATGACACTTGATAACTTCTGTTTTAGCATTCATAATTACAAATGCCAAACCTGATTTTTCTCCCTTTGAGGATAGTGGGAGCAGTAACAGGTCCATTATTATTAGGCAGAACAATTATGTAGCTCTTAGAGAAGGGGGGCAGGGGGGATATCAAGCTGTTGGATTCTGTTCTCTTGTGACAGGGACTTGCCTGCTGCAGGTGCATGATGTGTGAAGTAGCATTTCATGGCAGTCTGAAGTTGCTTCATCCTCATGTCCCCCACTCCTTGTGGTCTTTGTTCCCATCTCCAGAAGTGGCTCTTGAGGAGCACCACCATCCTCCCCCGTTCCTTTCTCCCCAGCTCTCCAAGTTCACCTTTCTAAATCCAAACAGGAGCTTCTGCGTTTACAGGTACATGGAAAAGAACAGGAGTGTGTTAGGTGCTGGTGGGTGAGCGGGGAAAGAAGAAGGAAAAATTGCAGGTAGCTATCTTCCTAACCTTGGTCCTCCACCACCTGCTTGTTTCGCATTCTACCCTATTCTATTTCCTAGTGAAAGAGGCTGCAATTCAGGGCTGACTAGGGGATGATGCATCAAATGCTCTGAGTCCTTCAGGTATTAGTTTTCTAGAGCGTGTGGTTCGGTGCTGCTTGTATTGTTCTGATGATGGAAGAAATAGATTTTAGTCCATTATATTCTGAGTTTTTAAGAGAGATTGTCTTCTGTAGCCTCCCTCCTTCTTCTGTGCCCCCTCACCCCAAACAAAGCACCTTTATTTTACAGAATTTCTTTCCTCAGCCCACAACTGATTCCTTGTAGATCCCTGACAAAAAGCAGGGTAGGTTTAAATCAATAAGAAGAGATCAGCCTTGTTGTTGGGAGTGAGGGTAATCCATGGAGAGGCACACTGGGAGCTGCGCTGCTCCCTAACCCTAACGTGAGGGATCAGAATTAGTCTGTGAAAGGGAAATCGATGAGCATATTACTGTAAGGGAGATGGTGTGTGGGTTTTATACCTAGGCAGCTTTTTTCCTAACTCACCATGACATAGGAAGAAACTTGCCTGTGTGAGGTCTGGTCTGTGCATCTTAAAGTGACATGTCTGGAGTCACAGGGGAAGGACTGCAGCGTTAGTGCTCTCGGCTCTAAGCACGCACTGGGAAATGGGCTTGCAGCATCAGGCACATCCCTCACCTCTCGTAGCTCTGAATGGCAAATGATACAGTTGCCTCCCTTGATTTTCCTTGCCATTATTACCTCTGGAATTGGGACATAATACCTGGCATGTGCAGTCCGGTATTTAGAAGTGAAAATCTTATTTATCTGGCTCAGCTACATAAGCTTATATGGACCTTTAAGGTTGACTGACATGTTGCAAAGGTGGGCAACTTCAAGGAGCTGGTGGGTATGATCCTGGGAATGCGATGTGGTTTCCTGTTTGCTTTCGGTAATAATAACTACTGGGGAAAAACGAATCAGGCTGGACACACTGAGGACCTGATATTTCACTTTCAAACTTCCTCATAGCTGGGTGGGTCAGGCTTGACTGCTTTCAGCTTCATACGGTCAGGAGGCATGGATTTGGCTTATCAAGCAGTGCTGGGCTTGCTAAGTGGTTGGCAGACATTATAGAAAAGCGAGATGCTATTCATGCTGCAGTGGATAAGAAGGTGGAAAGCATTGGTTTAAGATTGCAAGAGGCTGAGAGGAAAATTGAAGTCATGGAGATAACGATCATTGGACCTAATGCTACTCTTGCTGAGAATGCCAAAGGCCAGGTTGTAAGGCGGGCACAAGTCCAGTTGATGATCAGGAAAATAAGTGCAGATTGAGTATTATCATCTTGGTGGGAGAATGTTGTGAATATATTGACAGAGAAGCAGCGATTCACACATTTGTTGCAGGGTGCTGGTCAAGCTGCATAAATGCAAGGTGAAATTTTTGAAGAGGTGCTTCAGTATGTTGTAAGGTCATCTTGTCAGTGAAGTATCAAGCTACCAAGCAGGGACTTTCTGGGGCAATAAACCAGTGAATATTACTAAATGTGACTTTATAACTGGTCCATATGTTGCAAATCCAAAAAGAAAACGTAAAGTTTTTTCGCTGTTGGGGGATCGTTCAGTCTAAAAATCTCAGGAGGTGATTTTAATGCTCTGTGACTTCGGTGTGTCGTTTGGGTTTTGTTTTTTATCATATATCCCCCCATCAAAAAAACCCCAAAGGTTAGAATTGGTCTCACTGAAAAGCATAGAGGATGCTCTGCGTTCTTATTGCCAACAGGTTATCCTTTAATAAAACACTATTTATATAGTCAGAGAGAAATCTGGACTGTAGTTGGTGCCATGGGCCTACATTTTTTTCTTTTTTTTTTGAAGAGAGAGTGAGATTTTTAGGTTAAAGGGTTTCTACCAACCACATTATGCACCAATAGGTAGTGAATAGATAACATCTTCTCAGATGTACCCACAATCAGATTTTGTCCTCCAGCAATGGAGATTTTGTGTGCAGCTGCTGACAGAAGATTTTATTTGCTTGAGAAAGGCCTCCATGGACAGAAATGTTTCCCCATTGACAAGAGTGGTCCTTCAGCATGTTTTTGGACTGTCCTCTTTTGGAATTGTTCCTTGTTGAAGGTCCACTAATTTCCCCCAGCCCATTAAACATCCCCTATTTAAAACAAAATAAAGTATTATGTTATATATAATATAAAAATTACCATCCTGACCTTTTCCTCCATGTTTCCACAGTTCCCTTGACCCACTTTCCTCTCCCTGGGACACCAGTAATGTGTCCCACTGCCCCGGGCTGGGAGGGCAGATGTGGTGGGGGGGCTGTGCCCACTTGCGGTTGTATGCTTGTTTGGGCAGGGGTATAGAAAGGGGTACATGGATTAATCATTCGTTTTTCTGCATTATGTTTTTTGTACCAGATCTGTTGTGTGTCCCGACACTGGTCATTACTTGTGGAAGTGTTGTGGATATCGCTGTGTGGCGTGTCTGTACAGGGTTAATTTCTGTGAGAGCAAGGAATTGCTTCCCCTCCTTTTTTTTTTTGCAGAGGCAGTTAGGCAGAATGAAAGCTTGTGGTGCTAATCGGTCCCATCTTCGCAGATTGATTGGGATTTCAAGCTTTGTTTTCCTAATACCAGAATGGTTGGATGCTGGAAGTTTTCCTTTGGCCTGGGGCTTTCCATAGTAAAAGAGAATTTGGAAACCAAGGATTATATTCTAGCCAAAGGGTAATTTAAGGTAATGCAAAGTCTGACCATTTGGAAGATTTAAACCTTTCCTGATGCAAGCTGTTCTTACTTCTTACTTTTCCCTGAAATTCCCATAAAGTGGATGGAGTTTATTGCTTATGTGGGGGTCTGGTCCCTGCGACACCTCTGTGTCCACAATCCAGGACCAGTTCGGGGGGTGAGGGGTTGGGGATCTTGTGTCAGAGTAATGCTTCTCTGCTTAATCCAGCATGGAAAGCAGTCAGCGGTGCCTCTGTGCTGTTATTTATTAATAGCTGTATCGTGGTCATGCTGTGGTACATTAGGCACTGTACAAGTGTGCAGTGAGAGGGGTGCATGGGCGGCTGGACCAACTCCTCTCCCGGCCCAGGAGATGCTTTGGACCACAGAAGTGTCAGTGGTATTTTTCATGAGCTGATTGGTGAGACCCTCACTGCTTTTTGTGGACTCAGGCTTGGCCGTGTGGGGAACCAGACAGCCTGGCAAAACAGCCAGGAGATGGAGGAGAACAGAGGAGAACAAGGAAACAGGGCAATTATCTCAAAAAGGACAAAACGTTTGTTGTGCTAAAAATACACAGCCACACTGCTGTTCCACTACGTTCCACAGCAGTGGCACTGAGCTATTTCAGGATGGTGAATGGGAGGGGCACCGATACAGATCTGCTTGGAGACTTATGGTGGCCAAAAGCGTGCTGAGGGTCTGTGGAGAACAGTGGACATGGTGAGCATCTGCAAGGTGGGGTCTCACCTGCGCTTTGTCCCTCCAGGGAGACAGCCTTGCCTGCCTGGGGTGTGATTTCAGCAGTGGGTAGTCACCCTGGTTTTTGAGGGGCTGGGTGGATGTTGTTCTGCTGGGGAAATGTGAAGAGAGTTCAAGGACATGCAGTTCAGAGGTGCACATCATCCTGCATATGTAGGATGCTGTGAACTCCTTGGCAGGCATCTGCCAAGAGCCTATAAATTCAAAAGAGGTGTGTAGCATGCGAGGGCTGAGCTGGTAGGCTGGTGTCCAGCGTCGGAGTATTTTTTGTTTCTTAGCAGCTGTTTGCAGGACCAAAGGGGAAGCGGGGGGAACGTACCATGTGCTACCCACCTCCTGGCCTGCACTGTATTGTCTCCTTCAAAAGCTTTGCTCACCAGCAAAGTTTCCTATCTTGTCATGTGACTTTTGGGTTAACTCCTGTGCTTTTGTGTGCCATACCAACAAGAGCAGCTAGAAATACATTTCTATGTGCTGCTTAAAATGTAGATCTTTTTGATTCTTGATTACCTGTGGCATTGCTTAGGAAATGTCCGTGCCTTGTTGTATTGCACATGCTCCTAATACATTTACAAGCAAGCCACATACTGGGACAAAACTAGGTCACTGGTAGACTCCTTACTGGACAGATGTTTAATTTTTTTAATTCACCCCCTATATTAAGCAACATAACTGTGATTTTAGGGGTAGACAAATCTTGCTGACCATAGCAAATTTTTATTGTGGGTCCATCAAAAGGTTGAATTTTGGAGGCACAAAATGAGAGGTTTTTCGTACATGGGAGAAAGCGGGATATTTTGTCTTTGACTCTCAGTGGGAGGTCACAGCCTTTTGTGCTGGCAGCTCTGAAATGAGCACAAACTGGGGTGATTAGCTCCCTTTTCTAATGAGTACACAAAGCTGATTGTGAATGAGCCAGTGGGTTCATTGTGCAACCTTGGCCTGGGTTTAATCCTTTATGCGAGACCCCCTTTTACACAGGGACAGCAATTGGAATCCAATTTACACCAGGCTTGCCATTAAATCTCCTTATGCTGGCGATACTACTAATCAACGAAATTGAAATTCAATTGCTGTTAGGAGTCTCTTCCCTTCAGTTATGCCGCTCTTTCAGCTACGCCGTGCGTTTTAAGAGAGATGAAGCCCTTAAGTGGGAAACACTTTGTCTTCCTAATACAAGAATAAACAATGTCTCGCTTCTTGGCAAAACACATCCGAAGTACTGTGTAACAAGCAGGAGAGATCTTAAAAGTCCATCAAGAGATGTTATGGTAATTTTGCAAGAACGACCACCTTGCTTTTAGTGAGAGTTATCTAAATATGAAGATAAAAGGAAGAAGAAAGGGAGCTTGACGTGTAGAGAGACACATGAAAGGTTTCGGGAGAGGTTTCTGTGCTGCACAGGGATATTAGCAGTTGAGTTTTCTGGCAAGCGCCTTAATAGCAAGAAGAGTTTCTTCCTGTCTGGATTTCACTTTAACAAGCAGGACTTGTTAAATCAGTTTTGGGGTGCATCAGAGATCAGTAAATGACAAAGAGGAGAATTCATATGTAGCACTTGTTTTCTTTTCAAGGAACATTGTGAATGCTGATGAATCAGCCCTTCCCGGCAACCTTGGGAACTGTGAAATTATAGTTGAAGAAACTTCCCCATGTTGCAATTGAGGAACTGAGACACAGAAAGAATTTTTTTTAGGAGTATCAGTGTTTGGGCACCCACATGCGATGAGGAGGAATGATTTCAGAAGCACTGAATGCCCGTCCTCTGGAAAGCCAGCAGCTGAAATACCTCACCTGGGGCAGTCATAAATGGGAATGCCACGAGTCATGGCTCACTCTCGGCTTTTGAAAGTCAGCGTGCTTTGTGCCTTGAAACTGCTTGGGTCAGGAGTTGCTCAGTTCTCATCCCCATCTATTACTCTTGCTGCCTGCAATCCCTTGAAATATTCATTCCACCTTTTATTCATCAGTGCTGTTTAATACCCCAGGCATAATGATGATCTGGAACATTTGTATTCTGTTACAGTCATTGTTTTGGGATTATCTAGAAAGCTGACACTAGGCTGGAAATGAATGAGTATATATTCCTATTGTAACCAGTATGCCAGGTGTATTTATTTTAAAAAATCATGAAGTACCCTCCCCAAAATCAGGTGATACTTTTTACGCAATTAACTGAGTTTGCTTTTTATTTTTCACCTGGTTTCTGACCTGTTGGGATGCAGGTTGGTTGATTTTCCGATCTTTCATTTGCAGCTGTTAGAATTGTCAGAACTGGCTTGGGGGGATGGGTGGGGAGGGAAGGTATTTTTTTAATACAGCCCAAGGAATTTATGAACAGAAGTGTAAAGTTGAATTCTACAAAACTCATGGTAAAAATTACAGGTACAACCACTGCTGCTAAACTGAACAAGAGTTTAGACATTGTTTGTACTTGTACAACATTCTGCCTTGGTTTTGCTATGAAAACGTGGCACTACAAAACCATGCAGGTGATCTTACATTTATGGGACTTCTGTCCTGAGGAATCTGAAACTCAAGCTGAGATGACCTCAAGGCCTCCCAAGACAGTCTGAGGGCTGTTGGGTTAGACAGTGTAGAACCATAGCATCCTTTAGGTTGGAAAAGACCCTTTTAAGATCATCGAGTTTCAGTGAAAACCTAACATTGCCAAATCCAGCACTAAACTGTGTCCCTCAGCACCATGTCTACAGTGTTGGCGGGAAGAGGAGGCATTGGGAAGCACAGAATTACTGAATTTCAGTTGTTTTTTAACCTGGCAGTTTCAAATGATGGGTGCATCTGAGAATACAGAAACTTTTCCTAGCTAGGTATGGAGGAGACTGCCCATCTTCTGAGCTGAAAATGCACTTTTGGAGGGTGGTGCTTTGGGTTTCCCAAACTGATAGATTGTGTTGGTATGTTTAGGTACCACCTTGGTTTGGTTATATATTAGTGACCTTTCCTCTCTGATCTCAGCCTCTGTGCTGAATTATTGCACAGTTTTCTGAACAAGGCTAAGCTAAAAGGCCAGGGAGAAGTTACAGCTGGTACAAAATGTAGCTGCCTGCCTGTTTGATGGCCATAGCTGCAGGGAATGCGTTTGACTTGATCTTCAGTGGTTCAGGCCACATACAAATAATAAAAACAACTTAAAAAAAAAAACCCAAACCAAACCCCCACGATTCTTACTTTAAGCTGCTGCTCTCATTTCAGAGATGCAGGCTGTTCTTCCATGAGCCACTGAGGAAGATGGGTTTTACCTGTAGTTGATTAATACAAGGTAATCATTGCATATGTAACAGCCACAAGCTTTAAACCACTGGGCTTTCTTCCAGTGGGCAAAGTCTTGGCTTTGCAATTGATTCAGTCAGGAAAAGTCTGGTTGCCCTTTCAGGCAAAGCTGATCTGCTAGCCTTTAATGTGAGGATATTTTAGGTTTGTTTGTTGTTGTTTGTTTTTCTTTTCTATTTCGTACAAATACAGCAGTCTCACTTAAGGACAAATGCCCTTAAGTGTGCAACTGAGCCTGTTTAATAAGTTAAACATTTTGGGGCATTTGGTTTTGTGACCTCTTTTTCTGTGAGCAAGTTGAACTCCAACATTTTGCAGGGAGCATTAGGATATTAATCTTATTGGGCAGAGAATAAATGAATGTTTGTGTTATGATGCCTATTCAAGTGCTTTCTTCTATGTATCTGCAGGATGCTGTGCCCTGAAATCAGATCTCGCCTGATACATTTTAAGCAGGATCATAATGACTCTTTCACAACTTTCAAGTGTAAATGTGTTAATGTTTTGCACAGCACATTACTTCTAACAGGCTGAACTTTCATTGTGTTTTCGCAGTTTGGATTTATGTTAAATTTGAGGCTTTCATAGTTATTTAATTCTTCATAATTTTTGATGCCCTGGTAGGTTCATGAGTGCCCCAAGACTGCAAAGGAAAAGACAAACACCCAGCCTCCCTGGCTTTATTTTCTAAAGATCTTCCTTTTTCTCCCCAACCTCCAAGCCCCTAAATCTGAGCCCCAGGGGAAAATCGGAAGTTGCTTCCTCAAACCTGTCAACTCTTAGGCTTTCAGGATGAGCCTAATGATGTTGAGCCCTATATGATTCTTTCACACTTGCCTTCTTCAATCTCACACTGCAAGACAAGTAGTGGCTGTGCGGAGGGAGGGATGAAAGTCCTGCTATGGTAGAAATCTGCAAAATGTACGCACTGGGTGTGAAGGAAATTTGGGATCAGCTGCAAATCCTGTGTGTAGCATAGCTGGTTGTTTTTTTGGGTTTTTTTCCCCCCTTGCAATTTAATATGATTTTTGTCTTGATGCGTAGGAAATCAAATCAGGTTTTGGAGGGACACAGGGAGGGATAAGAGTGGAGAATTATGCTGAGTGTTTCCCATCTGCCTGATGTTATGTAGGTGGGAGTAAACAGCAGGATTTGACTGTGGAGGGAAGGGAATTAGTGCTGAAATTGAGTACATAGGTGGCTACAAGCCTGACGTTTCAGTGATTGACCCTCTCTGCCTTTTTTAACCAATTATGAGACCACTTGTCCTAGGGACATTTTGTGCCTGGAGGCTCCATATAAAAATAGTGGGGTTGCATTAACAGATTAATACAGGTCTCTCTGTAACCACTGCATGCAGCCCACAGTGCTCTCTGTGCTTTTCCTCATTGAAAATGGGTAAGAAATGTTCTCAGGCTGAATTTTGGGAGCAACTGTTGTGCAGCATTACTGAACTGCCCAGACTCCGTTGCATGAAGTCATCACTTTTTTCTCTGTGTTTGCTTTTCAGCTGAATCTGTGAGTGGTTTCCTCTACTTCTATTTTCTGGTGAGTCACAGAGGAACAGAAACAGGCTAAACACAGATGGAAATGAAATAGCTGTGTCACTGAGCTGGCTGCCTCAGTTTCTCTCCAGAGTGCGCTCTTTGCAGATAGTGTTTGGAAAATCATGTGTAGGTGCTACAAACACTCAAAGTCATGTGGAGACGGAGCTTGCTTGCCCCTTTGCTGTTAGATTGATTTTACACACAAATGTAGATCAGATTTATGCCATGCGTGAAGAGTGCGACTGCCTCTTTTGTAACTATTGCCCATCATCCTTTTTCTCCCTGTGGGTATTTGCAAGCTGATTTTGTACAGGGCTCTGGTTTGGGGATGCCAGAGCAGTATCTGAAGCCACATAGGTAAGTGCTGAGCATCTGTTACTTTACAAGAGTAAGTATGTCAGATGTAGTGGTGGAGATCCCTCCCATGCACGGGATGCAGATAGAGGGTGCACATGTGCTGAGGGACCGTCACCGCTCCAGAGGGGCAACTGGTGAATGAAGTGGGTGGAAAGAAACAGGTTGGGAAGACAGAAAAGAGAGATGGGGTATTATACATCTTATTAAAGGTTTTACTGCTGTATCCTTACTTTTTCAGTTCTAAACAGATCTGGGGTTCTTTTTAACTTATAACTTGTTTGTAGTGGGGTCTCCTGTCAAAAACCTGGATCCTTGAGGTTCTGCTGAATTTGAACCTTTTGATGTACACACACAGCTGCAGCACACCAGGTACTCAGACTTTGTGG
>JAVJGJ010000034.1:2954621-2967003 GCA_035590215.1 Microhierax caerulescens | reverse complement strand
GCCTAAATGCTATATCCTCTATTTATTCCTTTTGCTTTTACTGCCAAACACAAGTAGTCAATGGGTGGAATTTTTTGCAAGAAATTCAGACTTTTCAATTTTAAAAAAAGTTGAGAATACAGCATAAAGACTGTGCATCAGTGAGCAAGTTGTAATGCACACAGCCAAATCAAAATGATCCCACCCTCACTTTTTCTTGTCATCTACATAAAACCAGCCGTAGGAAGCCAGCCCAGCAGACAGTCTCTAGCACAGGCTAGCTAAGTGCTCACGAGGTGCATATGTCATGCCCGGTGTGATTGTTTCAGGGCATATCTACTGGTTGGAAGGACTGGAAACTTTGGCATCTGTGTCTGCCTCCTGGTTCTGCTATTCTGCACTCTTTGGAAGATTACTTAATGCCCATCCACAAAATGAAGTGAATTGTACTTGTCTGATCTGGGGGTTGAAGGTTTAACGTCATGTCTGGCATGCTTTAACGTACTCGTGCTCAAAGGTTTCTAGAAATACGGTCTACGGTATATACCAGGTGCATGTCTGTTGTCATAAATATGAATATTTTGCATAATATTGCACATGATGAATAATTTATTAAGGTTTCACTGTCTATGTTGCTATTTCCAAAAAACCTTCCCAAATCAATAACTTTGATGGCAAAAACTTTCTTGTTTGGGCTCTTGCTGAGAGACCTGGAAAGTTTGAGTAAACCCAAGTTGAATAGCAAGGAAAAATGTATCTGTTTTAAAAGAAAAAAAAATAATATTTTTTGCAGGGGGTTTAACAAGTCTAAAGTACAAAACTTGAAACTGTTCAAATCATTATTTTCACTTCAGAATGCCTTTCAGTTTACTTTGTCCTGTAAGCAATGGAAAATCTGCTGTCGCACAGTCGTGTGGCACTAGGTTTCAGTCCACTAGAGTATATAGGGTATTCCCCCTTTTTTAGACCAGATTACACTTTTCCTGCCTTTATAGCTGAAAATATTATGATTTGGTATTGCGGAAAAATGAGGTGATGGAGGCTTGCTGCGTTGGAGGTCGGGCATGAATATTTTTAATACCAGTGGAAGCTGCAGAACAGCATAGTTGCATACAGTTTGGCTTTAAAAAAAAAAATAATCCTTATTTCTTTAAGTAAATTTTAAAAGAAGTGTTCCTTGTCTGTCGTTGCCCTCATGACAGTAACTTGCCTGTGTTGTCCATGTAAACAACTATTTAAGTTTTATTATTATTAAGGATTTAAGTTGCTGCCTAATGCTCCCCCTCTCTTCATGGCGTGCGTGCATGGCTCCAGTTTGTGTTGGTGGCGTAGGTGCCCACAAACAAATACTTCACGTGGTGTCCTAGGAAGATGCAAATAATTGAGGGAGAAGTCCGGGGAATTGAACAACGTGTTTCCATCCTGTTCTGTGTTGCTTTTAGAAGCTTCAGAGGCTGCCACCGTACAGAGCTCTTATTTCTCTGCTCTCTAATCCAATCCATTCACATTAGAGAGGGCAAACCCCAGAGAAGTTCAAATCCAGAGCTGCACTGTACAGCTTGGAGCCATCTCTAACACATACAGTATACATCTGATAGATGGCAGATCTCTGGGCTGGGCATGTGTGATGCAGCTCAGCGGGAAATTGTAGGGGAAAGAGTTTGAGTTGGTTGGAAAGATGCTTGTTAATTTTATTCCTTGTCATTTCAGACACGGTTCTGTGATAGTCTTTATGATCTTTAGCCATGCATTAATCTCGGCTCTGCTGAGTTTCACACCACTGCTCTTCCACCATTATTGTGCAAGGTTTCTGTGCATTCCAATTGGAAATAAATTTCTTTATTACACATTCTTTGACCTTGGCATGTTTGTAACCCTTGCGATTGTTAGAGGGGAAAAAGGAGGACTTCTGGGAATAATTGCCTTGTTTGTTCTTTATCTCTGAAGCATTGATACCTGCAGTTCTGTGCTGAGATAAATAAATCTTGGAATCACAATCGCACTGAGAGAATCTCTCTGTTTCTGCAGGCGTTTTATTTTTTCTGTAGGTATAAAAGTGCATTTTCCATTTGCAAACTCTCTGCAGTGACTTTTGGAAAACGGCTATGCTGAAAGTCCAGCTGGAACTGCTTCACTTTGAGATAGTTCTGTGAAATAGATGCTCAGGTCACCTTTAAAAATACTATGAAAACATGTGCATGAGAGAGTAGTCAGGAATCAGGTGGTGCTTCTTGTATCCATAGCGAAAACAATTTTAGAAACAACTCCTCTCATAAATACTGCATTTTTGGGATAGCTTTTCTTGTATTCTCTATTGCCAAGTGCATTGGCATGAAAGCAGCTTCCCTCAAAAATTAATCCATGCCTGCTGTCTTTTGCCAATGGGGTGACAAGTGCTGTTGTAAGCAGAGCTGGTGAAACTCCATGCGAAATTTAAGGAAAAAATTATTAAGAACTCAACAAGAAAACATTCAGATATTTTGAAAAAAATTGATCAGACAAAACAGCTTCTTCCCATGGAAGCCGTTGGATCCAAGTGGCTGTGCAACCACAGCCCAGAGCTTCGCGCTCCTCCTGCTGCATGACAGATTGCCTTGCCTGGAGAGCATCCTTGCATGGCTCTGCTTCTCTTTTGTGGCTTTGCTGGCAATCTCCTTGAGCCGGAGAGTGGAGCTGCTAGCTGGAGTCACCTTCCTCCTATTTGAACTTGCACAAAGGTTGGGTTTTTTTTAAAAAAAAAAAAAATAAAAAAAAATTGCCCCCAGTGTAAGGGCTGGTTTACATAGGAGCCTGTATGTTAGTTTTTTTAAAAAAAATGTTTTCTCTCCTCTCTCCCTAAGGATGCGGTAGGATATTCTTTCAGTGTAACCGAAGTAATTTCAACATGTTGTTTTCTAGCACCTACAATTTGTACAGAGAAACTCAGTTGTGCTGTGCAGAATATCTAGAAAAAGAAAATAAAAGCAGGAAGAGTCTTGTTAGCAGCTGTGGTAGACTTGTTGTACTTGTTGTCAGGACGTAGGCCGTGTTCGCGTGGAGGCACGAGCCAGTCGTGGGTGAGAAGCCAGCCTCGGGAGACAAGGGCTTGCTGGTGGTGGATGTGGTGTCATCCACAGTCTGACTGTGAAAAGCAGGGACCCTTCCACAACGGGATAAGCAGAGTCAGGGAGAGCATCATCGAGGGATGCCTGTCCACTTTGCGGTACCTGTGCTGAAGGTGCAGCAGAGGTCACAGAAACTCGCTGCAAAGTCCTCCCTTGCACAGACAGGGTCTTGCAGTATCCTGAAATAACGCTAGGAAGAAACATGTACAAATAATATGTAACAGCAAGATGCCTTTTTCAGCTCAGGAATGTCTCAGGTGTAACCTCTGTGACAGTGGAGGTGAAGCATTAGGCAGGAGGGCTGTCCAGGGAGGCCATGGGAAGTATGAAGCATGGCTGGACATTGCTGCGGAGATACCCCTGGAGTAAGGAGATGTCCCTGGGTGAGAGGGGGAGGGCTGTGCTGTAGCATCAGTAGCAGATGTAGCCCCAGAGTGTGCTGGGGGCTCCAGATGGGAGCTCAGCATGGGCAAAGAGGGGAATAAAGCTTTGGGGTCATGTCACCCTTGAACTTCATTCTGGGTCCAACGTGGGAGGAAATTAGAGCCTTTGCAGAGACTGATTTGACATGCACGGCAGCAGAAAGCATGGTGGGGCAGAGTACCTTGCAGAAAAGAGTGAACAAGATGTGTTTCTGTTTGCTTTCCTAGAGACTGCTAAAATCCCGTCTGGTGAAGATATCTCGTTACAAATCTAGAAGTCTGAAGGTGGTGTTGTGCTGAAGGCTCTTCCAAATTAGCTCAGCTGAAAGAACCTGCCCAGACTTTAGGCCTGGAGGAAAAGTCAGGGAGCCGCAGCGCTAATTGCATTGCTTACCTGTGTGGTGCTGGCTGCAGACACTGATGCAGTTTAACGGGGCTCATCTAACCCGCACCACCACCCCCCAGCTCAGGATAGCAACCTCTTAAGTGTGATCATCTCTTGTGGTGTTACCTTCCCAGCAAAGGCAATACAGATCTGTTCTCATCTCAGCATTAAGTTCACATTAGCCAAAGGATTAATGGAGGAATACGCTCCCCGAAGGCTCCCGGGGTTTTCCAGTTGGTTCTTGCTGGCTGTCTTTGTTGGGTGATGCTTCAGTAGAATTGCCATGGTTTTAGCTGCAAATTAGCACACTGTATCATAAAATAGCTGCCCAAATCCTGTTATTTTCACAAGGACTTTCTTCTTTGTTGTGCTGTTCTCTCTCCTGTGTATATTGAGTTTCCAGTGGTGCTCTGCAGGCTGTGTTCGGGGCAGTCCTCCAGACAGGCATGCTGCAGGGAGCTCCGAGCTAGGGTTTCCAGTTGGCCGTTCTGTATTGGGTACTAAATGCTTTCCTCTGGGAAGCTTTCACAGCTTTGCATCCGTGGTGATTGACATAACTGTGTCTGCTTCATTGCAACTTCTGGACCACGTTTTCCAGAGGAGAACACTGTTCCCCTTAAATTTGAAGGTGTGAAACAAGCTGCTTGGCTCAGGCTTGCTGTAAATCTGGCCTCTGCAAGCAACAAACATTGACATTTTCACATTGTAAAAAGCTTGCCATCCCTCCTCGTAGTGCTCTGGGGAGGGAAGAATTGATTAAAAAGTTTGTGTCCTTGTCGTGAGCTACCAGAGGGACTGCAGCATTCGAGCTGCTGAAGGTGGACACAGGACTGCTGTGGTGGTGTGAGGCTGGGAGGAATCCTATGGAGAAAAAGACAATTCCATGGAAAACTGCAGAAGGACCTAAAATGTATTTGATCGTATTCCTCTGCCTGAGTAAACAGGATATCAGGAGCTGGAGACACTCACTGCCAGATTTGCAGTCGGATGCTAGAAGGGAGCCATGGTGTTTGCTGAAGGATGTTCAACCCTCCCTTTGTCATGATAATGAGGCAGTGCCTGGGCAGCACACACTGCCAGCCACTGCAGTGCCTTTCTCTTCTTCCCATTCAGCCTGTTTGGAGAAAGAGGGTGAGAGGGAGACTGCTGAACGTGCAGTTAACCCAATCTGAAGCAGATCAATAAGCTATAAACACTACCTTGTGTAGGTGGCCAGGAGAGAGCTGTTAGGTGGACCTGTCTTGCAGATTTTTCTTCTTTTACAGTTTAACCTTTTGTTGAAGATCCTACAGATAGAAAAGAGGGAAAGCACTTAGAGAGAAATAAGAAGGTGTTTTCTGTTGTGGGACTGGGTGTATGGGGACTACACGCTCCACATCTGTCCGCAGCTCAGCTCAGTCCAGGACTCCAGTTCTTACGTTTGCAGGTTGGATGAGGAAGTGGTGCCTGCCATCCTTTAGGAAGCAGTGATATATATCTCATGGTATGGCTGCTCTTGACTGCAGAAATGCACGCCAGGGACAGCCTCGAAGTGCAATTTGCTGATGGAAGGGTATTGCCTAGAGAGCTGCTGCTGGAGCAGAGAGGGGAGGATTACAGCAGGCTTTCTCAGTGTACATCTTCCTACCAAGTTGGGTGTTTTGCTTCTGTTTTCTTTTTTTCCCCTGCTTGCCACTCTGAAAGACTGTTATTTAAAGGAAATTCCATGGTTTAGTCCTTCAAATAACAACCTGTGAGATGGGGCACAGCTACAAAGTGTCAGTCTGACTTCAATGACAGTCATTAAAAAGATGCTGTAGGCTTGCATCTGGCTTAATGTAATTTTTTAATTATCTTTTTTCAATATAACATTGACTTAAGTTACTTGGTATACTGTGTGGTAAGTAGAAGAGGAGCAATGTGTTAGTATTGAACGTTTCCTGATACAAGGGCTTAATCTGACCCGGCAAGATCTCCTTGGGCAAAGCCTGATTGACTTGAAGACAGTGTTTGCTTGAGAAAGGTTTGTGGTGGTGCCAGGGAGGTGTAAGAGCAGTTTAGGTTATTTAAAGCAGCATCAGTCAGCCACAGTGATAAATGGCTGAAATGCATCTGCTGTCATTACCTCTTCATACACGTGGTCTGATGCAGGGGTTTTTTTTCCCCTTTCGGCTGCCTTTGCAGCGTTCATAACCATTCGAGACCCACTGCAGTTTTGGGAGGCCAGGATTGAGTCCTTTAGTTTTGATCTCGTTTAGGGGAGCCGTGTGTATAGATCTTCCCTTTTTTTTAAAAAAAAAATAAATAAAAAAATGGTTCAAATCCTTACAAGGTACTTATGTGAAAGTCCATGGATGGATGTTGTATCAGTATATAAAATAAGAGGGAAGCAGACATCAGGGATCAGAAATAGAAGTTCCCAACCCCACTGCCTGTTGGTGTGTGGTTATCCGAGCTGTACATTTATTAAGAATTTGTCCAGCCTAGTCTGGTTCTCTTGCACTGGCACATTTACCACATCCCTCGAGATTAACTGTGCATCCTAATAGGGCAAGAAGATTTTCATTTTAAGTTTTCTTCTTCAGTAATTTCATTCCATTCTTCCTCCTAATAGCCCCTGTGCTGTTTTTTCTGCTTGATGTTTACACCTTTCAAACACATATAGATATATATCTTGTCCTACTAAGCTATGCTTGTGCTTAGAGCTGGACGTATCCAAATCTTTTGATCTTTCCTTCGAAATTTTTCCCTTCAAACCCTTAAACATTTTTGTTGTTTTCTTTGTACTCTGTTCAATTTGTCAATGTCTTTCTGGTAATGAGGTGTCCAGAAGTGAATACATTATTCCATTTATGGATTAATTACATCTGGAGAGAGAGAGAGGACTGTAACATCCTGCTATGTGATACATGTTTCTGTGTTTTCTGTCTCTGGAACTAAACTGTCTTTTTAGCTGCTGCGTCCTTCTGCAGTTTCATCTCGAGCTGCTTGCCCTCTGCCTTCCCAGGGCCCTCTTTGGATGGATGCCTTCCCAATGTCTCCTTCTCAGAGTATGGCTGGGTTCCAGTGATAGATCTCTTCAGAATCAGCTGTATTTTTTTCCAAGCAGAAAAACCTTCGTATGAATTTTCCATCTTCTTTCAGATCTGGCAGGTTTGGGAGGGCCTTCTGCAGAGGACAGAGAAATTTCTTCTTTGAATGATGTTGACAGGATGTTCCTGAGAGAAGATGGGCACCTTTCTTGATTTAAGATGTCCCAGTCAATCAAAGCAATATCTTCTTTGTATGTATTTATTTTTCCTGTCAAGTCCTGCGATCCAATTCAGTGCACAGTAGGTGAAATTTAATAAACCGTATTCTTTCCTCTTCCAGATTGTTAACAAAGCTGTTCAGATTAAATCTAACACAGAAGCATGTGATACCTTCCTTGGCAGTTTCCTCCAACTCCTTTGTTTTCAGTTGGCCTTGAGTCTTGCAGGTGCTACATCCTAATCCCTCCTAAAGTAGGGAGAATTGAGGCTGCTCAGATTTCTGCAGAACTATTGCTTTTAATTTCAGGACTGACTCTCAAAAATGCTACTGTAATCCACATGGCATTTCCTTTCTTCTTTTCATTAAATAAATAATATGTGCTAACAAACCAACTGTGCATAACAAGAGGTGTTCTCTGCAAATCTGTACTTCTTGCAGCTTGCTGAGCTGCTATCTGCAACAGATACTTTTTTCTTAATTTTTTTCCCATTCTTTTGCTAGGAATAGAAGTTATTTGCATCCATCAGTGTAAGTAATTTCCAGAATTAGGTATTAGACTTATGTTTTGAAGGAATTTGCTAAATTTCCCTTTTAAAAAATAATTCTTCACAAATAACAACACTTGATTTCTTTGGTTAATTGCACAGATTGAGTGATTTGGCACACGTCTGCATTTTCCACATACTCCTTTTTTCTCTCCTTCGGTGGTAGCTATATTTATAAACTCACCATCACTCTCTGCTAGCACAGGCATCTTTCTTAATTTACTTTTGAAGACAAATTTAATAAAGGAATTCCCCTTCTTAGCCATATTTGAATCATTCTTTTTATCTTTTATTAATTCCCCTACTTCTTAACCAGGTTTTCATTTGTATGTTTATAAATAAGTCCTCCCTCATTCCTTAATCCTTTTGTCTAGCATTAACTCGTACTGTATTTTATTGTTACCATTTAATTGACTCTGTAAGAATTAAATGTTCATGTGGCACTTGCTTGTTTGTCCTCATCCTTGTTCACATTAATATTCTTCTCAGTACTGCAGGCCTTATGAAGACATATGGAATACTTAAATGCTAACGGTTTGAGGGGTGTGTGTCTCTGCTTGTAGGGGTTTTGGGTTGTGTGTGTGGGTATTTTATTCTGGGTTTGGTTTAGTAATGTCATGTTAATTGTGATATTCTTCTGAAGTTGCCAACTGGCACATTTTCAGTACAGGTGGAAGTTATGGAGTCCCTTTCATTGTCTTTATGAGGGATGCTGGAGGTGCCTGATCTGGAAAGCCACTGAGACAGCCTTACAGAAATGGAGCTGAAGTTTCCTCTATGGCTTCACATTAAGAAGGAAGCAAATAGCCTGGTTTACCTGAACTGACATAGTTTGTGGCCACTGGTCCCAGACTGTAGTAAGCCTGTGATGAAAAGATAAGATCCAGTTGAACTCTCTTAACAGCTGTAATGCAGAATTATATCCTGGATAAATTCAGGCTAACTTGGAACTATCCTTACTCACTTAAACTCCTCCTCAATGGTTTGGTCTGGGATTTTTTTTAACAACTTCTTTTTTTTCTATCCGCCTTTTGATTTGCAGCAAAAGGCTACAGCCTCTCTCAGTTGATTTTTCAGTGATGATAACTCAACACAATAATTTAGTCAACCTGATCTTCCCTGTTGAATTTCAGCTTATTGGCATTATAATTAATTTTGACATGTAACACCACCCCTCCAACTTTCACTCCCAAATCTATTACTGTGTAATGATGAAAAGTATGCTTTATGCATAATGTTGTTTGGGAGTTACAGATCTTACATCCTTGTTGTCTGAGAGTAAAAGCATATTAATACTCTAACTCCTGCTAGCTGTAGCTTGCTGATGCCTGAAAACGAGCTGAAGTTTCTTGGTTCGTAGTGACAACTTATCTTAGTCTATACCAGGAAGTCAGTGATGTATTCTATTAAAACCTGAGCTCAAGTATTGCAGTTCTGAGTCTTTTTCACTGTACTTTGCTAATTATAAAAGACTGGACTGCATTACATCACATCCAGCCCCAGTGCTTCATAGCATTTATAGAACTGCAGCTTCTTTTGTTTGGTTTTCATCGACTTATGAGATTTTATGAAGGCCAGCTGTGGTAAAAAACCTTCCCCTTAAAAAAAAACCCTGCGTGCATTTGTTATAAAGGCCATTAGCGATTACATCACTGGCATGTAGTTAGATTTCATTTTCCTTCTGCACTTAGTAAAACTCCAGAATAAATGCCCATGAGGAATTAAGCTATAAAGACTCTGGCGGAGGAAGTACGTTAAAAGCAATTAGCAGAAATTTAACAAAGTAGATGAAAATCAAATCTCGGTGCTCTCAGAATTTCCAACCCGGTGCTCTGTGGTCCGTGGTGATGTTTCCAGGAGGAAAAGTGTGGTGCTGGAGAAGGGGAAACTGTGCTACCGACAGCACACAGGGCTTAATCCTGGCTCCTGCATGTTGGGAGCAGGCAAGTCCTGCAGCCTCAGGACTGGCAAAAATGCTGGGAAACGCACACTTTCACAGCCAAGTGTCTTTTGGGTTTTTTTTTTTTGGGTGGTTTTTTGGTGTTTTTTTTGGTGGTTGTTTTTTTCTTTTTATGTTACTGCCATGACTGTGTTTGATGGAGATGCCAACTCCTGACTATCTCTGGTTTTGGGATTCAAGATTTTTTTTTGTTTCCCTCCTCCCTCTCCTTTTTTCTTATTAAAGGCAAAGGAAAATGGGCAGATTGTCCTGCCTGGGGAGCAAAACGAAACAGCTGGTGTGGTTTTAGATCAGAAGGGGAGAAAACGAGAGTAAATGAGTGCTTGGAGATGGAGAGCAAGCAAACATTTAGGGTGAAACCTGTTTCACTTTATTCCACAAATAAAATGGAAGCATTAGCAAAAGCGGAGTTTGTGATCCACTGAGGATTGGAGTGATGGGCTTAATGCTTTTCAAGTTCCTATTTAGAGTGTGCCCTGTTACTGGTGTGCAAAAGAAGTATTGCTTCAGCTTCGATGGTCTCTGAAAAACGGTGAGGTGGAGGACACTCTTGTTATTTCATCTAACAGCAATATAATATAACTCATCTTTTGTTAGCAGCAGATACTGAACTGGAACACTCTTTGAAAGGAAACTGAGAATGAAAAGGACCAAGATGCAGCAAAATGCTTTAACTTTGTGAAGTTTGGTGTGGCAGTGCCTGACCGGCCCTGGGAAGGAGGATGGGGAGCTGCAATGGGGGCTGTGCATCCTCTGCAAACCCGGGGGAGCCCTGGGGAAGGGATGGCTGAGAAGCAAACCCTGCCAGCTGAGCAGGGACCTGCACTGGGTGCGCCCTCTCCCACCTGCTGCCGTGGAATGTGGAATGGCCGGGCTGCAGGAGACATGGGGTCTGGGGGCTGCAGCGGAAGGTGGGACTTGGGTCATTGGTGAGGAAGGACTCAGCTGAGATGAGGGAGAGACGAGTCAGGGTCTCTGCTGGTTAAATTGGTCTGGGCGAGGGTTACATCCCGTCCCCACTCCAGTGGGTCCTCTCAGTGTTAGTGATGGGCTGAGTTCTGTCAATTCATGACAGCTCTGAGGAAGATCGAGACCCTTGGATGGTTGTAAAGCTCCTACTCCCCAAATATCAGTGGGGTGCTGGGCACCAGCCTGCCCTGGACATGTATAGCAGCGTGGCACTAAGGTCATTTTAAGAAACAACTAGTAGGAGAAGAAAGGAGTTGTGGAGGCAAGGGGATGGCTTTGCACAGCCTTGGAGCTTGAGCAGTCATGGTTCATGGTCATCCTTCCTTGCTATGACCGCACACGGGGTGGGTGCCGCTGCACCGTGTGCTGTGCTGGGAGCCTGCTCCAGCTGCAGGGCACCCCAGCAGGGCAGGAGCAGCAGCCATGAGCTGGCACTGCTGCCAAAAATGTATTTGAACAGTGCTGCAAGGCTGGTAAGTCTGGACAAATCGGGGAGGGCTTCCAGGTGGGGTGAAGGAATGGGCAAAGCTGGGCTTATCCCCAGCACTCAAACAAATGCAAAAGATCAGAAACAGATTAAATTTAAAGCAGGTCAGCTGTTGCATGCTGGCCTTTGGCAGATGCTGAGAAGAGCAGGGTTTAGTAGTGTAGCCTTGTTCACAAAGCACCATCTTCCTCCTTGTCTTTGTGCTTGGGGCCAGCTAAGGCATGGAGACCTCTCCAGGTGCCACCCCTGGTGCTCAGAACCTGCTGCCTGTGTCTCCTGGTGGGGAGGTGGGGGTGGGGTGGGGTGGGGGGGAACCACTGCAATTCCCGCACAGCCTCCGTTGTAAACATCAGTGGGGATGCACCACCTGCCTATCATCCCCATTTCTGCCATGGATCCTCAAAACTCCTGCCTTCCTCCCATGATTTTCCTGGATTGCAGGGAGGGTTGGAGCAGGGAAGCGAATTCTTCACTACCTGTAGCTGGGCACAAAATCTGGTTATAATATGTTAATCAAGTTGTCAAGTGCGCTATCAGGCAGCTACGTGGGTTTTTTACCTTCTGCTAACCTGAAGGGGATGGTCATCGTAAATGCCTTCTTGCCCCAAAGCTCTATATCATAATATCAATTAATTTTAAAACTTGATTCCTTACACTGATAGATAATAAAGAGCTGCCCAGCATTAAGTAACAAACTTCTCCATCTTCGTCCTCATATCTAGGCTGGTTATTGAAGCGGCTCAGTGGCTTATTCCTGTTTTATTTGAGAACACGTGGGCCCAAGGGGAAGGTAAATGTTGCCTGGGATGTTGGGTTATGCAGTGGGTGGTCGCTGGAGCTGCAACAAAACCTGCAGCATCGGCGAGTCCCGCACCATCTGCATTTGTGCGGCAAGGTTTTGGTAGCATGGGGGGGCTACAGGGGGGGCTTCTGTGAGAAGCTGCCAGAAGCTTCCCCCATGTCTGACAGAGCCCACGCCGGCTGGTTCTGTGATGGCCCCGCTGCTGGCCGAGGCCGAGCCCATCAGCGATGGTGGGAGCCTCTGGGGGAACATATTAAAGAAGGGGGGAACCCCCTGTGCAACAGCGGCTGAGAGAGGAGTGAGGCCATGTGAGAGCAGCAGCGCTGTGGCACCCGGGGCAGGGCAGGGGGGGCTCCAGGCACGGAGCAGAGACCCCCCCACAGCCTGTGGGGAGCCCCCGGTGGGGCAGGCTGTGCCCCCAGCCCACAGGGGAGCAGACCCCCACCGCAGCCCGGGAGGCCCCCCCGGGGCAGGGGGTGCCCGCAGGGGGCTGTGACC
>JAVJGJ010000034.1:2897366-2907967 GCA_035590215.1 Microhierax caerulescens | reverse complement strand
GAGGCGCTGGCCCAGGCTGCCCAGAGCAGCTGTGGGTGCCCCATCCCTGGCAGTGCCCAAGGCCAGGCTGGACGGGGTTGGGAGCAACCTGTTCTGGTGGAAGGTGTCCCTGCCCGTGGCAGGGGGTTGGGACTAGATGGGCTTTAAGGTCCCTTCCAATCCAAACCAGTCTGTGATCCGGTGATTGTCCAATTCTCTTGCCTTCTTCCCTCAGGAAGATTTCTGCTGATTTCATCAGCAGAAAGCCTGCAGTGACAGCAGCTTGTGTTTGACCGCGTGGTGCTGTGGCAGCACAAGGCTGGGCACCCAGTGCCTCTGCCCGCTCACCTTTGCTCATCTGTTTCCCTCGGTGCTGGAGTTCACCAAGCTCCTGTCTTGCAACTGCATTTTCTTCAGCAAACAGGAGATGCGATGAATTCCTGCTTCAGAACCATAGGCACTTGTGCAGGTAGAGTTCACTGGAGGTCCTGGCCACAGCAAAGGTTTTGGTTGCTTCCCACCCTGCCCCTAGCAGAGGCTCAGCCTGCCCCCTGCTTTCCTTGCAGCTTCTGTCCCCCCAGCTCCACCTCTCACTGCTGCTCCCGGAGGCAGAATCACTTATTTGCTGCAAACCAAGTCCCTGCACATCATTTGCTCTAACTGAGATATCTTTGAAAGAATTTCTATAGACTGTGTTTGTAATGCACGTTTGGGAGCATTTTTTTTCCCCACAGTTATTAGTCCTAATGAAATCCTGGGACTTTTTTAGGTGGCCTGTAATCTTTGCAATCCAGAGCTCTGCACTGATTTCCAGGAGCCTAAATCTTCAAAATGAATTTTCTCGTTTTGGGGTGGATGTGGTGTTTCCCTGGCACAGATCCCGGGGGCTCGTTTCCCCTGTGCCATAGGAAGAGTTCAGGTACAAAACCCTGGCTCTTCTCCCCGACTGGGAGAAGAATAATTTACCCAAGACTCTTTTTTCCTGTGTCTTTGGTTTGAAAAGCTTGCTGCGTGGTTTGAGTGTGTCTTGGCTTTCGGCTCTGTTCCCGTGTTGGCTTTATGGTAGTAGGGATTTTGTTATTTCTTTTTTTATGCCTATGTGTCTAGGTGCAGCTCTTGCGGTGGTACCAAATACCTTTCCATCAGCAAATGCATGCGTGGTCTTGAGCCTCCGGTGGAGGTTTCTGGTTTTGTGTGAGGTGCCCGTGGTGTTGTGGAGCTGTTTGCAATGACGGCGCTTTGCGCTGTGTCCCTTGCTGCCCATTCCTCAGGTGACTTAAAAATGAATGTAGAATTGAAGCAACACCATGGAGCTGCTCAGGTCACTATCGTTACAGGTGAGTCTAAAGAAGTTAAGAGCAGCCTAAGTGAATAATTCGGGTAAACATATTCCTTAACTCAAAAGATACACTTTGGTGCATATACATCTAGGGCTCTGCTTTGTCTCTAGAGGCTCTCCCTGTCTATTCATTTGATTTAAATGAGTTTAAATAAAACCTGTACAGCGTGTTTTACTGGACTTCCATCAAATTGCTCAACAACCATACCACTTATGGTGCACACGAATGTGTCTTTCCACTCTCTCGAGTGAAAGTAATTTATCAACAAGTGATCCTTGTCCCTATACCATGGAAAGTCTTTGTGAAATACACTTTTTACAGCAGACTATGATTTGTAGAACAAGTTCCTGTGTTACAAATATGCCATATTTCTCTTTTACATGTTAAGATGCAGAAGAATGAAAAGGAAGCATGCAGTTTTGTATAATTTTTGAAGGGGAAAGCTATCCATTGTACAGACCCTCCTTGAAATGAATAGGTCTGCATTAAACATGTTCTTGAACTTGACGATGGAGTTTGGTTTAATCTATTGTAGAGGATACTTCACCAGTGTAAGTGAAGTGCATGGAAGGGGAGAACTGAGTGATTTATCCTTCTGTAACGACCTTTGTGTTTGTCAGCCAGCGGGGAGGGTATTGTTCCCTTTCCCTTTTTATCTGTTGTTTTGGACAGTCAGTAATTGGGACACCCTTCAGCATATGGGAGGCAGATTCTTCTGCTTGAAGGTTTTTAATCACATCTACTGAAGGTCTGTTTCCCCCACACTTGCTGATGCCTGTCCCACGCAGGCAGCCAGGATGCAGCACATCCTCTTCCCGAGCAGGATCCTGCCCCTTTGCCTGAGCTTGAGAGCATCCCACTGAACACAAATGCCCATGGCTTGGTTGACCCACGGCAATGATCAGGAGCAGCCTTGGGTGTGTGTCCCTGCTTGGAGCCTGAAGGACGATGTTTGGTTCATCCAAATTGAGCTTTTGTTTTTTAAATCTTAACTGATGAGCTGGAAAATAACACCCACAGAACGTACTTTTCAAAGCATGCTTCACAGTGTCGTCATGTCTCCACGACTGAAGAGCTTTTACCTTGGAGTGGGAGTTGGTGCCCCAAGTTCTCCAGACACTGGTGAGAGATGCTGGGATCTCACCCCGCCTGTGCAGAAGGGAGGCAGCCAGCGGTCTTCACTGCAGGGGATGGAAACCTGGTCTTTCCTTGCAGGCTGTTGGGGAACAGAGAAGATGGTGCTCCCTAAGGCTCTTTTGGTTTAGAGCTGGGGGAAGGCAGAGCTGCATGGGGCTGGAGGGCAGATGCAGCACCCACGTGCCTGGAGCAGATTGCCAGCTTCCCCAGCTTGTCAAAAAGCCCCGTCTCTCCCTGTCTCCGGTGAAAGGATTTAGCGGCAACTTGGCATGGGAGAAATTTTAAACCATCTCCTTATTCTGCATCTGTCAATGTCTCCTTGGAGGGATACATTATTTTTCAGCTGTACGAGTGGCCTTTTCCAGGTACGGTTGACACTTGCATTTTAAAAATACAGGGCTGCAGCTCTGCACCAGCAAGTGATGTGTGCTGGCAGGCAGGTGGCATCGGGCAGATGTCCGCAGCCCGGGAAAGTCAATACCCACTGCTCGAGCGCAGCTACCACAAAAACACTCGCTTTTCTGAAAACACACCCCAGCGCTTAGGAAGCAGCAAGCAGCGCTGAAATACCGAGTGTTATTATTGTTGAATCAGTGCGAGCAGCCATCTGGAATCTGGAACCAGATCACTGCGGAGAGGGAAAAAAACAGGGAGGGTGCAGCATCCCGATATGAGCAGGCAAGATGAAGGATCCAGAGCAGGCAACCTCAGCTCAGCATTTCCTGGCTGTTCTCACTTTTCTGTCTCAGCACTGATGTTATTTTAATATAGTTACATGGCTGGAGTTGCTGTGATTAGCACCGCAATTTGCAGATCCTTCTTCAAAGTTGCCAATCAATTTGAGCTCAAAATAGACAGGGCCCTGCGTAACCCATGGCTGCCACCCAAAAAAGCACCAAATGGTTTCGAAAGTCCGAATGGGATTCGAGGTGCCTGTATGATGTGCGGGATCCCCAAGCTCCTGCCTTGAGCGCCTTTTAGTTGCAGATTGGAGAGCAGGATCGTTAAGCCATGGTGTTGCATGGATTGTATTAAATCCCTTGAAGGTGGCCGTGTCTCCTTGCGCTGCCACGGGGCGTGGGAGTCGCATCCTTCCCCACCGCCTGTTTATCCCAGCATTAGAGCTGGCTGCAAGGCGTAGAAGAGAAGCTACTTGCTCCTCTTTTAGATAATAAATGTGCATCCTGGTGATCTACTAACACTTACTCTGAGGGGTGGAAGCAGCTGGGTTTTGTCCAGATCAGGCCAGTCGTGTTGGCAGCGACTGCTGGAGCTACGAGCGCTGCAGGGTACAGATGGCACTGTGCAGCCACCTCAGTGACACCGGTCCTCCCTCATGATGTTTCTACTGCCAAGCCAGAGCCTGTACGCTTCATTTTCCTTTGTGTTTCTCCTTTTGTCGCTGTTTGCCGGGGTCTGTAATGAATGTCAGCCATCAGTTTGTTAGGTGAATGGAGAATTTGGTTTGAGCAGCACTGCGTGCCCATCCATCACTCACATCCTTCTCTTGAAAATGGGAGATGTTCTGCCCCTTGTGCAGCCCTTTGGTCAGGCACACCCCCAGGGGTGGTCCTCCTGTCCATCTCTGCATGCCTTTGGGGGCTGGGGCGGCATGGGCAGGTGACAGAGGGGTGGGTGGCATGGGGACACGAGCAACGTGCACCTTAGAGGAAAGCCTTGAGGTGCAGTGTGTGTGTTGCTTTTGCAAAATCCTGTGTTTGTAGTGGTTGCCTGCATCTCTGCAGCAACAGCAGATATCCCCACGCTCACAGCATTCACATAGGAGCTGGATTCTTCCCTCCAAGCCCTTTTTATTCAAGGTGAGGTTGTCGGTGGCCGCGGCATGCGTGCTGCTAGAGGGCTGTAATGCTCGGTCACTGGGCAGAATTTGCTTTATTGGATTGCATGTCATGACTGCTTGTCTTTGAACAGCGAGCCCTGTTTCCAGCCATGTCAGGATCTGCAGAAAATGCTGACAGATTAATTTTTATTGCAGATGAGGAGTTATCCATGATCTGGTCTTGGTTTTCCAGGGGAATCGGCATGAAACCATGGATTCATCCGTCGGTCTGCATTTAGTAGGCTGCTTTCAGTTTGGTTTTGACTCTGTTGCAGTCTCATTCTTTACAGTGTAAGGCAGAAGTTTATCCAGAAATAAGACTGGATGTTGACCAGTTTAAAATGTTTTTTAGCTTTTACCAAGAGAAGTGGTTTTTTTTTTGTTTTTAGCAGTTCCTGTGGTTTCCATCATTGTTACCAGTTTAGCCAGGATACTTTGGAAACTACAATAAAGTGTCCTTCAGAGGCTGGGAACACATCGCTGCTGACTTCTGAGAAAGTTTTAAAAAAGACAGATTGTTTACTTTTGAGGAAAAATGGCAAAAATCATGTTTTGTGGAAAACAAAGTACTTAGCAGGGCTTTGCGTTAGGCAAGACAAATCAGCAAGACTTAAAACATACAGCAAAGGCAAGGTTTCCCTCCCCGTTACATCATTCCTTGCTTCACTCATATTGTGAACACAGATTTGGCTACAGATTTTTTATTTTTACTGAAGAATTGATTTCACGGCTGCCCTAAGTGAATAAAGCTGTGATGTATTAACTAATGTCAGGCATAGGATGTTTACCTATTTATCTTTGCTGCGGCATTGCCTGTAGTATTTTTTCCTCTATTCTCCAAGACTCGTTAACGTTGCAAACATAACCGAGGTCCTCCTAATGGAACAATTGCAGCCGTGTGGCTCGATATGCAGAGTAGCACCTCCAGCAAAAGCTGATAAATGCCTTTGTTTATGATTTTTTTTTCTTCCCACTCTGTTTGCATGGAGAAAAAACAGGGAAACATATTGTCTTCCTCTCGGTTTAAAAAAAAAAGTTTAACAAAAAGGAAAATTATGGGTGCTGGGTGCTGGGTAGTGGGGGAGGCGAGGTGGCTGCGGGACCTGGGGAGCATGGCCAGGGCAGTGGCCCGCATGTGGCCAGGTGATGCTCAGCCACTGTGGCTGCAGGGGGGCTGTGCTGAGGCTGGTGCCAGCTGATGGAGGGTCCCCAGTCCCCAGGGGGTCCCCAGTGAGGGTGCTGTGCTGGCGGGACTGCTCATCAGGCAGCTCGGCATGCCCTGCTGGCCTCGCTCTACCTGGGGCTTGTGAAAGAGGAGCCCAAAGCATCAAATGGCTTTTCCTTCCATTCCTAAACTGCAGGAATTCACATCCCAGGAACAGGCACTGTGTGGGGGGCAAATACCTCAAGTTTCTGACTTGCGTGGCGGTGGAGAGCTGGCTGCCGCGGTGCCATGCGGCTGCACCGACGCAGGTCGTGCCGTGCCATGGCCGGGTGGGCAGAGCCACAGTGGCAGTGGGTGGTTCTGGGGGGCTCTCCCCAGCTCGGCACCTCGGCTCTCTCCCTTCGGGCAAATGGCCCTGGCGATTTGTGACCCCCTGTGCCCTGCGAAGCAGCGCGGGAGTCCCCAGCAGGGCAGTGAGCCATGCGGTTAGTAATGCGGGGGGAGCCTTTCGGGAGTCCCGGGCTGGCTGATTGGTGTAGCGGGGTTTGAATTCTGCAGTGAATATGACTAATAATCCATGACCTGGCTGTGATTATAGATGAAAGAAGGCTGATGAAGAGACCCTGCAGTGGCACAGAAAGGAATTAGACATTGTCTAAAGCCAGGGCAGTACCGGAGCATTTGGATTTCACATCTGAGATTCACGGGTGAATAATTCAGCACTTGATAAAATGCTTCAGCCGCAGTGTGACATCTCCACATCTTCTTTCAGTGATATCCAAGACTTTAACTAAACATCACTTCCCAGGGAGATGGGGCAGCTGTCCAGATATTTTTCCTCTTAAATATCAGCATTCCAGATTGTTACCTGGATACGGATGGGGATTTGGCCTGATATCGTAGGAGCTGCAATCTCTCTTAATGCGGGATTTTGCCTTCAGAAATTGCCTTCAGTGTTTGGCGGAACCCAAAATCTTTCTAAGTGAAAATTAAAAGATGTAACTTCATATTTAATTGATGCTTTCGTCTAATCAGGTGAACTGCTAAGGCATGCAGAGTCATGGATGGGGTTGTTTGGGAATTTTAAATAAATGAACCAGTTCTCAAAGGCAAATGTTGGCAGATTTATTAAACATGAATAGGAAAGAGGGAAAGAAGAATGGGTATAAAATGGGTAAAATGGCTTGCTGTTTTGTAAATGCAGGAGCCCTATAAACTTAAACCAGCCGCTGCATTTTACAACTAAATACACTGCTATTAAATCTCTGTATTTGAACAGTGAGGTATAATGGTCCAGAAAGGAGAGTGCTAAAGTGTTCCTACAGCCTTCGCTCTGCTTCTTCCAGTATATACATTAGGATAAGTCTTTAAATAAATGATCACTTATTATCCCTCAAATAATGCATCCTTTTTTCTGAATTATTCGCTAAAAATGGGTGGTGTCTTATAACTGTCATCAGTTCAGACTCCTTATCAGGCCTAATAATTTCTTTTCTCGGTGTGATGAGTGTTGTGATCATTTGCTTTTCCTCCCTACCCTTATTCCTTTTTAGTCAGAAGCATTCGGTCCTTCGGATGCACATCACAGGATGAGACTGTGAAGCTATTTTACCCGTAAAATCTGATGGTCTAACTGTGTCAGCTCTAGGGAACTGCTCACTCTGCTATGAAAATACAGCTAAGTCAGTAGGTACTGTATAGCTTCGCTAAGTGTAACTCACTTTTAGATCCATCCTGCCTGGCAGACCCAATGCACCAAGGTGGTCTCTGGGAAAAAAATGATGACGATGAAGTATTTCAGAGCTCCTACCTGGTTGTGTAATTCAACGTTTTGAAAGCAAAAGCAAACGAATAGAAGTAACCCCAGCTTCTTACTCTGGAGCTAAAAGCACAGGCTTTCCTTTCCCCACACAAGGAATAGGCAGGAATTGCATGAAGTTGGAAGTTTAAAAAGGAAATCATATGGAAGAGCCCATCTGCTATCAATATAGTCATTTATATGTATATAGAAAGGAAAAATCCTTATAAAACTTCAAGTTGTTCCATGAATATTCAAAGGATCTGGCTAGAAATGTGGATGTAATTGCTGAGGGATTTTTGTCTTCCACATCCCTGAGGAACGTGACCCTTTTTTTTTTTGGGGTGGGGGGGTGGGGTGTCTCTCACCTTTGTCTCTTCTCTAGCAATCTGCTTCCCTTAGTTTCTCACAGCCGGCAATGGCCCGCGTTTGAGCACTCTGCACGTCCCATGGGAGGGGGACTGCAGCAAGAGCAGAAAGTAAGTCCTTGTGCATGCAGACATGCATGCAGGCGTGCATGCAGGCGTGCAGCCAGCCCCTTGGTTCGTAGCTGAGAACACAGTGCGTGCTGCCCAGGGTAAGTGCCCCAGGGAGGAGGGTGAGGGGGGAACAGCCCGGGCAGAGCTCACCAGGGGCCTGGCTTTTGCTGTGGGAGCTTCCCTCCGGCACAGCTGGGCACTGCAGCCAGCCGGAGCCAGAGCCATCGCTCCCCACTGTCAGAGGGTACTGGCCCAGGGGGTACTGGCCCTGCAAGGCTCCTCCAAATGGTTCTTTGCATAAAAGACGGGAGGAGTGAGCCCTTCCTCCCTTTTATGAAAATTAGGTATACTTTAGAAATTAACACTTTTCATCCTGAGTCCATGTCGGCTAATTGCTAATAAGAGACAAACGAGCTTTGCAAAAATTTCTTTTTTCCTATAAAATTTCTAATTTGAAGATATTAGAAAAGAGAAATGTTTACCCCACTAGGGTTACTGCAAATATCCTGATGAGCTTTCATATCCTTCTCCAGCATCAGCCAGCTTAATTGCCCTCCTTAGTCCAAACTTTAATATATTACAAATCTGCACAGAAAAAAATCCCTCTTTTCTTTTTTCATTTTTTATACCTGGTGGTTGAGAGGGACACAAAGAGAATATGTCTGATGGGAAGCCTTAATAAGTCAAAAAAAGAGGTAACCGTAAAGTTTAGGGCCAAGTCTTTTCTTCAGCGTGCCTCTGTCAAATCCATTTCCTTGTGCTGTTCTCACTCCATATTAATCTGTATCTGTAACCAAAATTTTACACGCCCTTCTTCAGCTGAGTTATTTGATAATATCCAATGCGCACGGGACTGTGAAACGTCCCTTTCTTAGTAAGCTGCTGTAATATTAATGCCCTTGACCTTGGTGTCTCATATTTCCTGATTGGGTTCACAGGATGAGTTTGCTAAGCTTTTAAGATACTGTCTTATAGACCTATCCATAAATACTCCAGCAGAAAGAGAATTTTGGTAATAAGTTCATTTAAATGAAGCAGTTCTGCCCATCAAGAAATCTTCATCGCGAACTATTCTTTAATGGCTTTTGTTATTTTAGACTGGACTGATACATAATTAGCTTTGGAGAGGTCCTTGTTTTTTTGTAAGGTTAATACCCCGGTATCACACTGAATTTTCAACCTTTGCAGATTTATGAGAGTTGGAGTTTTTAATCATTCCAGCCTCATTTTCTCAGAAATGCAGGCTCTTAACATTTCTGATTTATCTTAACTTTATATCCGGAGATTGAGTGAAAACTACATGTTTGGAATACAATTGCTTTTAAGCAGGAAAGGCAAAAAGCCACATTATGGGCTGTCTTTGGGCATCTTTTCTTCTTCTACCTGTACTGGCTGCAGTGTGGCAGGCAGAGCATGGGGCAGTGGCAGCAGCGGGGACCCCACTTGCTAATATTAACCCCATCAAGGCAACACCACACGCTAGCTCTTCTTAACAAAGCAAAAATGTAAATTCTCAACTCCTCTCTAAAGAAAAATGCTTCTGTTGCTCTTTTCCCATTCAGTTTGGCACGAGGCTTTGCTGTGGTGTCTTGAACATTATTTTTGTAACTATTGCGTGGTGCATTAAGGACCCTCTTCATTTTCTCAGGGGTTTGCCTGCCTGCCATCAATCCTGAGCGATCCGGAGTCACACACCCAACCCGGACAGTGCGTGGCCATCTGCCAGCGCGATGGCCCACGCTCAGCATTGACATCTATCCATGACGTGAGACTACAGGACAGAAAGTTGGTCTGTCACCAATACGCTTACTACAGCTCTCTTTGGTCCTGTCTGGTGGGAGGGAGTATTTCCTCCATGCATAATCTAATTAATCAGAGCCATCAAAACATTTTGGAGCCCTGAAAATTCAGCTGTAAACCAAGGTGGATCTGCTTGCTCCTCAGTCTTTGGGTAAGTGGCAGTAGCTGCTTCCCCATCCCTTGCGGGGGCGTTTAAGGACTTTCTTTCCTCCTCCTGCCTCAGGGAGGTTTTTACCTCTCACACAAACTCAAATAGACAGTTAAGAGAAGAGATCCCTTTCAAAGTTGTCCAAAAGTGTCTGTTTTCTTTCCCAAGTGAAACATCTGTTCTCCTTAGTATCTCTTATGAGCAGGGTTGGCAATCCTTTTGAGCTTCTCTTTGGCTCACCTAGTATTTGTTTCAGAGAAGTTGTTTATTTGCTTTGCTACTTTGCACAACAGTCGGTTTACCTCAGATTTCCAGTACTGGGTGATGTTCAGGGACCACTGCTGGGTTTTGAACCCTGGGGTTGGAAGGGCCTCAGTCCTGAGCTGCTCTGGTCTGGCTCTTGGTTTGCTTTTTGGTATGTTGCTGATGGTGGTGGCTTGTGTTCTTCAGATTTGTTAATAAGCCTTGTCAATGAGCTACCCACTCTCTTGTGGCCTTACAAGCCTTCCATAGCAATTTACTGATTTTTTCTTAGATTTTCCTGAAAACCTTTGTATGTGTCTTGTGCTGAGAGGCAGTATAAGGTAGATGTGAGCTATTCCTGAGTATTGGTTATATCTGAGTTCCCATCTACTGAAGTCAAACCTGCTGGAAAAGAATGAGACCCATTGATTTATGACCCTCATGGAGTTATATAGAGTATATCAGGTTCTAACATATGGCCTGTGCCACGGAGAAGTGGGATCAGGGTTCTTCCTCTTTCAGATACATTCAGGTCTTGCTCTTCCAACAAATACCACCTTTTCCTTCTTTCTTTGCAGGCTTGATGTATCAAGAGCTAAGTTTAGGAAATCCCTGAAATCCTCTCTTGCCTTCCTCTCATCCCATCCCAGACAAAGATAACTTCTGCTTCTC
>JAVJGJ010000034.1:2833509-2846040 GCA_035590215.1 Microhierax caerulescens | reverse complement strand
GGGGTGCAGTGAGGTGGGGGTCGATCTCTTCTCCCAAGAAACAAGCAACGGGACAAGAGGAAACAGCCTCAGGTTGTGCCAGGAGAGGTTTAGATGGGATACTGGGAAAAATGTCTTTATTGAAAGGGTTGTCCAGCACTAGAACAGCCTGCCCAGGGAAGTGGTAGAAACACCATCCCTTGAGGTCTTTAAAATACATGTAGATGTGGCACTTAGGGACACGGTTTAGTGGTGGACTTGGCAGTGCTGTGCTTGGTGGACTTAAACAGTTAAGACAGACTTAGACTTTAACAGGTTGGATTTGATGATCTTAAAGATCTTTTTCCAACCTAAACAATTCTATGATTCTGCCTGCTCCCCAGACAGGCTTGGAATTGAAAAGCATGGATGTGGAGGAATGTAAGTGAGTATGTAAGTTCTCCCAAGAGCACAACACTGCCAGACAAATCAGACATAGATCAGATTTTAGCAAATTACTGGACACTATTAAAAATTACCTTTTAAGATGCAAAATTCTTCTCCAGCTCTTTAAAACTCTAGCATGCCAGACCTACTGATTTAAAAATAACCAGCTGGATGGAAAATACTTTGTTGTATAAGGCATAAATATGGGGTTCTCTCCCCACCAGAACAGAAGGGACCCTCCATCTCCCCACCGACTGAAGGAGAGGGCCTGTCGCCAGCACGGTACAGCAACGTAAGCAGAGTACTGAGATGGAGAAAAGACTGAAGTTAGACAGTTAGGAACTGTTATATCCTTAGGCTTCCTCTCAGGTTTGTTCCAGGCTGGTACTTTACTGTACATTTACTTCATTTGCCTGCTCAATATCTGGGTCTGCTAATATTTTGAGTATATAAGGATCTGAGTTTTGTGGGTCTTTTTTTATTTTTTTTTTTTTTGCTTCAGGTTTAGAAGCTCCCAGGAGATTCAGATTTTTCTCACCTCACTGCATTTGGATTACTTATCTATACTGTGAATAAACTATTTTAATATCTTTTTAGGAAAAAAAAAACCCAAACACCAACATTTTTCTCATCTTCACAGCATAGCAAATAACCAGTTTTTAAGACCCTGAGGGATTTAAAGCAAATTTATTTACCCTCACTGAAGGAAACATCATTAAACTTACCATGGAAAAGTGTTGTAATTCTCCTTTGCTACACATATATTAGCAAATTGAAAACACTTATGTACGAATTACACCATGCTTTTGATATAGATTTGGGATTTTTTCCCTATTTTTTCCCTAAGTTCTCTCTGCAAAGACATTTTCTCCTGCAAGCTTTTTGAAATACGCTGCTACACCAATCCTATTTTTTCAAAGCTGTTAAGAAGCTACGTATGCACAGGCTATTAATTGTTATTAATGTCAACTGGATACTGAAATCCACTAAGAGATTTTGAAATATCAGAGCTTATTCTGCACCTGATCAACCCTGTGAGGGCACTGGCAAATAAGCTCCACCAAATCACACCATGGGAGGTACTTTTCCTTAGCTGTCTGCCCTGGACTTCAGCTACAGGTTTTTACCACTGAAGTGAGGCATGAATCAGCAGAACCCAGCTGCCACCTCTGCACATCACTGAGCATTCATCTCCCAGCAAACTGGCAAATATCTGCCTGAAACATCTGAACTCACCCACAGAGGTACAGTAACATGTTTTAGTCCTCTGCTGCTTGCTGTCTGATGATCTTCAAGACTTTTGGTAAGATTAATCAATTAAAAATATTTTATTGAGGGCGAAAGAAAGGGACAAACAAACAAAATTACTTGTCAGATGTCATAAAATGCTGAAAGGCTGTTCCAGGAGCACAAACCATGATTTTATCCCTCCGTTCAAATAGCAGAATATGCTCCACCTCCCATTTGCTCAATATTCCCTAACATTTTTCTGCTTAGGTTACTGGTGTATAACAAAGCCACTTTTATGCTACTTTGACCTTGCCTGGTATTCAGAAAAGGTAGTGAGAAGAGACAGGATTCACTTTCATGCATAAATCACTCTGCCGCAGTCACATCACTTCCTATTTCTTCAGTTCTTTGAGGTCTGCCATTGGAGCACTCTGATGGATGTCCTGCTGATTTACTAATTGCCAATACTCACACCTGGTGGCTGTCTTATCAATTGTCAGCACAAGGCTTTCCATGATAAAGTGGATCAATTGTGTGCCAATCATTTGCTCCCTGAATTATCGATGTTTGACAATGGAATGAAATTTTTGCCTGCTTCAAAGATGTCTGGCCCAGAATGAAAGTGTACACACACACTCAGCCACAGGGTATGTCTCTTCAGGGGATGCAGTTTCTCCAACTACTGGCATCTGTCACAGGTAGAAGCACTGTCTACATAAAAAGATTTGTTTGTCATGGGTCAGGAACAAGTCAATTTTTCCCAATGGCAAATATTTTGGTTCACTAAAACTGCAAAATTGCTTTGTGACATTAAATCTACTCTTCCTAACTTTTCAATTTTACTTACATTGAACTGTCAAACCAGCAACATTAGGTCATGGTTTGACCCTACAGTAAATCCAACTGTAATGCAGGATCTATATTGCAGCAATGATGCAAAGGACTGATCTGATTTAAACTCAGTCTCCCAACTCCAATTTGCTTTTAAAAATGAAACAGATTGACCTTCTGCAAGCAAGTTTTTTTGCTGGATTAGGTACTACCTCACTGTCACTCCACCTATATGCTGTATCAGGTATCACCTTCTACAGCTGTAATAAACTTCCATGTTTTATGTTCCGGTTCTTTCAAGAAAAATATAGTTGGGAGCCTACCTCTGCTCCACATGAAACTGGGACTGCTTCTGCTCTCCATTACTAATGGTTTTGGCATCATGGACTTCAGTCCCATGAGTTTCTAAGCTACTTCCTTTCCTGGTCCCATGCTGTGACAAGTAAAACTGACGAGAAATACTCCCTGTACCTGACCCCTCCATTCTCTCTAGCGCAAACACTGTAGAGTTCTCAAGTCCTAAGGGGGAAATTTAGACTGTGACTATATAAAAGCACTTCATTTACTTTGGAAGTCAGGCTTGTATCTTTCTATGCAACAGTTTCAACAACCTCTAAATGCAACCCACCCCTAAAGTCGACAGTAATCTCACTATTATTATAATAAACTGCCAAAAGAATAAACAAACGTGTCTTGTGGGTTTCCTGAAACTATGTAAATGCTCAGAAATATGTTTTTTTTCTCTATGTATGGGATCTTGCTTGAAAATGAAGATTAATTTCTTGCAAGTCCTTTGCAAGGTAGACTTTTCAAGCATTAAAATAGGATCTTTTATAACTCTGTGGGAATCCCTCCCATTCTTTATGGGAGGCAAGTCTGCAGAGCTTTAACCTTTTCTCTTCTTAAATTAGCACTGATACTCAGTATGGCACAAGCCCCCTTGGGTTCAAAACTGAGACCAGTTTTTTCTCTCTCAGTTATCTCCTGTGTCTTTTCAGCCACAGTTTTCTTCCTACTATGTCTTACTGATTCCTGATTTCACTTCTCTGCCAGACTGCCGTAAAGGAGACAGGCTGATGCTGTCACATCTGTCACAGCTGCCATTTACAGTTTCAGTGGTGAGAGGGGAAGAACTGCAGAGAAAAATAACCTAAGAACAGGCCTTAAAGAGCATGGGAAGCCTAGTGCTCAATTAGGCAAGGCTTTTATTGGAAAAAAGGGATCTCTTTGCTTTTGCATAGCGTGACAGTTGTCTTTAATACACAACACCAGGTTAGGCAGCAAAGAAATGCCAGCCCGAGGCAGGAAACTCTGCCACTGTTAGAGGGTTAGGAGGGCAAATGTCCCCACGGACAGCCACCAATACTAACTGCCAATTTTCAACTCGGCCTTTGGAAACGTCGGCCTCTGCCGGCCTCGAGCATTGGCACCTCTGCCCTGCACACACCATGAGGTGATGTGAAATGGCCCCCACACCAACAGGCCCAGCTCCTGTGGGGACATGGCCCTACTGCTGCTGTGCCCTAATAGCACCGCATGTGAACACAGCTGAGCCCTGAGACACTCCACATATCCCAGAAGGCCGTAGGCTGAGGGGTGATCGTGAAGACCCCCAGCAGCCACCTCTCTTCCACACCACCCGACCACAGCCCTCGGCCTTTGCCCCTCTTCAAAATGGCGGCGCCCCCTCGGCACTGGGGCCGCTCTAGCCGTGCGGTCCTCCACGTTCCTCTCGTTGGGCCGCGCTCACCCCCCTACCCCGGAGGGGGTGGCAGCGCCTGCGCAGAGGCGCGTGCGTCTTCACTTCCGTTTGTCGGTGGCCACTTCCGGGCTCCCGTTCCGTGGTAACAATGGAGCAGAAAATGGCCGCCTGAGAGAGGAGGGAGGGCGACACTGCGGCTGTTTGGGGACGGACGGAGCGGGGCGAGCCAGAACCGAGCCCGCTAAGGAGCGGGGAGAGCAGCGGACCGAGAGCTGGGGAGGCGGCGGCGGGCGGTGAGTACTGAGGCTGGAGGCGGACTCTCAAAATGGCCCGGAGAAGGGAGAGGCCCAGGCCCAGGGGAGGCGGCGGCGCCGCCTGCGGCCCCCGCCCGGAGCCGGGGGCAGCCGAAGGCCGCGAGTCCCTTCTGCCCCAGCTCTGGGTCCCCGCCGTGCGGGCTGCGGGGTCCCGGGCAGGGCAGGGCGACTTCTGGCTCCGCCGGGCTCGGGAGGCCGAAACCGCCCCGCGGCAGAGGCGGAGCGGGGTGCCGTGATGGAGCTGGGGGTGGTGATGGCGGTCTGAGCGCGGGTGTGCCCCGGGTGCTGCGAGGATCCTCGGCCCCCGTGTCCTCCGGATGGACCGGGCTCTGTCACTGGGGACTTTTTCTCCTGGGGTGTGTGGCAGGGCCTCCCGCTGAAGCGGGTCGAACCTGCTCCTCCGTTTGAAGCCGGGGGAGGGTTTATGCTCCACCCCCCCGGGGAGGGCTGCGGAACCTCCACCTTCCAGGTATCCGGTGGGGCTGGAGGAGGAATCGAAACTAGTGCTTTTTTGGAGGGTGAAGGGTGTGGGGGAGTTACATTATCGTGGGCCTGGCCGTACTGTTTAGTGCTTACTTAAGGAACCGCAGCTCTTCAGGACGGTGTTTTCGGTCTGTTCTTCCAATGAGATAAGAAGCCGTGTTGTGGGAGACAGGCAAGAGGAACTCTTCATATCTCGCTGTGTCTGTTGTAAGGGTCTCGATCAGCTTGTGATCTGTTAAAACCTGTGATGTTTGCTATTCCTATTCTGTTAGTTTCTCTCCAGTTAATTGTCATCTTTGCTCTGTCACCTTAAGTTTCTTGTGCAAGTTTTTCCTTCCCTTTTTAAGACTGTTGTAGCCATGTAACGATTCTGTTTACTGTGATTTGAAACCATTGTGAAGTCTGGTTAGCTGTGTTACTTTATCTTCAGTGATGTGCATTAAGGGGGGAACAATATCAAGCTGTATGTAATAATATGTATATAATGTAGCTATTAAGGTTTGTTACGTGTCTTGATATTTAGTGTGTAGTAAGAGTCTGACAGAAGATTTCACAGCAAAAAAACAGATTCGTATTTTTTTTAATAATAGTTTTGTTTATTTCACCATTTTCCGGGAGGATAGAAGCTTGTAAACGAGGATTCAAACAAGATTTCAAACCCAGTGGTACTGGCACGCATCTGAATTTTATTGACTGTCCGTATTGGCAGTACTGGTTAACTTCAAGTTGAAAATCACTGTCAAAATGCTAAAGAAGCTCTGACACCAATTTGTCCCTGAGTTTTAATTGCAGTGAATTGTCAAGTTTTTTAAAAAAAAATAGCTGACTGCTTCTTGTGCAGTTAATTACCTTAATTGAGAGTCAGATGCTTAGTTTTGTTGTAGTGGTCACTAGCAGTTAAACTGACTGTATTCTCTACAGGTTTCCGTTTGAAATTAAAAAAATTACAGATTGGAATTATGCCTTGCCTACTCCTGACAAGGGAAAACACACCACACATTGTAAAATTAAGGGCTTCTTGTTATGTTAGACCACTAAAGTATAACTACTACACTATTCTCTTCATCAGCAATTCTGACTACATAAATGTTAGTCACTGAAATAACCACACCAGCATTTTTCAAATATGTAGTGGTTGTCATCTGTGTCAGATTTGTTTTTCATATTGCTGAATTCATAGACAAGCCAAGATGTACTGGGAAACAGTGTTACAAGTGTTTGGTCTCCACTATATGTCTGTCTTTTTTAAATTATTTATTTGCACGGGTCTTTTTAGAGGAATGGATAGCATGAACCTTAAATGGCAATGTTTTCAAAACACCTGTATATTAATATACCTGCTTAGCTTGTGCCTTTATTCCTCTTCCCTCTAGGAATGTATCAAAATGAATTCCTTGGTCTTAGTAGAATGCTTCTAGTTGCAGAGGAGGTGGTGTACTTTTTTTTTTTTCCACAGCTATAACATAATGTTATGACTTCATATACATGACTCTAACCGTTGCATTTAAGTCCAATTCAATATAGCTTTACACCTTACGAAGCTGTTCTGAATTTTTTTGTAGAGAACTCTGTTTCCATGCATTAAAACATTCAAATCCAAACAAGATTATTGGATATTTATCCAAGTTTTTGTGGCATAATCTTAGTCTTGATAAAAACTGACAAACTCTTGAGATTGCAAAAATTAATCTTGAAGGGGATAAACCCAAACATGCATGTCTCTGTCTTCAAGATATTTTTATGATGGCCTTGTACATCTCAAAAACAATGCTTCTAAACAGTGTAGCAGTGTATTAACTTAGTCAGGACCTTTGTATGGTGAGTAGGGATAGCCAGAAGCATCACAGAGACTCCATTTTCATTTTGCACACGTTCCTGGCTACAGTTAAGATCTTGAACACACAAGCCCGCATCTCCTTCAAACTGTTCAGGTTTATATTAACGAGGTATTTGCTAGCAACTTTTTGCTGATGTGTGGTGCTGAAGCTCAGCTTTTTACTCGAGGAGGTCTGTGGAGCTTGTGGTCTCATAAAATCATCTAACAATAATTGAATATGCAGGAAACTGCACGTTCTCTCTTAATTTTGTAACTTAAAAATATTTTGCTTAGAGCACTCTTAATTTCAGTATGCAAGATGTGTATGCACTGCACGTAGTCTTGTTAAAATGCTTGAGCTTGCCTGCTTTAGTGGTCATCAGTAATGGAATTCTAGTTTTACAGATATACAGTTAACTTCAGATAGATTTTGCTTTATTTTTCACTTCTACGTTTGTTAGGCGCTAGACGACAACAACAAAAGTCCATGTATCAGAATTCCTGTGTGGGTTATGGTTGTAGTGATTGTCATTGTTTTATCGTCCTTTTACTTTCAGTAGTAGCTGTATTAGCAGTTTTGTGGCGAGAGTGAGATTCAGTAGTAAATTTAAGGATGTGTTTTTCTATTTTAATTGAAATTCAATGAGTTCTGGTTGGTGAAAGCACTAAGCTAACAATAAGTTCTGTTTCTTTAAGAAATCAAAACACTAAATGATGGTCATCAAGTAGTTTTGTGGGTACAACTTCCTTGGATGTCAGTCCTGTGTATACTGCTGTCTTTCAGTGTCAGTGCTGGTTACTTGTGTGCAGCATTACTTCTTCCTCTGAGCTTCAGAGTGGGCATTCTGTTTGCTGACCTAGCAGGAAGCTCACTTCTGGAGGAAAAGAGCATCATTTCACGAGACTCCAGAGCAGGAAATGTGTTACACCTTGTATACACTGCTAAGCTTTCTCTTCTGTGATATCCTCTGAATTTGAGGGTAAAAGGCAGTACTATCTTAATTTTATTTTCAATTTGTATGTGAGAAGTGTTGTTTTAGTAAGTGCAGGTGATAGAATGTGAAGTTCTGCATTTTGGCAGTTCTTATGGCATTTTATTTTAAGAGCTTCGTCTTCCACGAGTTCCACATGCTCTCAGTGTTCTGGAATTGCTAATCTCTACCCTTTCAGACAGAAGATAACATTGCAAAACTGTCATTAGTTTCTTTTTTAGCTACATCTCTTTGAGCTGGGAACTTATGTAGTAGGATGGCTACTCTGCCTTAGATATTGTAGGACTGTTGAGATTCTGTACCCTGATTTCTTCACTTTTCTGACTTCTCAGGAGCTGATGATAACCTAAGAGTTTTTCTCTTCATCCCAACAGTTGGTTCTGTTGAAATGTTTTCCCCACTTTTTTTTTTATTGTGTGGAATTTTCTGCAGCTGTTCTGCAAAAGTATTATCTGCTGTCTATTGTTTAAAATATATGTTCAGAATGACATCTTGTTTTAGGGCCTTTGCTTTGAAACATACTGTTGTAGTGAAATAGCTGAATCAATGTTTAACAGTCCTTGTTAAGCTGGCATTTAAATTTTATAGCTGTTCACACATCACAGAAGACAAAATTTTCCTTCGTCTTTCTGGAAATGGTACGTGTTCCATGATTTTTTTTTTTTTTTTGAGGCAGAGGACATAGGGATTTCTTGAGTGTTTAAAATTTGTGGTAAGTTTAGCAGAAATGTAGTAAAAGCATAGATCTATTGTTCTTCAGAGTGGTGTCAGTATAAAGCAAGAGTAGCAGGGGAAAAAAAGAGAGTATATCTAAAATTCACTCTGCCACTTTGAAAACTAGGAAAGTTTGTTATTTGTTACCATCTAAGATACAGATGAGTGAATTGTACCTATGCTATCAAAGACTTCGATGTGATCACAAAAGGAAACTTGTGCACCTGCACAAAAAGAAAAGAAACCAAACTTGACATAATGAAGCTCCATGTATAATGCAAATAGGTAGCTGTTTCATTTCACTGTTTTATGGTATCTTTTTCCTTTAATGATAGGATTCACTGACAGTTTTTGCTTTTGCTTTTGAGCTTGCAGACTTGAATGATGAAATATTTAAGATGAAAATGTAGTTTCTTTAATGTCTTTCTGCTAGTTTTGGGGATTGAGAAATTGGACAGTGACTGGCATGGAAAATATTTTTCAACTTTTAATTCTTCTAGGAAAATCTAGTACTTGGGAGGTGGGGTGGGTCAGATGAATACTGCACAGGAAGTTTGTTCTGTTTGTGCTTAAAGAACCCAGGGTAACAGAACTGCCTGTTCTTGCTGCTGTTCCTGTGTCATTTGAGAAATGGAATTGGAGAGACTGCTGGCTGGGGCTGGTCCTGCCAAGCAGGATGGTATGTTAGAGCTGCTGAAGTCAGAGTTCATGGAAAGCACTTTGAACAGACAGCTCTGTTATACTTCTGCTGTAGAGCTAAAGTGTCTTTGAGGTATGTTCAGTGAAGGCAAGGGAGGAAAAAATAGTTAATCTCTAACAACCAGACCAGAAAATAAGTATTTCTGGCTTCCACTACTGAGTCACTTCCTTTATTTGAAGGGTTTGATAATTTCTGCAGACTCGAAGGAAGGTGATCTACTGGTTGAAGTACCTCATTAAGATGAGGTTATGAATCATAAATGAGAACTTAGCCTTCTGCTGAGCACATCAATGAAACACTCATTGCCATCATCTTTTTTTTTTTTTTCTTGTTCATACAAAGGTATTACCTCACATCCCAGCAACATAGTTAATTCAGGAGACATTCCTAACATACAGGGTACTACAAATTCTCATGTAACGTTGAAAATACTTATAACACCTAGATGGGGAGAATTTTAGAGAGAACTTCTTTTGCACAGCTAGCTCATGAGCATCTGAATTGTTTCTGCAGTTTAATTCAGTGCCTTTGTCCTGTTAAAATTTCAGACTTGCCCATAAAGCTAATGAATAATGCAACTTTAAGGTACTGCTTTTTCATTTAACTCTGCAAATGAGTGATTTCTGAGTTTGTCAGGTCTTCTAAGTTTTATCTAGTTTAATGAGAGTTCTAATGTTTTATGTGTTATTTTTTATTTAAAAAATCAGAAATGCAGGTTAAGGTAGTGTCTTGATATTCTGTACAGATAACTAATGTCAGGAGATACTACACATTTTTGGAGGAAGAGCTAGTGATCTATCACTGTGCCTTATGTCCCTTAGTACTTTGGGAAGAATTCTGTAGTCCATAAGTGCTAAGCAGTATGGAGATAGACAGTGTTACTGTTGAAGGTAAATGGACAATGCAAGTGTTTTATTACTCCCTGTTGGCCCACTAGATTGATTGGATTTAGTTTACACATGATGTGGCTTAAGGGAAAATGTAAAGTATTTCTTGTACTGTAACTTTGTGTTATTGAAGGAATATATAGTACTCTTGAATTATTCCTATCCAAAAGAGCATGACATTACTTCCTTTTGAGTAAAAGAATGTAACAAACAATACCTTTTGTGGGCTTACTGGTTTTGCTCCTGCAGTCTCCAGTGGCAGTGGAGAGACAACTAGTCATTTGTGCTCTGAAACCTCTGCAATTGTTGAAGCATAACTGCAGGGAAGATACTTTGCTGACTTGTGGAAGGATGGGAACACCAATTAAGAATTCACTGTAGTGTCTGGATATTCAGCTGCTGGAGAATATTTTTTTTTTTTTGTAAAGGAGAAAATAATTTATTCTAGCTGTGCTTCTCTTGTTTTGTGCAACCTTTAGGTGATCTCCCCCTCCCCCCATTTTCCCGTAAAGAGGTTTGCATTGCTGAGTATCTCACTGAAGTTGGCAACAACCAACAGATCCGAACTTCCTGCTCATAGATATGACCTTCCCCACCCTTTGTCAACTCAGTGCTAACAAGGAAGGACTAAAGAAGGAAATTCTGTATCTTTTAACTTAGATAAGAACAAAGTCTTTGAGTTGAACTAAACCACTGGAAGAAAGAGTTGAAGCATAGCTGCTTATTAGATAATCAGATGTTGGTTATCTTGTGTTAATATATACCTGTTGGTTTTCTCTCATCAGATTTCCCTGTATTACTGTAGTCAGCTTCTTAAGCCAGTCAGTTTTCTGTAGTGTATGAGCTGAGAGCAGAATCCTGAATAACGGACAGATTTTCAAGTTTTGTGCCGTGTTCTCTACCATGCTGAAATAGGAGCAAGATGACATAGTAAGTGCCAATGTGGAAATCCTGTTGTGCAGCCAGATGGGATCTATGGAGTCATGCTGAGGCAGTAGTAAGTCTAAATATTCTAGTAAGTTCAGTCTGGTAATGTAGTGCTCTGCAGCAGGGTGGGAGGCGAAGCTTAAAGTGGACAATGTGGATGTATAGCTGAGTGGACAGTGAAGAGATAGAAAGTAGCAGAAGCCTTGGGGTAGAGATCCTATTATCCATTTACTGGTTATAATATCAGAGCTCTAGTTTAAAGAGTATTGTCCCATTTGCTGTCAACAGTAAGGTAGGGGGGAAAGTGTCGGATGTGCATTTATGTGTTTGTGCCATCTGTTTTTCCATCAGTGTAAACATCCCGTATAGATTCATAGGTTTCCTAGGATATCAAAGCTAAACAGATTAAAATTGGGGTACAGTGAGCTGGCGTGATCTGTTACAGTAGCTTGCAAAGGGGAAATACAGTGAGTTTATCACTAGTAGGAATATTCCTAATGTAAATTAAAGTCTTAATTCAAGATCCCACCTCTGAGGCTTTTTTCTTAGCAATAGAATTTTTTCAGTCTTGACCAATAGCTGATTTTATGGTTTAAGAGGGAAGATAGGAGATGATGGACGAGAAGAGAGGAGCAAACCTGGAAATAAGCGAGACTAACTTATTCTGAGTATTTCCTAAAGGATCACCTGTTGAAGTGTGTAGATCAGTCTGTCGGTAAAGAGGAGATTATCTGGGATTTTCCCCCCACTTCACTTGTTTTGGCTCTTGTTTATTCCCTGACCAAAAATGGTGCTTCTTCACGTTCTGGAAGGGAATGAGCAAATGTCTTAGAATCAAGTAGACATTTTATAGCTAAGATGCCTGCAAGCTCTGGAATTTGCAGTTAAAAGGAAAATTTCAAAGTGTAAGCAGTAAACAAATGTTATGCTTTGTGTGTATAGCACAATTTTCTTTTAAAAAAGCTGTTGCAGAATTAGTCAGATGTTTACAAGATGTTAATATTGCCATCTTTATGGAGACAATGTATGTGTTTTAAAGTCAATAAATACCAAGGTGGCAATCATTTTGGGGAAAACATTTCACAAAACTTTATGCTGTTCCTGTCCCTTAACATCTTACTACATTTACTTATTTTCTTGATCATAAAATCATCAAGATTTGAAAAGACCTTTAAGATCAAGTTCAACCATTAACCCAGCACTGCCAAGTCCACCACTAAACTGTGTCCCTAAGTGCCATATCTGCATGATTTTTAAATTCCTCCTGGGATGGTGACTCCCATCCCTGGGCAGGCTGTTCCAGTGCTGCACAACCCTTTCAATGAAGACATTTTTCCCAGTATCCCATCTAAACCTCTCCTGGCACAACCTGAGGCTGTTTCCTCGTGTCCTATTGCTTGTTCCTTGGGAGAAGAGATCGACCCCCACCTCGCTGCACCCCCCTTGTCAGGTCGTTGTGGAGAGTGATCAGGTCCCCCCTGAGCCTCCTTTGCTCCAGGCTGAGCCCCCCCAGCTCCCCCAGCTGCTCCC
>JAVJGJ010000034.1:2819542-2833409 GCA_035590215.1 Microhierax caerulescens | reverse complement strand
CCAGGCCACCACTAAACCATGTCCCCAAGTGCCACATCTACATGGCCTTTAAACACCTCCAGGGATGGTGACTCCACTGCATCCCTGGGCAGCCTGTGCCCGTGCCTGACAACCTGTTCGGTGAGAGATTTTTCCGGTATCCCATCTACACCTCCCCGGCACAACCTGAGGCTGTTTCCTCTTGTGCTATGTCCCCCCTGAGCCTCCTTTGCTCCAGGCTGAGCGCCTCCAGCTCCCCCAGCTCCCCCCTGTGAGCCTTGTGTCCCAGCCCCTGCCCAGTGCTGGACACCTCCAGCCCCTCAGTGCCCCCCCTGCCCTGAGGGGCCCAAACCTGAGCCCAGGGCTCGAGGGTGGCCGCACCAGCGCCAAGTGCAGGGGGATGGTCACTGCCCTGCTCCTGCTGGCCACGCTGTTTCGGCTGCCAGCCAGGGTGCTGTTGGCTTTGGACACCTGGGCACCCTGCAGTCCAGCTACCCCCCCAGGCCCTTCTCCGTCATACAGTTCCCAGCCCCCTGCCCCGAGCTGCCTGGGGCTGATGTCCCCCTGGGCATGGAGCAGTGCTGAGCCTCACACCACTGGCCTTGGCCATTGCCCCTCAGCCCAGCCCCCCTGCAGCCTCCTGCCCCGGGAAGGTCAGCACTCCCGCCCAACCTAGTGTCATCTCCAAACTTAATCTTATTGTCAACTTTGTTTCATTGCCCTAAAAAAAGAAGTGCTCCTTGGGGTTTTGGTGTTTGTCCCCAGAGAACTAACGTATCTTTCAAGGTTTTATTTTCGATGCAGGTCTCTCATTCTACTTGAGGCTTTATTCAGATGTTTCTTTTAAAAGCAGCTGCTTTTGTATTTCTGGTATCTTCTCTAGAATTAATATATATTTAGGTGAAGTAACTTGGAGTCATAATTCTGCTACAGAAGGCTTGTAAAAAGTTGTTTGAATTTCAAGCAAGCTGTGTTCTCATTAGAAATATGTGTCTGAGATTTGAAGGGCATACAGATTTCATGCCTGAGCCCAGAACTGAACATACCTGCTGAAGCCATTGCACAACTGTTACTGTGAATGGTTTCATTTATTGATGTGTTTGACAGCACATCGTGTGCAGGTCTGGGGCCATGGAGTCTTTAGATTGCACCAGAGATTTAGCAATGCAGAGAAAGCTGATAGGCTTCCATTTGAAATGGTAGTAACTGTAAAATGGCAGAAATTCACAGACCCAAATAATACCAGTAGCCTTGCATACTCTGTTACTGAGTGGCAACAAGTCAATTGTGCCTTAATATGACTAACTTAAAAACAAGTTCTACTGCATCAGAATTCAAGACAAAAGAGGGCTGGAGTAGCAATTTTCTTATTTGCAACTCTGCAATAATGAGAAGTACTATCCTTTGGAATTTTTCTACTGTTACACACTGAGGTTGCCAGTGCACTTTAATTTTCACAATAGCAGCTGAAATAAACTACCCTTGGAGATCATGCAGTGCTGCTCTTCTGTGGAGGAGCACTAATGTAAACTGTGGGCAGTCTTGACTTGACAGCTGTGCTGACAAACCAAAAAAAGAGCTTTTTGCACTAGACAGATGTCTAAGTGTTGGAAATTTTCCAGTGAGAAGCAGAAAAGCTTTATTCTTCCAGTATTTTCATGTCACATGAAGTATGGTTTAAATGAAAGGAATGTTTTCTGATGGGGAATGTTATTGCAGAGCTTTTTAGCATGCAGAGGATTAGCTTGCTAATCACCTCTCTGAGTAACTAGATTCTACCAGTTGTACAGGAAAATTCTTGATGTTGTGAATAGCGAGGCATGGTGATTAAGGAAACTAGTTATTATTTTAACTTCATTTGATATATTTGCATGGCGCAAATAGTGCCAGAATGTCTCCTGCATTTGCATGTAATTTGTTACAATATTTATCAAATATAGACACAACATTCATAGGTTAATTTTTTTTTTTTTTTTAGAGAGAGAGAGACATTGTTGAGGATCTCATCTGAGTAAAAAACAATATAAGGAGAAGATCACATTAAAAAAATATGCAGTGTAGAAGATGGCTCCTTATAGCAGAAGTTATCCTTGGTATACATATACGCCGTGGAGTTTTGTCCTGGAAATTTTAGTCATCAACATCAGTAATTGAGTAAAAGCTAAAACTGGGAAGCAAATTCTTCTCTTGACATGAAACTATAAAGTTGATTTTACAAATCCTTTTCCTTTTTTGAGGTGTGGTTTGACACTGGTGGGACACCAGGTGCCAACCAAAACCTCTCTGTCACTCCCCTTCTCCACTGGGCAGGGGAGAGAAAATGTAATGAAAAGCTTGTGAGTCTATAAGATAAGGCTTATCTATGAGATAAGGGCAGCCTGGGCTCTTCTCCCCACGGGGCCACAGGCTCCGCCAGGAGCTGGTCCAGTGCCGGCTGCCCACAAGTCACAGCCCTCTGTGGGTTGGGGGGCACAGCCCGCTGGGGGATCTCTGCTCTTGTGCCTGAACTGCACCCCCCCGCCTCCCCCTGCCCCAACCCAGGTGCCTGCAGCACTAATGTTCTCACATGGCCTCGCTCTCTTTGGCTGCGGGTTTTTTTGTGCACTTTTTTCCCCCCTTCTTAAATGTGTTCCCCCAGAGGTGCTCCCACTGTCGCTGATGGGCTCGGCCTTGGCCAGTGTTGGGTCTATATCAGAACTGGCTGGTGTGGGCTCTGTTGAACATGGGGGAAGCTTCTGGCAGCTTCTCACAGAAGTCACTCCTGTAGACTGCCCCCCTGCTACCAAAACCTTGCCACGCAAGCCCAATGCATGAGGAAATTAATAGGCTTTTTTGGTATTTTGCACACATAGTGTTCCATAGCATCTTATGTCTTCCATATTTTAATTCTTCATAACCCCTTCATTCCGTCTAAATTCATTTGGATGGTGAAGAGGACGTTTCTTCTAGCAGGCAGAAGTGATGAACATATAATCCCACTCTCTTTTAGTGTTGGAGAACATGATCAAGGGTGGCTTATGCCATGTACTGTACAGTTGTATGCACTGTAAGGCATGCTTTGTGACATAGTTGCAGTATTAGGAATATTTTATGGTAAAAAGCAGAGTCTCAACTGTGTAAATGTAAAGATGGACTAAGGCTTATGGCTGATGATATTCCATGTGTTCACACTTGCTGCTTTATTGAGTATTTGATAATGTTGGGTATAGGTTTTGTTTGCACTTCTTGAAGAGGTTCATGCTTTGAGAAGTACTTGGTTTTTGATCCCTGTGGTTTGCACCTCATCTTAACTGCAGCTTCATTAGCAAACTACTCTTCCCCACCCCATAAAATTTAAGGATAACAATGGAGAGCATAGTACAGGTTAAACATGTCTAAATCTCATGCCGTATTTCACTATATTGGATGAAGGTTTGTTTTCTTCTTTTTAGGTACTCTTCCACTCATCAAGATGGAAAGTTCAGATTCTAGTGATAAAGGAAATATTGATCAGTCAGAAGCACAACGTCAGAGTCAGCTAGATCGGTTAGATCGAGAAGAAGCTTTCTATCAGTTTGTAAACAACCTGAGTGAAGAGGACTACAGGCTTATGAGAGATAACAATTTGCTAGGAACACCAGGTAGGTAATGCTTGTGTATGTACATCTTATTAGAGATGCTTGTAGGCAGTTTGTCATTTTTTGTTCTCCTGAAACTCTTTCACCCATTTAGCTTGTGTGCTGCAGTTGTGTTCCATGGTGCATTCTTACTAATTTGTACGTACCCAAATCTGAGCAGTCCCCTGACTGGTGGAGAGGTAGTTAGGATGAGGTGGGTTCATCAAATACAAAAGTCTAGTGTTTACACAACTAGGTGGGAACACCTGGAGCTGACCCAGTTCCAGTTATGGATCCTTAGACATTTTTGATTGAAAAGTAATCTCCTGTAAGCATCGTATGAAAATTTTGTGCTGGTGAGGTGTGTTTGTAACAAGGATAAGTAGTCTGGTGTGAGGTTCTGTGTGGGCATTTTTATGTCAGTTTTCAATTGGCTTCCTGCTTTAAATTGACTCTTCATAAGATGATACCTAATTCAACCTGGTTCTAATTTAAAACACTACTTCAACTAATTTAAGCCTTTTTTCTCATGATTATGCAGGTGTTACCTTAAATATTTTACTCTGGGCAGCCATTCAGTTGGTATAGGATGATGAAAATTGCCGCTAAGTTGTGGAGGTTACAGAACCAGAAAGCACATCTGTCTTGAATAGGTTGAAACTTGGATCTTTCAGCTTCAGCAAAGCTTACTTGGGACAATGGTGCTGAAGTGTCTGAACTTCTCCTTAACAACCTGTTTGGCAGTCTCATTATGGTAGGATTTATTTAGAAAAAAAACAGTGGCTTGTGCCTTCTTTAGAAGCTTTTGATAATGCTTGCCATACATATGATTTGGAAATATTTTTGGAAAATTTTGCTTATTTTCTAAGGTGAAATTACTGAAGAAGAGTTGCTGAGAAGGCTACACCAAGTTAAAGAAGGTCCACCACAGCAAAACAGTGATGAGAATAGAGGTATATACAGTATTTGTGAAAACTCTTAACTTTAGCACCCCATACGGACCTTAACTTGAGTGCAGGAGTGGAACAAGTTAAACCTAGGCAGGTGCAAGGTGAGCTTTGTTTCAAAACTAAGTGAACGTTATATCTGATATCTGCTGCAGAGGTCAGTTTGGGACAGATTTCACTCATAATACATCTGTTACTTGCATCAAGATAAAGTTGCATTTAGGTTTGTGGGGATTTTGTTTGTTTTTTGGTTTTGGGGTGTTTGGTTTTTTTAAGATTGCTTTTCTGTCTGCTCCCTTCTGGGATGCTTTTTGGCAATCCCTCTTTTTGTTCACCATTCTTCCCTTCCAAAGGTGGTGTATTGCTTTTGTTATCACCCTTCTAAAGAGATTGGTGGAGGAAGCTTGTAGCTTACCACTGGGGTTCCTTCTTTATTCTGAGATAGATTTGCTATAAAGCAGTTCTTCAAGTGAAGGGTCAAGACAAACTTAGTTCTCTATTTAGGGGTGGATAGATCACTTAATTGTTTGGAAGGGAAAACACAGAATATTGATGTTATGACACAGGAAATGTGGCTTTCCGTTTACCTACGATAAACAATATGTGTTACTTTGACTTCTTTTGCAATGTGATGGCTGCAGCCTATCTGTACCTATTAGAAAAATGTCCACTCCTGCTCCCTGAAAAGAGCTCTGGTAGATAAGAATTGTGATGCTATGTGTGAAACCACAATAACACTTGGTATGATTAAGCGCTTCTAAATTGTCACTTGTTAAACCAACCAGTTATGTTCTTGGAAAAGATGGCTCCAAAATTAGCTCAGTACTCTAATTTTGGTAGTTCCCTGTCTTTTTCGCAGGTGCAGAGTCCACAGAAGATGTTTCAAATGGAGATTCTATAATAGACTGGCTTAATTCAGTCCGACAGACTGGAAATACAACACGAAGTGGGCAACGAGGAAACCAGTCTTGGAGAGCAGTGAGCCGGACTAACCCAAATAGTGGTGACTTCAGATTCAGTTTGGAAATAAATGTCAACCGTAATAATGGGAACACAAATCCAGAAACTGAGAATGAGCCATCTGTAGAGCCTTCCAGTGGGGAGGATTTGGAAAACAGCCAAAGTGACTCTGAAATTCCAAGGCCTGAGTCGCCATCTGTAAGACAGCCTGGATCAGAGAGGAGCACTTCAGAGGAACTAACAACTGAGGAAGCTTCGCCTCCTAGAGGGCAGAGGAGAGCGAGAAGTAGGAGTCCAGAACAGCGGAGAACACGGGCTAGGACTGATAGAAGTAGGTCACCTATTAATCCAGTGAGTGAGACTCCTCGCAGGTCTCATCACAATACATCATCTCAAACACTTGACCACTCCTCAGTGAATGAAGCTGAGGGAAGCTCTAGAACTAGGCAGCATGTGACATTAAGGCAGCATACAGTGGGGACTGAGATGCCAAGCGAAAATGCAGTTCTGTTTTCAACCCCTGAAACAAGACCTATTCCTCAAGCAGCAGGTTCTTCAGAAACTAATGGCACCAGTGAGTCTGCAACTCCTGGGCAGAGGCCTCCCACCATAGTACTTGATCTTCAGGTGAGAAGAGTTCGTCCAGGAGAGTATCGGCAGAGAGACAGCATAGCCAACAGAACTCGGTCCAGGTCCCAGACACCTAACAACACAGTCACTTATGAAAGTGAACGGGGAGGGTTTAGGCGCACGTTTTCACGTTCAGAACGGGCTGGAGTGAGAACTTATGTCAGTACCATTAGGATTCCTATCCGTAGGATCTTAAACACAGGCTTGAGTGAGACTACGTCAGTTGCTATTCAGACCATGCTAAGGCAGATAATGACAGGCTTTGGAGAGCTGAGTTACTTTATGTATAGTGATAGTGATGCAGATCCTAGTGGCCCAACTCCAAATCAGAACGTGGATGCTTCTGAGCCACAGAACGGAGGTGGTGCTACTTCAAGCAATGAAAATACAGATGTTAGCTCAGGGGAGGTGTATGAAGGTGGTAATGAAGGTGGTTCAACGTCTGGTGCCAGACGGGAAGGTCGGAACACAAGGGGATCAGTCACTTTTGAAGAAAGTGGTTCTCTACCATTCCTTAGCCTAGCACAATTTTTCCTACTAAATGAAGATGATGATGACCAACCAAGAGGACTCACCAAAGAACAAATTGACAACCTAGCGATGAGGAATTTTGGTGAGAGCGATGCTCTGAAAACCTGTAGTGTGTGTATTACAGAGTACACGGAAGGCAACAAGCTCCGTAAATTGCCTTGTTCACACGAGTATCACGTCCACTGCATTGATCGCTGGTTATCAGAAAATTCCACTTGTCCCATTTGTCGCAGAGCAGTCTTAGCTTCTGGTAACAGAGAGAGTGTTGTCTAAATGAGATCTGAATTTATGGCCAAGCAGCTAGTGTGATAGTGATGGGCAAAGAAGTCATTTCCTTTATGGCCACTTTTTGAGTGGTATCTCAATGTATAGTAATAACTTGGCGTGAATCTTCCCTCATGAAAGCCCTTTCTCTCAATTCAAGTTTTAAAATTGGAAAATTTCTTTAATTAGAGTTTTCAAGATCTAGTCAGTTTTGGGTGTTATATTTCACTTGTCCAAAGACATCTACCCACTTAAAAATATTTTGTTCTTTGTGAAGGGTATTAAGTTCTTTCCCCCACCCAGCCAGCCCCTACCACCCCAGTCCAATAAACGTTTTGTCCTCAAGATTGTGCTTATGAGAAATTCTTCAAGAAGTCATCCCAGCTAAACGTACATGAGTTGTAGAGGAATTTTTACAAGAAATCCAACTATCTGAAAACCGAAAAATGCACACTTGAACATAGGTCTAATTTCATACTGGGTTAATATTGGACATGTCTGTGTAAATAACACTAATATTAGCCCTTTCCCCATCACTATGGCACGCTGTAGGGTGAACTGTTAGCTTAATTGGGATATTTATCTTGTTGTGGAAATATAAGAATTGCCTATGCTTGTTTAAATAAAAAGAAAAAAATCTGTTTTAAAATTGTAAAGCTTTTTTGTAGAAGCTCAGTACTTTTCCAATGCACTGTTGTACTAATGCATTAAGAATTAAAATTGTACCATGCTTGGAAATCAAGAATGCTTTTCATACAAAACCCACCACACAGAGAGCAAACTAATACAAGAGAGCTGCTTTTGTAACTGTGTACCTGTCAAGAGCAGTGCATATCTGTACTATTTATGTGAACAGCTACTGTAATATAAAACCAGTTGAATTAGACATCTTAATTGCATTAAAAAAAAATGGAAATTAAATGTTATAATTGCAGTGTTTTGGCTCAGTAATGCCACCAGAAAAAGACGATAAAAATTAGAAACCGTTCTAATGGCTGGTTATTTCTTGGTATGGTTGCTAATATGTAATAGTACAAACGGGTATGTACCAGTTCGTTCAGTGAGGTTTATGCACCATTTTTCTATCAGCTTTCACTTTCCATTTTTGAGGCAATGCTGTGTAACTCTTCAGCAGACAAGTATTGACGGGGTTTGTTTTTTTTTTTCTTCCCCACCAGCTTCAACTATGTTAGTAAACTCTAGATCTGTTGAGTGAACATGCTGATATATGCGGTGTTGGTAGCCTGTGACACAAGTGCCACAGAAAGATAAGTATTAACTGGAAAACAGATTATTAGTGTGTTAGGTTGTTTGAAAATCATAATTGATTATGGGAGCACACTTAAATGTGTAGCCAATTCTAAGAATAACATTAAAAATCCCCAATGAACTCAATAGTCTCATTGGACAGATTAAAATTAATATACTTTTAATATTATGTATGTGGCATATTGAAATTGAGAACTGAAAGATACCTAAACTCTCAGCAGTGTCAGGGGAAAACATCCTTCACCCTCAGTGACTCATTCTTTGTTTTATTCTCTGATAATTTTTTCTTTACCCTCTAGCTTACATGTGCAACAGGGAAAGCAGTATTTACTTAAACTCCAGGGCAGTAGTTAGGAAGGGATATGGACTGCTCTTGCTGGCTATATGGGAAATGTTGCTTGTTCCTCAGATGACAAAACCAAAGCTGGCCTATCTTTTTTTCCTAATTAAAACACATTTTTGATGTTTTATAGTGGTGGTTGCATAAACTAGTCTCTGCTCTAAGCCATTTTAACATCTCATCAGCTAGTTAAGGATTCCACGATGTCCCAAAATTCTGATTTTTTCTACTTGTGCGTTTTGTGTTTGGTTCAGTGGGAAACCCTGACTGGCTATGGAGCTTGCTTTCCTCCTGGTGGGACACACTGTTGTGGCAGAGGGAATATGTGTATTCTTTTTGAACAGAAGAATATATAAGCTTTGAATTTTTCCCTCTGACATGCACCACTGTAAAATTGGAAGTTAGCTCTTAATTTCAGGTGCTGGACTCTGCCAAAATTTCCTCAATAAAATGGCACTTCTGAATTTCTTCCAGTAGCATTCACGTAGCAAATACATGGTATCAGTTGCAGTTTCCAGTAGCTTTACTGACTTACTGGAGCATATAATTAGAAGGAAGAAAACCCTCTCTACGTGAATACCATGTTAGATTTTGAAAGTCTGATGTACGTCTTGGAGGACTAAAGCTGGTGACCAGAAAGAAAGGAGCCCACTAGTGCTAATGAATGTGAAGCACAGCTGTGATATGTGTCATTCAACATAGCTTTCTTTTTAATGTTCTGATTTCCAGTAACTGTTCACGTTGGTAGAATCAACTTTACAGTTTTGTTATAGCTTAATAGTGGCATGCCTTAACATTTACCTTTCTGTAACAATAGCAACTAATAAAATGTTGGAGGTTTCCCAAATGGTACCAAGAACAAATAATTTAATCTCAGTTCAGGAGACCTTGAATGTTCTCAGTGCTTTATATGCCTTTTCCAATGCCGAGCGTGCTGAAGGCGCTGGGGTTTGTTGGTGGAAATTAAATTGCTGATACGGCAAAGACCTCTTGATGTAGCCGAGTCATCTGTCAGCCTCTGTGGTTGGTAATTCAATTTCTATTCTTTTAAAGTTAGATAGGAGTTAGGAAAAGCCAATATTAAGACTTTGGTTGCTAACAAAATATGAAAGTCATTTAACAAGGTTCACAGATAGCCTAATTTACAGTTTATGAATCGCTTTGGTATAGAGTGTACTTACTACTTCCCTCAGTTTATGCTTCCCTGGTATTACAAGAGGGATACAGCCACTTCATTGGTGCTTGTAGCTATATGAAGGGTTAAACCGGCTAGTTTTGCCATTTTCAAAGGCATGATTGTACAGAAATTGGGAGTCTGAAGAGGCAGCCAGTGGTGTTGGATCAGCTGCCTGGTTCGCAGTGCCACCGTGTGGGAGCCTCTCAGCTCCCTTCCTCCAGCGCCAGGGTAGCTGGCTCCATCCTGGGAGCAGCACCGTTTCTTTTGCATTGAAGGCTGTTGCCTTGCTTTATTTTTTGAATGAGGTCCCTTGTAATTGCCTGCCTCAATCGTTGTTGTGGTGGCTTTTGCAAGCTGAGAACTACCAAGCTCCTGCTGTGAGTCTCTGCCTGGTGTGTGAGCTTCATTCCTTTCTGCCAGGACAGACCTGTACCCGCAGGGCCTCTGTACAGAGCAATTAAAGCAGTCAACCTAGAATGACAGCATTTTTTATGTAAGAGTGTGTTTGATAGTTTGAGTCAGATTGTGAAGCGATAAAAAGTGGTGGGTGCTTTTTTTTTGCTTTTGTTTTGTTTTTTTTTTTTAATTGGGGCTTTATCCATTAAAAAGACTGTGAAGAGTCATTCATTCGTTAGATTTCCCTTTCACGTGCATTTTTTGATTTCTTCAAACAAGTTGGGGTTTTTTGCAGAGGACTTGTAGGCAGTTAATTGACCTGTTTTAGAAATTATTTGATTAGTGTAGGTACTGCATGCATAGAAATTACTCGAAAGTTTAGCGAGAAATATTGATGCGCAGGCCCGGCAGCTGCACCGCCGTGATACCTTACCAGCTTTGAAGGAGCCATAATTGTCCATTGTGTCAACATGCCAACAAACGGCTTTCCCACCAAAGTTGGCACAATGGACCATAATGACTGTCATTCCAGTTTCCAGTCACTTGTCTGGATTATGCAAATGCGGGCAGTCCAAGGGACTGTTTCCCTGGTGGATCTGCAGTCCATGTTTATCTTGAAATAGTTGCCTACACAAAGAGGAGTTTCCCAGTGGTCTCATAATAACGCGAAGAGGCGTGCAGCTGCGGCTGACCACCACGCTCAGGCATTGGGGCAGCGTTGCCGAGGCTGCCGGCGCGAGCTTCCCCGTCGCACTGCCGCACCGAGTGCGTCCTGCCGGCTCAGCTGCAGCCTTACCTTTGGTTTGGGATTCTTTGCGGGAGCATGTACATTCTTGCCACTGATGTCTGGGATTTCGCATCGGTCATCCCTGCTCCTACGGCAGGAGCTCGTGTTGCTGGAGGAAGGGTCTAAGGGAGCGTGGAGCTGAGGAGGGGCGTAGTCCGTCTGCCTGCTCCGTGTCCTTCTCCCAGCAGGAGGTGCTTTGGATGAGGCTTGGCTTGGAGCCACCTTAAGGGCATTTATAACAAATTCAGAAATATTTCCAGCCCTTACGTACACTAGGCTTTTTGTTTGTTTGTCCTTGACTAGGGAGGGAAGAAGGAGAGTGAAGAGACAGAATCAGTGGTGACATACCCAAGTACATACAAGTTGTGTTAAAAAAGAAAAAAAGCGTGCATCTGTTATACCAGGGCTTCCCAACCTCTTGATTTGAGGCATCTATTTTTATTTTTCTTAGGGAAACATACCATTGAATTTGTTTTGGTTGTTTTATCTGGTTTTATTCCCTTAAGCTAAAATACCTGAGACTCCTTCCTGAATTTCATTATCTGCTAGTAAGGCTGTTGGTTGGGAAGCCCTGAATTCACCTGAGAATGTAACAGGATTCCCTTTTTTTTTTTTTTTTAAATTTTTTTTTTTGTACAGTGCTTTATATCTGTTTATGCTGGACTTGTTTAATACAAAATGGTACTCTGAGGTCATTGGACAACAGTCTGACCAGATTTGATAGCTAACATTTAGGAGGAGTGTTCCCTATGTAAGATGTCATAATGCAAATTTAAATAGACTCAATAAAATGCATGAAGTGTTCATTTTGTGCTTGATCATCACTCCTTGGGTTTATTCTTCTTATGGTGGGAATGTGCTGGAGGAAACGATGGTGGATGTGGTAGGGATTTATTTCCTCTCTATGCCTTTTTCCTTGAGGCTGGGCAGAAAGGGAAGAGCTGGAATGGTACAGAATTAACTTCTCGGAAAAAATTATTGCTCCTTAGTACATAAAACTGAAGCAATAAATCTCACTATGTCCCAGACTTCTGACATTGGTGGCTAATGTGGGATATCAAAGCAGTGGCGGCAAATTGTCTCTCGAGTCCCACTGTGACGTTTGTGGGTGCCCATCGGTGCTGGGGCTGTCAGGGCTGAGTCTCCCCAGAAACACACTCGGCTTTCACGAGGTGCTCTCACATACGGCAAAGAGCTTGGTCCTAAAATAAGTAGCTGATGTACGTGCAAATACTTGAGTGGGAAGGAAATTTTTTAGGGCGTGGGAAGCTATCTTTATTATCAGCGCTTCCCTCACCTCAGCTCCGTTCCTCGAGTAGGAAGCGGGAGGTGTTCCCTGGGAGGAGCGTGATGGCGTGGAGGGAAGGGCAGGGGTAGGAAGGTGATGTGTAGCTCAGGAACACGCAGCACCCAGCACTTTGGGTGCCACAGCAGGCGGTGGGTAGCAGTATCACAGTATCGCAGTATCGCAGCTGGGCTGATGCTTGGCAGCGCTGCAAGTGATGCTCTTGTTCCGCAAGGAGGAAAGTCACGGCTTCTCCAGGGGTGCGTCGGGTCAGGATTCTGCTCCAGCCTCACTCTATGGGGAGAGCTCTTGGATAAAGGTGGAGTCTTTTCCTCATTCCCTTGAGCTCTGTGGTCTGTCTTGCTCTGCAGGTGTACGGTTCAATCTGAAATGGAGTCTTTAACACAAATGCTAACTTTTATTTCAGTGACTTCATTTGTGAAGTGGTTCCCACACTTTCTGTGTCAGGAGCTCTTTGCCAGGTTGCCGACTCCAGCCCCACATTTCCCCATAGGAAGTCCTTTGGTTGGGGTAGCCCTGTATTTGTTCCTTAAAAACTGTCCATCAACCCCCAAACTGCTTAAAGAGTCCAAACCAACCTTGGAGGCACGTACATGTCTGACTTCATCCCTATGTTTGTTTTCTTTTAATATATTTGAGGTCTTTGTTCTGGCCTGTAAAACTTTACATAACCTTTTTCCTCCCTCTCGGTGCTTAAACCCTGTAACCTTTTACATTGCCCTGCACCTCCCTTCGGAGTCTATTTCCATGGCAGATCCAGACCTTCACAGCAGAATGTGTTTGGCTGCTTTGCTGGTCCTGCTGCTGGGCGGGAGGAGAAAAGTTGTGTTTGGCAAACCTGTCCATCCCAGAGCGATGGGGGTTGATGATCTTAAAGGTCTTTCCCAACCTAAATGATTTTATGGTTGTATGGGTGCAGCAATAGCCCTGCATTTGGGGGCTTCTCACCTCCCAGAGGGCTCTTCTGGCTGCTCCTCAGCGGGATCAAGTGGTTGGAAAGATGTGGGGAGAAAAGCAAAGGCTCTCTGCTGCTCGCTTGCCCTTCCCAGCTGTTTCAAGTGTGACTGAACCTGTTTCAGGGCTTTTGACATAATGAATCTGAACTCGGTTCTGTTGTGTCTCCCTAAACCATTACAATAAAGTTACATAGGGAAAACCAAAGCCATTTTTTAGTCTTAAACTGGAGGGGCATTGTCTTTGACGTTAATGAGATGCTGATGCTGCATGCTCCAACTGTTCCCCTGAATAAATACCCTGTTAAGCCAAGCATGTGAAAATCCAGGCGTCAAGTCCCCTCAGCAATGATACTTCAGAAAATAGGAGTCATCCCATATTTGCTGAGGGTTTCTTGAGTTTTGGCCAGCAGGGTCTTGGATTTTCATGGAAAAAGCTTACGAGGCAGCATCCCTGTGCCAGTGTGGTGGGAGCGGGATGGGGGCTGCGGTGGGTTCCTGGCGGCTCCAGCAGCTGGCAGAGCAATGCCTCATGCAGCACCAGGAGCAGAGCCAGCCAGGCTCCTGGGTGCTAGCAGCGATGATTTTTTTTTTTTTTTTTTCTGCACTGCTTTGATTTCTCGGAATGGACTTGCAGAATGTGATTTCTCCAGGCTGAAAGTTTGAGGCCAGTGCTGCTTTGCTCTGGAGCGGCAGCTCTGCTCGCTGGGATGGGTCCTGTGCGAAATGCCA
>JAVJGJ010000034.1:2804344-2819442 GCA_035590215.1 Microhierax caerulescens | reverse complement strand
TGAAAGTTTGAGGCCAGTGCTGCTTTGCTCTGGAGCGGCAGCTCTGCTCGCTGGGATGGGTCCTGTGCGAAATGCCACAAAGCAAAAAGTGCCTGGCTCAGTTTCTTGGCTTTAACACCCGCTCTAGTCTTTCCTTCCACAGCAGTGAAACGGCCCTGACGACACCGCCCCAGACCGAAACCCCACGTTTTGCCCTCAATCTGCAAAGCCAGACCTTGCCCACAGGAGGGCGTGATGGGTGTGAAGGCTCTTGAAACGAAGCTCTTTCAGGAGCCCACAGGGTTCATCTCCTGATCCCAGAGCAGGGATCTCTGCCAAGGTATGAAGGGAGGTGGGACCGCTGCGTGCCTGCCCTGAGCATCGCTCGCTGCCGGCCAAGGGGGGGGCAGCGCCAGGCAGGTGAAAGGCAGGAAAATGTGCAGTGCAAGTAGTTTAATCTCTGTAGGTGCTGCTGACTTCCAAATAAACTAAATAAATCCTAAATAAAGCGGGGAACGACTCAGGCTTTGCTGCTGGCACCTTTGGGGTGATCTTGTTTTAATTTGTAAAGATAAATCTAAATAAACTGAATTCCTTGTGTGGAGTTGGGGAGGCTGCAAAGTGCCCTGAAAGCTGATGGCTGTCGGCTGGCGTCTGGGCAGTGCTGCTGGTGCTGCTGGTCCATCTGCCCCGTGCATGCGGCATGGCCAAGAGGAAAGACGGGTGCTGGGAAATGATGGAAAGGGATGAAGGACAGAGGAAGGAAAGGGAAAGAGGTGAATTAAACTGAAGGAAAACTAAGGAAGGGTAAAAAAAGAGAAGGCTTTTGAACTGTGCTCGTCTCAGTGGGACTATTAAAAACATCAACATAGGTGGAAGAAAAATACTGGTGGGAGCAAAAGCACACGAACCTTGGGGTCTGGTTCTGAGGATGCAGAGCATCCCCAGGACAGCCCTGGGGACCATGGTCAGGGGCCCTGGGGGGAGAGCAGGCGGCTGGCAGGTGCTGATGGAGGTGATGCCGTGTTGGCCACGTATGCTGGGGCTGAACAATTCTCCAGATGAGATGACAACAGATTTACAACCATAAATTCCCAATCCTGGGCGGAAGAGGTGCAAGGCAGAACAATAGCTGGAGCCTGCGAGGGCGGCGGGGAACACAGGTGCAGGGCCCCTGCTTGCACCCCACCCTGCAGCCCCGGGAGGGGCTGTTTACAAAACCCTGCCCAAAAAACCCACAAACGCTGCTTGTGTTTCCAGTGCGGGATCGACTGGGGCTGCAGGTGATTGGGAGAGACTTGTTTAGCGCAGCTCTTGTGCCAAAAAAAAAAAAAGGCATTCAAAAAGCATCCCCCCAAGCCTCGGCCAGGATAAAGCGTGCATGAGCAAGCGGGCCCAAAAGCAATCAGCGCTTGTTGCAGCCCAACGTGTTTCTCTGTTCCCGCACCACCAGGCAGGCTCGGGCTGCCTCCCGCCGCGGGGATGCTGCGTGTTCAGTGTGGTGTCGGTGGCACCACAGGGAACCTGGGCTCTCTTCTCCCTCCCTGCCACACACCTCTATTGCTCTCTTTCCCCCCCTTCTCCTCCTTTTCCCCCTCTCCCCTGTGATCCCCTTAGATCTAAGCGTATATATCATTTCCTCCCTTGCTTTGCCTGCTGCCAGTATCAAAGCGGTTTCCCATATTGCAATAAAAAAAGCCCCCCAACCCAACCCGAAGGAAAGGAGCACATCCTGAGCTCACCCCAGCGCTCAGCCCCCTGCTGCACCCTGCGTGGGCTTCTTCCCCCTTGGGTGACACATCCCGGCCCTCACACCCCACTCTCAGGGCACAGGGTCCCATGACGCCCCAGCCCGGTGCCCCCCACAGCTGCCTGAGCCACAGCCCCCCCGGTAGCCCTGCCGAGCCTGGGTGCAGCTGAACAGCCCTGGGCATCAGCATCTTTTCCCAATTATTGCTTTAATTAATGACGGCAAAGCAATGGCTCTAGGAAAACTTTGCATTTGGAGACGGTGAAGGAAAAAAGCCACTACTCATCCCTACATCCTTCAAGTCCTTCAAAGGCAATTGCAGATGGGGTTTGTTGGCTGGTTGTTTTGGGTTTTTTTTAAGTATTATAGTACTTAAGTCCTGCAAAAAGAAAACAGATGGAGAAGAAGACAATGAGAAAACCAAGCCCAGCCCAGAGCCACAGGGAGAGGAGCGGCGGAGCGGCTGGGCACAGCACACACCCGTGGCCTCCAGGTGCCTGGTAACCCTTGCAGGCGGTCAGCCTCACCCAGCGCACAAGTACGTATGTGTGTGTAGATGTATAAATTAAAAAACTGACTAAATTCAACTATATATGTCATGTATATGCCATTCACGTATACATATTCAAAACCATATTCAACTTATAACTTTCAAAGTAATATAAAACGTTGACATGTGGTTCATATTTAATATATAAAATGTGCATTTCGCATTTTGTAAGTACAAATGTAAACTTATATATAATCAGCCTGTTTTAATCCATGGTATTTCAATTTTAATGTATGAGTAGATATAGGAATACTTAACTATTGTGTTACAGTAACGAAAACCTCATTATTTGTTGTTGTGGTTGGGTTTGGTCTTTTCTAGTTTACAGCCTTTCTATTCAAAAAACTCAGGGTTTTTCTCTGATCCCAAATCCTTTTGTTTTCCCCTCTCTTTTTCAGCTTTCCGTGTATCAGGGCTGGATCCAGCAGCCGGGCAGAGGGTGGCTGCTGCTCTGTGCCCCGGGCTCACCAGCAGCGGGGCTGAGCAGGGATTCCCAGCGGGCGCATGCACAAACACACCTATGGAGAGATACAGCTGTATGCATTTATTTATGTGGAGATGGGTCACGGTGAGCCGATGCTCCTGGGGGGTGCTGGGAGCAGCCAGGCAGGGGCTTCCTCCCCACCTGCCTCTCAGGTGGGCATGCAGCCCCCTTTTATCACACCCTCCCAAGTCCCCTTCCAAGTTTGCAGCCATCCCAAGAAGATTGTTGTAATACCAACCAAGTGTTGCTTTTCCTGCTACCAGTAAAGGAAGGGCTGTGCAGCCCCATGTGTTTGCACGGTGCTTTCTGCTCCCAGGCTGGGACTGCAGCGTTGCTGCTCCTGCTCTGTCCCTGCACACACCGCACAAAGTCCTCTGGAGGAGCTCGCTGCTGTAGCCTCATTCCCTTTGAATCTCTATTTACCATCTCTTATCTCCTGATGGTTTATTGTTGTTTTTTGTTGCGTTTTTGGGGTTTTTTAAATACTATTTGTAGTAAATACCCTCAACTTGAAAAAGGGTTGAGATGCATATTAAAAAAAAAAAAAAAAAAAAAGCCCGAGCTATATAAAACTAATGCATATGTCAGCTTTCATCTAATGTCAATTAAATCACAGAGCATAAACAAATCATTAATATAAAGTCCTTGATAAAAGCCTTGTTTTCAGTGTCTCACAGCCACCATAACCTCACTTACGAACAATCATCCCTGGTCTCTCCCGCCCTCAACCCCACCATAACTGCTCCTATTGACAAAAAGAGATTAGCTCTCCTGTGACCAGCACTAATAGCCGGAAGGCCTCACCATGCCCCCAAACTGCTGCCAAAAGGAGGAAAAAATACTAATAATAATAAGTTTAAAAAACCCACCCAGCCCTGGTGCCGTCCCTGTGTGAGAGCCCCTTGGGGGGCAGAGACACCAGTGAGCCGCAGCCCCCCCGAAGATGCCAGCTGATAAAAGCCAGCCCCAAAGCTGTGCCCAGGGGAACAGAGGGGAAACCTGTCCAGGTCGCTGGGGACTCACCCCGACCACTGACACCACTCTGGTCACCAACTTGCTCTCAGGGGTTTCTTTATTATTTTCAGTTTTCGATGCCTTGAGTGGGACAAGGACCACCCTCCACCTCCTCTCACCCTTCTGCATGGCATCAGAAAGCTCTCCCCCCCCAGCCAGGCACCAGGACCTCGGCACTGCCTTTCCTCAAGGTATATGAAAGACTTGATAAAAATAATTCCCACGTTAAACTGCCACTTCTCTGGCCCCTTTTCCTTCAACACCCTGGGCAGGCACCCAGCGGGGGGTCGGCAGCAGCCGGGAAGCTGCCGGGGGGGTCAGTGGCCACAACTGGCCATGGGGAGAGGAAACCTGGTGAGACACAGCACCGACCTCTTTTCTTTTAAACTGGTTTTATTCTACACAATTTTTTTAAACAACATTCATAAAACATTAATTACAAAAATGTGCTAATATGGGGTAGGTTTTTGTTTTTGTATACCAACAATCAGAAATTCACATTTTGAAAGGATAGTCATACTTTTAAGACACACATTCAAATACTTTACTTCCAGATACAAAATTTTAAGGGAATATAAATCACTTACAAGGAGCAGATGTCAAAAAAAAAATATAATAAAATGAATAATTTTAGACTTCAGGGTCTAACTTCTGCATCGAATTGAGCGGCTGCTGGCTCTGCTGGTCTGCCCAGGGCACCCAGCAGCCCCGGGCACCTCATGGGACCCAGTGCAGAGACGTGCATGGCTCCTGCTGAGCCAGAGCTGGGAGCACAGGGGAAAAACAAAAATGGGGTTGCAAAGCTGCTGATGGTGCTTGCAGCCTTCTGCTGAGTCTTTCTAGTAGGTAGAGACACCACGAGGGTGAGCATCACCAGCACATCAGCAGGGCAAAGCAATGTGTCCTGCCCTGAAAACCCGTGGGCAGGATTTTTTCCATCAGTGCTGGAGCTGATGCCACCCGGGACAGCCCCAGACAGCAGCAGGGCTGGGGAAAGGCACGGTATTGGGATCCACTGACCGGCATCGGGATCCACTGACCGGCATCGGGATCCACTGACTGGGGGGTGACGGCAGGAGGCTTGGAGGTCTTGCTTTAAAAAAAGCTGTCTCCTGGGTTACCCGGAACAGCCAACATTCAGGCCTTCACCTCAGTGCTCTTTATGTGGAATCAGCTCCAAAATCCACCCATCCGAGAGCAAATATTTGGCTTCATCCTGCTGGATTTCAGAGCAGGGGAGGGAGTGCGGAGTAATTTCCTAATTGCCCTCAGCCTCCCCAGAAAAGTCCTGTCTCCGGCTTTAACAGGTTCAAATGGCTGAAACGGGATATGCTGGGAAAGTTCAAGCCTTGAAAAGTCGTGTTCTTTCCCAAAATGATTCGAATGGATGCACAGGGCAGCCAAAAACCCAAGTGCATTCAGGCAATCTGGCCGTCACCCACTAGAAGCAGAGCATCAACGCTACACAAAAACCTGCTCCAGTAAACAACTCGTATTACACGCCACAATTAAAAATGTACAAAAAAGAAGAGGAAAATAAAAAGCTTCATTCCTTAGTAAAATAGACACTAAGTCTTGCCTCTAATGCTACAGTTAAGAGCTATGCTTGCCTTGCCAGTTGGAGGTGGATGTAGGGTGAGCATTGGGAAGTATGTTACAAAAAAAGGAGAAACTTTAGAGGTACAAAACCTCCTTCCAAAGCCATGTTTTGCAGAAAATGGGAAGGACTGTGTGTCTTTCCTCTCCTGCCTTGCCCCTGCTGGGAGCGGGGACCCCAGCCCCCCACCTGCGGTCGGCGGTGCAGGTGTTCTGCCACCATGGTGGCAGGGCTGTGGTGGGAGAGGAGATGCAGGGGCACTCACAGAGTCCATCCTTGGTGGGAGCACTAAGGGCATTGCAACATCTGCAAAAAATAAAACAGCAAAACAACCCTGAAAGGGGTTGTGCAGGATGAGCCTGCCAAAGCCCAGCGATAACCTCGCTGTCAACAGGACTAAAGTCTGCAGAGCTGCTGTGCCAAGCTGATATAGCACCTGGAGCGATGCTCGCCCCTCAGCCATGGGGAGGGTCACCCCTGCAGCCACCCCCAGGGCTCAGCCACAAAGGCCACTCAGAGTTGCGCAGGGATGGCAGCTCCATCCATCCCCAGGGCTGCTTTCCTTCCCAGGGCTCTCAAAAAGAAAGGGAACAGCTTTATTCCATTGCTCACTGGTGGAGCCCCTCTACAGCGCCAGCTCCATCCCCACCCAGCGTTACGCAGACAACACTGGAGGAGTATTTCAGGAGCACTGGTCAGTCACATCCTTCTCCCCACAGGTTACAAGGGCAGCTGAGATTTAAGCAAAAGAACCCAAAAGAGCTGCCCAAGTGCAGGTTTTTGTGGCAGAAAGGCAGCAGCTCCGCGGTGGAAGGGGGCTGCCCCACTTGCCTTGGCAAAGGAGCTGGGGCTTTCAAAGTCATTCTTTGTTTGCTTCCAGCTGGATAAGGAGAAGCAAACTCCACCAGCACAAAAATCATTGAAGCTAAAATAAGTAAGGTAACTCCCAAACAAAACTGTTGGGGACAGAGGCATGTGAAAGCTGGTAACAGTTTGCAGTGAAGGATGGAGGGACGGCAAGGGTCTCGGTGGAGTCTCTCCCCCTCTGCATCCAGAGGATTTGGGCCAAGTCCACCTTTATGCAGGTTGTTACTCTGAGGATGGTGGGGCCACCTATAGATGCAGATGTCAGCCAGGGTTAAGATCCACCCTAAGCCTCCTGAGATGCTGAACCAGAATGATCTAAGCAAGCGTAGGTGAGATCCTCAGCACCAAATCAGACTTCCCAGAGCAAATCGCTCTTAGCACCAATGTACCAATGCCAAAAGACACCCTCTATCGCCGTGTAAAATGTCCCTGTGGCACTGTCACGCATGGGAGGGCAGGAACGTCCTTGCCCAGCTGCAGACCACCTCCCTGTCCCGGCTCTTCTGGACCAGGTAGCTCAGCCCGGAGGGTTACAGAGCTCCTCAACTGCCGGTGCAGCCAAACCGGCAGCCCCAGACCACCACCATGGTGGGAGGCAGAGCCAAAATTCTTGAAACTGGGGGTACCCAAACCCCACGGTACTGCAGCAGACTCTGCAGAAGTCCTCAAGCTTTGATGGCAATTAGGTCGTGGCCTTCCCACAGCTCCCACAGCAGGGAAGTGTTGGGAAACATTCCACGAGTGGCCAGTTTGTTGAATTTAAGCTATGCGACTTAGAAGCGTGCACTGCCCTGGCTGCAGGACCTCAGGGCAGGGCACGCTGCAACGAAGCAGCTCCCGCAGATTGTTCCAGCTTCGTTTCACAACTCAAAAAAGCTCTAAGCCATGAATCATGGCACGTCCCGGGCAGCTCCCGCAGTGCTGCCCTGCTAGCCTCCCTGTCACTGGGACAGCTACCCCCCCAGCTCGGCTCAGCTGTCTCACTCCATCCCACAGCCAGAGCAAGAGGAGTTAAACCCAGCGCCTCACTCTGCAGCAGGGGGGAAGAAAAAGAAAGAAAAAAAAAAAAAAAGAAAAAAGAAGAAAAGACAACTTGTTTTTGGACACCCTCAAGCTAAAGATCTAGAGAGGCAGCCCCAGCCAAGCCCCAAGCAGGGCGCTGCTGGGACACGTCCCATGCTTGCTGTACACTTACATAAGGCTACGCACATGCCTGCAGCTCTCCAAACACCCCGGGCATGGGGCAAAGCTGGGCCCTCCCCACTCCCTTCCACCCCCTTCCCACCTGAGGGACTCGACCCACTCCCCTGCCCTCGCTGGCTCCCAAAACTGGCCAAGCCTGGAGTGTCAGGCTCCACCTTCCCCTCCTGGAGCAAGGGAGCGGGGCAGGAATCACAGCCCAGCACTTGCAGCAGAGGGAGAATTTGTTTTTTTTTAATTAGAAATCTGAGTAAAAGGTAGTTTTTGTCATGAACGCTGCCTCCTGTTCAGCCCTTGCCTGCCCAGAGGAGACATGGATGTGCTGGGCCAGGAGGAGCGGACCCTGATGGGAAGAAAGAGGAGGGGGTTGGGGATGAAGCTTTTTTCGCAACAGGTAGGGACCTATTTGGTGTCATAGCACCAGACTACAACAGGCTAAAAGCATGTTTTGGAGACCAGTGCAACTTCTCCCTGTTTATAGATTGCCACAATCCCACCTCCCACATGCCATGCCACGAGTCTGCAAAAATTCTTGCTAGCTGCCTGATACTCAAGGGACAAACCACACGCAGAGCAGCAGCATTTAGCGGACAAACAAACCCCAAAATACTCCTCTTCATGTTGACAGACCGCTCCAACCTTTGCCCTTCCTGTTCCCATCTGTGTTTGCAGATGAGGTGAACCTTTCATTGCTGTTGCTCAAATGTGCCTTCCCCCCTGCAGAATCTGCCCTTGTCTTGACCAAGGGCAGGATCTCAACCAGACAAAAGATGCTGAGAGTGGTTTGGGGAGGCTGGTACCAGACATTGGATCGGGATAGGATGAAGGATGGATTCCTTCAACCAAACTTGGCTGGCCCCGAATGCACCTCGTCACTTGAAATCTCCTAGACAGTTGATAATAAAAGCTGAGGGCAAAGACCGAAACTCAGGGGGGACAGATGTGGGCACCACCATCCCTCCTGGGAAGAGTGCTGGCTCCTGGCTGACACAGAGCTGGGCTGGTGGCACTTGCAGCATTAAATATCCATTGGACTGGATGCAGGCTCCTCCCAGGGAAAAGACCTCTGCAGGCAGGTGCAGCATTTAAGGCAAGTGGAAATCTGTAGAAATTTGGGATTAGAACCATAAATTGCCTAATGAGCCAGAGAGGTTTTACCGCAACGAAGTCTGGTGCAAAACTGGGTGCAGTCATCGGAGGGCTCTGCCGTGCAGCCACTCGCTCAGGCCAGAGGTGGGTTTGAGGCAGCTCTGCTGGTCCTCTTGCTGCTCTGAAGAAGCTACTTCTAGAATTTAAATCCCTCATAATCTCTCCTTCGGGGGACATTAAGGTCAAAAACGTAATTTGAAGAACCTCATCAAACTGCAATGTGAATAAAAGCCCCAAAACTCACAAAAGAAGTTACGAAGCAATACATTTCTTCCCTTCAGCTGTCAGATGACTTTGAAGATGCCTCACTGCCAATGCTCTCACCTGAAAAGCGTCACTTTAATGCCCTGCCCTCGGCTAAGCCTGGCAGATCCCACCACAGCTGGAGCCAGGGCTCTGTGGTTCGGCTCCCCGCAATGGATGGGTGTATGCATGCCCTAAACCGAGCCCCGGGGCAGCAGAGCTGTAGCAGATGATGCTATATGGCCAACAAAGGGTAATAACAGTCACAGGAAAGTGTATCGAAGAAAGAGAGATGACTGGACATCTCATTTTATAGTCATAAACAGACATGTCACAACACACCAGTTAATCTTCTGGCTCGTACGGGGACAGAAGGGCCACAAGACCACAAGACCTTATAATGCATTAGCCAACATAGATTACAAGCAGGGCCAGAGGGGCATGCAGGATCCTGAGCCTATTTACAATGGTCCCGCTGCTGCCTGCGGGACGGGGCCGCCACTGAAACCGAGTTTCCACAGCAAAGATTTGTCTCGGTGTTACAAACCCCCACACTCGCCCAGGGACCAAGGGATGACTCCCATGGCACACATCCCTCTTTAGGCTACTCATTTTTTAATGGTAGGTGAATTAAAAATGAAAACCTAATGAAAGATGGTTTTGCAGCCAGGATGAATGCGAGCTTTGTTTCTTGCTCTCTCCTGTTTTCCCAGGAAAAGGTACCCCAGTCCCAGCCAGTGCCTCGTTCGGGGACCCACCGGGGCAGGAGGACTTCCCTTGCTCTGTGCCATGCTCATTAGCGATGCCACGCTCATTAGCCTGGAGATGATGAATTTCTACACAAGGCTGAGCTCTGCCTTCACTCTGTGTGGTGGATACCCGCGGGCTGGGTGATTTTCTTGAGCTCTTTCCCCCCAGGAATGGCACTGACCCTGCACAGCAACGCACAAGCTACAAGTTAAACGCTGTCGGGGCTTTTAAACCCTTTGGAAACACTGGGCTTCCCCTGCCAATACTGACTCGTGGTTATTGCTGCATAATACGCAATTGGCCCCCCAAAAGAGCAGTGGCACCCTGTGCCCTGAGCCAGCTGCATCCCTGCACCCGCGGGTGCCCCTACGCCCAGCATGGAGCGAACGATGCCACGTGGGGCTCTGTCCCAGCGCTGCATGCCCTGATGCCTCCCAAATGCCTGTCTTGCCGGCTTGGCCATGGTTTTCACCTTGCAGAGCCAGCCACCGTGGGCTGCGTGGGAGCTCCTCAAGAGCCCAGTCGTTAGTTGCTGGATGAGAAAACGGAGGCAGCAAGTGACCAAGGGACCTGCTGGTCTTGTCCAGGCGTTTTTAAGGCATGTTTTGCAGAAGGATGCTCCCGTCTGATGAGCGCGGCAGGCCCTGAGCTGGCTGAGCTCCCCGTCTTCCCAGCTGCAGCTCCCTGGGTGTGTGGGAGAGCAGCGGAAAAAGAGGAGAGAAGATTAAAGTGGGACTCACCGACCATTTATTTGGTTTGTGCATCGGACTAAAGCAGTGTTTCCTCCTTCAGAGCTGCTGGCTCCCAAACAGCCTCTGGTGCTGGACGGGAAGGTGGCTGCATGGCTTGGACGTTGACACCGGAGGAGAAGGGCCGACAGCTGCAAGGTGCAACAAGCTCCACCTGCTTCAGAAAGGCATTTATTAGCTGTAAACCTCTGTCGTAATGTATAGAAAACTGGGAAGAGGAGCGGGAGATCGATCAAGTTTGAATCCTGGTGAGAGTTCTCCTTAGAAAAATGGGTTAGAGGAAAAAAAAGGTGGCTTTGAAATCAAAACTGTCCTGAAAAAGAGCATTTCTGCTAGTTAAAAGCCTTTAACTAGAAGAACTTTTTGTTGGTTTGTTTTTTTTCCTTTACAAACATAGTGCACCTGCGATCATTGAGAATCATGGTCCATCTAGAAAAGGGCCTGTGCTTGGGCTATGGAGAGGCTGCTGGTGGCAACAGTGTGGCGAGCAGCGTCACATGTGTGCTTCAGAGGCGTCACACGTGTGCTTTGGAGGCGTCACATGTGTGCTTCGGAGGCAGGGCAGCCTGGCAGCAGCTCCCCATTCACCACTGCCTCCGAGACCAGCATCTTGTCTTTGCCAGAATCCAGGCGCTGCTTCTTCAGCATCCTCTGATGGACCAGTGGGACGACAGAGAGCACCAAGCTGCCAATGATGGGGGGGACTCCAGCAAAATAAAAGGCCGCATTGTAATTCCCAAAATAATCATTGAGGTATCCTGAAAGAGAACAACAGTGGTTATAGACATGTCAGTCTGACTTGTCTACTCCCTAGAGTGAGAGCTGCAACTTGCTTCCACCACCAGAATTGGGGAGATTTGGGTTTTTAAAACAATCTTCTTTTTCCATGGCATTCCTTGGAGTTTTAATGCCCTGAAGGATGTGTGCAGCCAACATTGTGTAGCGAGGAAGCTGGGAAGGAAAGCCTCAGCCATGCTCCGTGTTTAACCAGAGCAGGACACAACCAGACCCAGCTCAAACAACCCCACATGCAGGCTGAGACAGTGTTAAACAACCAGACATTTTGGGTGGCTTTTCCTAGCGCCTTCCTGGCCAGGAGGCAATGGGAAGAGCAGACAGGGGCTGTTCCTCTGCAGATTGCCTCCACCTGGAAGCCCCGCTTTGTTTACAGGTACATTATCTGCATGGGGATGTCGGCTGAAAAATACATGCTGCCAGTTCCAAACAATAACTGATCCTTTAAAAACCAATGAGGTTCTGCACTTAGCTCGGTGAGTTCTGACACAGCCAGGCATCCCTGGAGAATAACACATCGCCATTTATCGGCACTGGAAAATCCCTCTGAGCTCTCTGCTGTGTAGACGGTTGCCTGAGGATTCTGTCCACAGAATGAGCCCCTTCAGCCAGCCCCGTGCCTAGCAAAGCCTCGCAGCGAAACGTCTGCAACCCCCACATCCCTCCCCAAGGGCACCAAACTGAATTTCACTGCCAGAAGAAGAAAGATCAGAGGTGCTTATACAGCTTTAGCTTAGCGGTTGCTGAGGCAGATATTCTGCTGCTCAAGGGCCAGCTCTGGCAAGGTGCTCACTGTTAAGGACGCTGTGGTTATTACTACACTTGAGCACATACCCAAGTCTTGCAGAGACAGAGGCTGGGGTGTCTCCATCCCTAACTTTGATTCAGCAGTTCAAGAGCTGAATTTGCCGATTGGCAATTAGTCCCCAGATATCTAAAAGGACTTCTAGAAAACTGATATCTGCCAGTTTTTAGCTCAGCTTCAAACAGAAATCAGTTAATGTGATCTCGGGTTGCTCTCACTGTTCCCCTGCTGGTCACCTTTCATCAGCCTGGAGAAAGGCCCAGAGATGCTACAGGACATAGTATGGAGTGATGCTACACCTGTACTTGAAACCCCCATGTGACATGATAAGCCATAAAATTCAAAACTGTATGTCTGGTCTCATGCCAAATTACCACCATGGGTGAAGGTCTCCAGTTCCGGCGCTGCGGTGCTACCAACCTGCTATCGGCGTACCCGCGGTCATGGGCACAGCCATCAGCCCCATGAGGTACCCTATGGCCTGGGATGCCTGCATGGGCCCCACCAGCTCGAAGGCGATGGGGGCCATGATGGTGGTGAAGAAGCCATCGCAAAGGCCGAGGAAGAGGCAGATGACAATGACGCCCTCAAACCCTTGGCACTGGGGGATCATCATGCACAGGATGCCCAACAGCATGAAGGATGCAACCTGGGGAGACAAAAGTGGGCATGTCAGTGGGGTGCAGGATGAATGGGGATGGGCAGCAGGAAGTGTCTCATGAAGATGACGCTGAACAAGTCACTGACATTGCCCCCTCCTCTGGACCCAGCAATGCCATCCATCCTCTGCTCTCATCTCGGAGAGGCCCTTAAAAATAACCTTTTAAGAAGCTTTAGGAAGGATTAGCTGCTGGATTAGCTGCTAGATTTCAGCAGTTTGTTTTTCAAAAACCACAAGAAGGTGAGAGGGTGTCCAGCAGTTTGGGAGGAGTTGGGACCACAGAGCTGGATTGCTGAACGAACACTGAGACCTCAAGTCAAGTGGGTAACAAGATCTCTGTACACCCTTCTACAATAATTTTTATTCTCTAACAGCAGACAAGAGTGTTGGGTAATGGTCAGTAAAGGATTTGTGATCTGTGGTTGCCAGTTATTAAGCAGAGTGTGGATACTGATTAAGGGGTGCTGTCCCCGTACCCGCCAGCAGCTACGCGGTGGGTTGGACACAACATACCTGCAGGTAAATCTTCTTCAGCCCAGGAATGCAGTCACCAATGCGGCCTGAAACCAAGCGCCCCAGCCCCGACATGGCCCCGAGGCAAACCAGGAGGATCCAGTCCTTCTTGGTTTCTTGAAATCGCTTCTCCACGTATTTCACCTAGGATGGAGGGAAGGACACAAGGATGTCAATCTAGTAAGTTAATCCCTCTCATATCCCGAAAAGGCACAAGGCTTCCCACAGAGGGCTCATGGCTCTGGGGTGGTTGTGTGGCCCTCACATCCGCACCACCCACCCCAGACCATCCAGCCCCCTCCTCTCCTGCTAGTGATGCTGGTCCTCAGGACCTGCGACCGCCCTGCCCACCCTGGCACAGAGGGCAACAGAGGCATCAAAAAGCTGTCTCCTCCCAGCACTAGTCCTGTTTACAGGATGTGCCTGCAGCAGTTTCTTAGCTTCGCAGCTTTTGGTGGATCTGTCCCTACTGTCCCTACCTTCCCACCTCCCCCTCACTTGCACAGAAGGGCCCTTCCATCCCGAGCCAAGGGACCTCCCTCCCCTTCCAGTCCCAGCCAAGGCTCTTACCAGGTTCATATAAGGTACGAGATATCCCAGCACAGCAGTAGCAATCCCAAAGGCCCAAATCCGATAGGTCTTTCTCCGGAAAACCCTCAAATTAAAGTACTTGCGCGTCTGGGACCAGCACTGCTGCCGCACGCTCCGGCTGCCCAGCTTGTCCTGCCCATCATGCTGAGAGTCACAAGAAGGCGGCAGGATGGGCTGATAGGTCAAGGACAAGAATATCTGGATGAGCATTAAGGCACTGAGTACTTGGAAAGTATGCGCCAGCCCAATGGCCTTCCCAACCATCTTCAGGAAGAAGGGGAGCGGCACGGAGATGAGGCAGCTGCCACCGGCCACGATGCCGTTGGCCAAGCCAAGGCGGCGCTTGAAGTAGTGACCAAGGATGACCAGCGAGGGCTGGAAGGCAAAGGAGCTGCCGCAGCCAAAGAGGATCCCGTATGTGAAATAACGAACTTCCAGAGACCTAGCGGGGAAAAAAACACATTGAGTTGGTTATGTTACTCAGAGGTAAGGGAGCCTTCACCCCCATGGTCCTGCAAAACCTGGAGTCAAGAGCCAGGCCCCACATACCACAGGTGCTACACAGACAGTCTGACCTTGAGGAGCTTATTCCCTAGACAAAGCAAGGATTATCCTCATTTCACAGCTGGCACATTAAATCTTTGGGAAAATGAAGACTAGCTGGGCAGTGCTTTCTGCACAGAGGAGGTGCCCTCCTTGGGAAGTTGAACCTAACTTGAATGTTTTTTAAATTACAGCAAGATTTTTCTAAGGTAGGCAGGGTGGGTTATTTTTAGCTAGAAATCCATTTTTTTCTCACTGAAAGGACTAACTGAAAACATTCTGCACCCAGTGTTTGAAAGCAGAAGGCACCAACCCTGCTGGTTATAAGGCACTTAGGAAGGAAACGTTGCATTTCTGCCCGGGCTCCAGGCTGGTTAATTAAGTTGTTCTTCTTTAAGCTCCTCTGGGAGTTTCAATTAGACAGTTAATAGAACTAATTTGTACCTTAGATTGGTGGCTGCACTCGAGAAGGGAGCAAAGTGGCTGCTCTACAGAACAGGTGGAAAGTCCTGAGAGCCCTTGGAAGGAGCGGTTTCCCAACTGCCAGCCCAGTTTTCCCAACTGAAGCAGCTGAGAAAGGAGCTTAAAGTTAGGCGGTGCAAATAGCCCGTTGTGTTTCTCTCCAGATAAGGATTTTTTTCTTCGCCCCTGTGCAATACATTCAGCTGCAAAAGTCTGCCACAAAATGCTGCACAGGAGGAGAAGGCGATGGGGACATTTGGGCAGCTCACCTGGCAAGCGATGCTGCACGAACAGGGTCCTTACCCCAACACACAGGAGGACTCGTGAACTAGACAGCAGCCCAGTTTTCCCAACTGAAGCAGCTGAGAAAGGAGCTTAAAGTTAGGCGGTGCAAAT
>JAVJGJ010000034.1:2773239-2783255 GCA_035590215.1 Microhierax caerulescens | reverse complement strand
ATGACTCCACCACATCCCTGGGCAGCCTGTCCCAGTGCTGGACAACCCTGTCAGTCAAGAAATTTTCCCTAATATCCAACCTAAACATCCCCTGGCACTTGCTCCATGTTCGTCACCTCTGAAAGTGCTCGCTGGGCTATGGCATCCTTTCCAACAGGATCAGCCCATATTTAATTTCCTTTTCAATTTTGGTGTCCCCTCAGTCCTGATCCTTGCCATTTTTTCAAGCTTTTTCATATTTTACCTCAGCACCACTCCTGACCCATGAGTTTTTGGCACAGCACTATTCACCAGCCTTAGGAAAGGAACATAAAGCCCTCCAAAATCCCCCCACATTGACCACCTCCCAGCTATGCCCCAATCTGCCAGGCCAGAGAAGCCGCCCACTCCTTGCACTCCCACCCCAGGCCAGAGGCCATGGTGAGGGGTGCCCATGTCCCCCTCCCAGGGCCAGCAGGCTCTCGCAGACAAAGCCACAAGAAAGGCTGATGCAAATCGCATCGTTAACATTCTTTCCGTTTTAATAACCCAAGGTGTTACCAGCAACAGTGTTACTGATTTTTATCTCCCCAGTGCCTTTTAAGAGCTCCAATTTGTTTTTCTTGGAAATCTCATTTTGTTTTATTAAAGCTGACACCGAAGAGGGAAAGGAGACATTCTGGGCCCAGAACAAAAATATCCCGTTTAAATACCCCGTATTATTTTCTTGGAAACGCTTCTCCTTTGATTTTAATTAAGCTCTCCCCGGGCTCGCGAGCTTGGCGTGCTTGGCTTTCAGGCGAGTTTAATCCCAGTCAAGCATCCCCCACCCCCAGTGCTCCCCACTTCCATTGCTTACACAAACCTTAAGACTGTTGTTTTGCTCAAATACATGGATTAATAGCTGGCCTGCCATCAAGAACATCTTGACATTGCCTCTTCGTCATCGGCTGGTCACAGAGTAAGCAAACGGCCCCAGCTGCCCTGCTTGCTTCACTGACAGACCCAAAAAGCAGCTTTCCTCACTGACAGACCCAAAAAGCAGCTTTCCTCTCTTTTTTTTTTTTTTTTTTTTCTTTTCTGCGGTTGCAATGCTGGGTATGGAAGGGGGAGATCCCTCGCTAGCACCTGACCGTGCTGCAGAGCCACCCTGGCTATCAGAAGGTGCAGGCTTGCCCACAAACCTGGCTCCAGCAGCCACGGTGCTGCCGTAATATCAATAATTATCCCCCCTTGGTAGAAGCACTTTAGGATGATTGCAAAGTTAAACACTCCAAAAGTTGGGAAATCCCAGGAAGGAGCTTGTCTGGGCATCATCTGGTGCATACCCATTATGTAATTACTGTCAATCTTTAATCACAGATGATTTTTTTTTCCAACAGACACGATTCAGACAGTGCACGGGAGGCACAACCCTCACTTGAGGAGCTGCCATTAGATTTGATTTCCACCTCGGCGGGCTCCAGCTTTATGAAGCGAGCTCCCACTGCTTCACGCGGGGTTTGTACAAACCCTCTGGCCGAAACACCTGACTCCTTGGCAAGCACCAACACTCGCTCACGCAACATCCCCCAGAGAGGGAAGGATTTCATCTCCCTTTTACGCACAGGATCTGCAGGCGCACAGATTAAGGCCAAGAGCTTGAAACAAAAGCTTTGTTTTGGTGCCTGACGTGAGATGGCCAAGAAAGGGGCTTTAGGGGATGCCGCTGGGAAAGGCTGGGGGGGCTGTGTGCCCCAGGGGTCCCTGTCCCAGCTGGTCCCTGGGGACAGGGTGATGGGTGGGTGCTCAAAGCAGGTTCCTTTGCTGCAGGCACTGCAGGAGGGTTGTTTCTCCTCCCTAAGGAGGGCCCCAGTGTGTGCCTGGGGTGAACCCCAACAAGTCAGCCCACACAGCGAGCGCCCATGCCACTCCAGCAGCACATGGAGCATCCCACCTCGGCAAGGCCAGCTGCCACCCTGCTCCCGCTCTGCACCAGGGACAGCAAGCGAAAAACCATCACCAGGCTGCTAAATCCAAACCCAGAGCCAAAAAATGCCCCAAAGATGAGGAGAAACAGGGTTCGGTGAGCTTGCCTCCTCCACCATCGAGTTTTGCAGAGTAGACGCTACCAAAACCATGCTGCCAACACCAGCACCCCCAAAATACCATCTCCATCTCGTACTGAGGTGCCTGCATGGGGACACAGCGCCGGGATCTTGTGCTACAGCACTGTGGTACCATGCTCCCCTGCCCATGCCCTGTGGGATGCAGGGATGAAGGGACAGGATATCTCCAGGCTGGAGCTCCCCTGGGGTGTGCAGAGCCAAGGGATGACAGGGCCAAGCTGCCAGCACGCCACCGCTGTTCTCTCGCCAGTGCCATGCAAGCCTGGGAGGTGGCTCGGAGCACCCAGAACTGCTCCTCATGCGGAGGGCAGCAGGTGGCACAGCACAGCTGCCAGGCATGCCCAAGATGAGTCCCAGTGAAGCAACCGCCACCAGCATGGGGCTGCAACCTGGCAGCTACTCCTGAGGGCTTTTCCCCATGCTTCACCCTGCTCTGGCTCTCAAGGGATGTGCTGGGGGTGGGGGCTCTTGCATCAGGTAATTTTTTAGGGATCTGCAAATAAAAGGGCAAGAGGAGAAACAAAAGCCTGAAAGTGTGCTAATGCAACCCAGGGCTGTCCCATCCTCCACACCACGGCTGCACCCCTGCCCCGCGGGCTCTGCTCGACAAAGGATGAGGCAGCAGCAGGAGCTTTGCTGCCTGCGGTCAGTGCCACCGGCAGGCAGCGGTGCAGACAGCAGTACAGGCAGCAGTGCAGGCAGTGGTGCAGGCAGGGTGCTGCAGGCAGCCCCGCATCCTGCCTGTGCCAGCAGCTGGCAGGACCTGTTGTACGAGGTGCCTGGGAGAGACTGGAATGGCTCACGCCTGCGAGCGTGTTGCAGCAATTCCCAGCACACGTCATGTGGGTTTTGCAACCGCCCCAGCTGTCTCAGGGTGGATGAACAGAAAGAGCCCGGAGTGAACCAAGCTCCCCAGTGCCCGCGGCAGGGACAGGCAATGCCCCGGTGCGGGAGCTAGGCCGGGTCCCTGGGTGATGCTCAGCCTGGCACACACCCCTCCATCGGGCATTTTTCCACAGGGATGAATGCCAAAAAGCAGCATCTCCTTCCCTTGCAATAGGGAATAATCAATCCTTCGAGAAGAGGAAGGCAAACCCCAGCAAATCCCTGCTGTAACGGCTGCAGCAGCATTTCTGCATGTGTGTCATCATGGTGTATGGGGGGTACCCAGTTCTCCCACCCCTCAGTGCCAGAGCAGGTATGGCAATGCCGTGGACACACAGGCTCGTGGTTGCAGAAAGCTGGGAAAAGCAATTCCCCAGGGAAACCACTGGCTGCAGGAGGTGGGTGCATGGCCACTGTCCTGGTTGGGAAGTGCTGGCATCCTCCATGCTCTGCCCGCCTCATAGGAAACCCCTGAGGGGTCATCATCCCAAAAAAAGTGAGCAGAGGAGGCTAAGGTATTTGGTGACGTGCCAGAAAATTCCCCGCAGCACCTGGATGCCGGCCAAAAGTGGGGAAAACCCCAATTACGGAGCCAGGGTGAAGCCTCAGCTGTTTCCAGCAAGGGCGGGGGGGCTGTTTTGGGAGCTCACGTGGGGGGCGGTGGGTGAGAGCAAGCGCCCGTGGCACTGAGCCAAGCGCCGCTGAGGTCCCCGTCAGCCCACGCATTGTTTCACCCAGTTGCACTGTCACTCCACGGCTGGCACGCGTGCCACGCTGCTTTGGCAGAGGTCCCAAGGAGTCACCAGGATAAAAAAGCAAAAGGTTACCCAGGCCCGATATCGAGATAGCGCTGACTGATCCGAATGGCCCCGGTCACAGCGGCTACCAGTGCCACCATCCCACTGGGATTAGCTCCCCGTCAGCAGGGCAGCAGCAGACCTTGTTTCCCAGCGGGAATTTCCCCCTGTGCACTGCATGATACAAAACCAGTCTTGGGATGGTGGAAAACCAGATTATTCCTCCTTCCCCAAACAGCCCTACAAACCTTACAGGGAATCTGGCAGCCCTGGCTCCGCATCCACCAGCCTGGTGGTCTCCATCACACCACTAGATTCTTGGGAAGATGGCTTCTCCCACCACTCACCTGGTACACGGTGGGATGGGGTGCCCAACAGTGCCATCCCACAAGCAGGATGCGCCTTGTGAATGGATGTGTCTGTCACATGTGGGATAAGGAGGGAGGGAGCCAGCAGAGCTGCCCGGGAGCTGCCCCGGGGACAGAAGGCAGGTGACAACGCCTGCACGAGCTATGCAGCTATGCGCAGCCAGCCCAACGGGCACTGACAGCGAGGTCAGCGCGGCTACGGGGTTTCACCCAACCTGATGGGTTAGGTCTATTTTAAGGTGCTGGACGTCAACCGTCCCAGCTGATGATCAGCTTCCAGCTGCTGATGGTTTTTAAGGGGATTAAAGGGTGATTTGTCAAACTCCTGGATTTCCCCCAAAAAGGGAAAATGAAACTGCTCCTTTGCTGCTAATCCCCCCAGCCCTGCGGCGTTGCACTACACTGCATCTCACCCCACGCTTCCGCATCCATCCCGGCTCCACACCCTGCAGCATCCACCCCCTTTGCCCTCCAATCCCTCCTCCTCCTCCCAGTCGCGACAATGGAGCCAAAACCCAGCACCTTCAAAGTTTAAACTACGAGCAAATCCCTGCAAGGTGGGGTGGTTTTGTTTGTTTTCTTGTAACTGAAAGGACAAAAAAAAAAACAAACAAAAAAAAAAAACGCAAACCGAGGGCACAACCTCATGCACCACTTCTTCATATACTGCAGCAAGATCACGGGAGATACCACCACTTGAGGATGACGGCCACCAAGAAATACAACCGAGACTGGAGCATCTCCTTGGCTGGCTGGTAGAGGACACTTGAAGATAAATTAAAAACCACTAAAATGTCAAGCATGCTGGTTGAGAGGGCTCCTGCAGTCTTTAAAAACAAGACCCTCCCTTAGAAACAGCACTCCGGCCTCCTAATAACCTTAATCACTCCCGACAGCCCCAAGAACCAGGTTTAACGATATGGCTGTGTTTTGTTTGCTTTTCAGGCTGCTTTATCTCACACAGCACATTGCATTCAGCTCAAGTGACAAAAACCCAGTTCCTCCGAAATTTGCCCCTGTTTCCGTGCAATCACAAGCTCCAGCTCCCAACACGGTGGGGAGCTGAGCTGGGAAAGCCCAGCACCGGCACACTGGCACGCTGGCATCCCACTGCATGACACTCCCAGTAAAGCTGGGAAAGCTCCACAGTGCCCTTTGCACTCCCCAGCCAACAGGGTTGGGTAATAAAAGGTTTCTTGGGGGGCTCTTTTTGCTGGATTTACATCCCCATCTTGGCTACATAACTATTGTTCATGACAGTGCATCCCTCCGTGGGACTAGGAAATGTGGAGCAGGGCTGGAAGCCTGGATGGATGTGGGGAAGCACCCAGGAAGGTCCACAGCGCCCTCGGCCAATGCATCTGTGAAATGGGGCCGGTGCAGCTTCCTGGCAATAAATAAAAGCTCCAAATCCTGCAGATTTGGGTGAGAAGGTGACAATCACCATACCACCTTCAGGAGACGGGACCATCCCAAGCACCAGCACCGGGTGATGATACCCATCAGATACCCATCTCAGACCTATCACTGGATTTGAATTTGTATTTAAGAGTGTCGGTGAGGGTGCCCTCACCCTCCCCAAAGCCAAAATCTAGCACCTAGGGTAGTTGTCTTCTATCACAGAAGGCTAAGTGAAGTGCAGTTTCGTGGCAGCTGCCCCTGTTGGGTCTCACTGGGGCCGTGGAGCAACGCTGAAATTTAGTGGGGACCATTTCCAAGAATCACCTCTTGTGATTTACACTCTCTTTGGGGTTTCCCTTCTCAGCGCCTAGTGCTCCAGCCGTGCTCACCCACCTTGGGACTCTTCTTTGGCCCAGAGAAGAGTCCATGGCTTCTCCTCCCCATCTTTCACTATGACTATCAGCACTGAAATGCTTTATTCTCTCCAAGAAACAAACTCCCTCTTTCCCACCAAGCCTTCATTACGATGCTGGTGTAAAAACACCCTTGTCCATCTAAGCTCACCCATCCTAAGGATGTGAAATCAGTGGTCACGAAGAAATTCTCCGGATCAGATGGGAATTCAGGCATAAAGGTGACTGACACCAGCTACACCCTGGCCTCATGGCCACAAGGAGGTAGGATAAGCCAAGGGCTACGGTCCATGCACCAGCCCAGCTTCCCCAGGCAAGGGGCATTCCAGCAGCCTCTGCTCCCCAGCACTGGGGCTTGGCTAAAGGGGGGGGCAGCGGCTCCCCAGGCCCCTGCACACAGACCAGAGGATGCTGCTGGACACATGGACACACTTGGAGGAGCTGCAGCCAAACCAGACCAGCTCCTGAGATCATCCCTCCGAGTGCTTGCAGCTCCTAATTCCAGCAACCGAAACATTAAATATTAAGCAAAGAGAGTTAATCTATAGCTGGGATATTGACACAAAGTGGAGGAGGGGAGAAGAAACAGATAGATAAACATTTTTTTAAAAATCATTGTGCCTCTCCAGGCTGTCCTGCCAGTGCTTGCCAGACACCCGAGCACAGCACCAAGGATGCATTTGGAGGAACAAGATGCACTAGCAAGTGCTGCCCTCCCGGCGATCCCCGGGCAGGTGGGCCCCTTGCCGGGACCCTGGGGTGCCTTGGGTGCAAGCGGGACCTGCTTGGCTGAGGGCAGAGCCCTGGCTTGGGCCAGGCTCCCCTTGTACTCACCCCTCCCAAGGTTGGGAGCACAGCCAAGCAGCGGCAGAGCAGTCATCGATTTAAGAGGGTCAAGGCCCAGTTAATGCTTACCAGGACTGTTCTGCCACTCAAATTGGCTTTTGGAGCTGGGTAAGATGGAACGTGCCAGGATGGTTCATCTGTCCCTTGGCTCAGTGTCAGCCTGCACCTGGCAGGACCGGCACCGGAATGGCTGTGTCCCATGGCTCCCTTGTCACTGGAATGAGCCTTGCACAACCAGAGGGAAACACCACCATTCATCTCCCAGCAAACACTTTCAAACATCACTCAACATCTCTCCAGCAGAGGAGACCAGTCTTTCTTTTCCTGGCTGAGGGCTCACACATTTATTTATTTTTTTTTTTTATTCCAGTCTCAGCATTCCCCCCAGCCCTCCGCTCCCCCTGAAAGAAAACAAACCCCAAAGCACATTCTGTACACACCTTGTAAAAGTCCTGGCTCTGGCGTCCCACCGTGCAGGGGCACACGGTGGTCCCAGCAGCCAGCCCACCTCAGCCCAGTGCTGCTTGTTGACATACGCAGCGCAGTATATTTCTTTAAACAAAGGAGCCTATGCATTCAATGCATTGTTGCGAGAGGGTTTGTTTTCAAAGCCTGACCCCAAATCTGAACTCCGCGGATCCTGCGTTTCTCAAGATCAAACGCAAGAAAACGTGACCAATGCAAACAAGAAATAAACCTTGATAATTATAGCTGTGCGCTGGGGCGGCTATTGTTTAGTGCAGACTAGTACCTGCTTTAGCATAAACATAACCCTATTTTTAAAGGGATGCCTGACCGCCTTACAGCATTACTCCCATCTTGCCTCCAAACCCCCTCTTTGATACAACCCCACCTTCCTGAGAGTGGAGCAGAGATTTAAGACCAGAGCCAAAAGGCTAAGCGATGTCCCCACGGCCGAATGCCGGTGTGGGAGCAGGGAGCGGGTCCTTGCTCCCCTGACCTGCTCCTGCTTGGCAGGGGACAAGGGGGGCCCTGGGGCCCGGTTGTTGCTTGGAGCTGGCAGGAGCAGACCAGTGTCAGAGGACAAAGAGACAGTGCCGGTCTTTTCAGGAAGGCCATATCACTTAGCGCTTGGAAAGGAGCTACAATACTTTCCTGATTATGTTTGCACACAAACGAGCAACGCGGGGAAATTATGCAACGCTGAGCGGGGAGGGGTGGGAGCGAGGAAGGGCTGGAGGGGGGCCCCGCACTGCACCCCGCTGTCCTTGGCCCCAGACGGTGCAGCTGCAGCCCCCGAGGTAGCTCACTCCCCACTGCAGATGGGCTCCATCACCCCCACCTCTCCCCTCGGCTGCCCGAGCCCCTGCACCCCTCTGAGCACTGGGGCAGCACTCAGCTGGCGTGTCGCACAGCGCAGGGGTTATGAACGGCCTCTCTTCGTTAAGCACCCGGACCAAAATGCATATATTCGTCACCCATTTTAATTACTGAGCACCCAATTTAATTATTGAGCCCGGGTTCACCTCGCACACCCACACACCTTTCTTTTTTGAGGTCTCTGTGCGGTCATAGCCATAAACAAATAGATCGCAGGAGCAAGAGGCAGATGCTGACTCCTGCAACCTCCGTCTTGGGCACAGAGCCTTTAAACCACCAGAACTTTCAGTATTTAATTTCTTTTGTTACCGCTTCTACCTTTAGAGCTCTGCCTTAGGCTTTCTAGATACAATCACAGGGAGCAGGAAACCAAGAGCTACACGATGAGCTTCCTGGGGATCACACTGCACACTCCTACAGCCCATCAATCACCCTAATTACAACCGGCCACAGTCCGCAGCTCTCTGCGGCACTCCTGTTACTGCCCATAATTACATGATCACACCGTTTCTCCAGCAATGCATTTCATCCCGGTGCGCTCATCGTTGTGATCACTAGTCATGAGACAGCTGAACGGAGGTAATGCAGGCAACACTGGTCCCCAAAAATAAGACCTGAAGGTCCTCACGCACCCCACAGCACGGCCTCTCTCTGCAACGCTCTCCCACTCTGGCTTCTGACCGCTGCCCACATCCCATCCCGGGTCAGGACACCACCATGAGCAGGTTCCCTCAACACCAAGTGCTTGCCTCTCTACCCACCGGATAAAAGCAAGGCAGGCCATGGGTGTCCATTGTGGCGATGGGCATGATCTTCTCAGGGAGGATACAAGAAGTGGGACAAGGCTGAGCCTCCCGATGCCAGCATCTGTCAGGGACCCATCGGGACCACCACCCCAGCAGGCTGATGCCCCCCTGCCAAGCCTACTTAAACAGGGGGGTCTTTGCAGCGAGAAACATCCTTTTTCTCTGTGTCAACACTACATGGTCTTGAGCCTGTAGGTCCTACCAAAACACACACCTGGGTGCACTTTGTGGGTCTTGCTATTAAGGGAGGTTAGCCGCTGGAGACCCCGGCCAGCCTGCGTGCGAGCATGCCGGTGGCGCTGCCAGACCTGCCCCACGCAGCTTTCCCACTGCCCTACAACTCAGAGGAAGCGTGTCGGTGAGGCAGATGCTCTCCTGCAGCCACCCCCGGGCGCGAGCTGGCAGATACGGCAGGCAAACCCAGAGCTCGAACCCCCCTCCCCAACAAGATACCAATAATACTGATAAAAAATACAGGGGGTGGCTCGCACACACCAGCTGATTCACCAACGCTGCTCTCCTCACTACACAACGCAGCAGGCAGGACAAGCTAAGGGCGTGCTTTTCAGATGAATTACTTTTAATTGAGTACATAAGAGCTTAGAAACACATGATGCTGTTGGAGATAAATATAGCCACGGCTACGAGGATGGCGGGGGCTGGGAGTGATCGCGGCTGAATGCATCCCAGAAGGAGCTTGCAGCCCGGCCGCCTCCGGGAGCGCTCGGGCAGGCAGAGCCGCCCCGGCCCCGGCCCCGGCCCCGGCCCCTGCCCCGGCTGCCCGCCCCGCCTGTGCGAGCCCCGAGATTCCGCCCGGGCCCCCCCGCCGGCCCCGCCCGGGCCGGGAAGGGGCCGGGGAGCCCGTACCTGTTTTGAACTCCAGCGCGGGGTCCTTCTCCCCCTCGCCCAGGTCATTCTGCAGCATCATGTAGAGGATCCCGAAGGAGTTGTGGATGCCGAAGATGGAGCCGTTGCACCAGGCGGCGGCGAAGACCACCACCCAGCCGAAGCCGCCCTCGGGGGGCTGGAAGGGCGCGGGGGCCCCGCTCGGCGCCCGCTCGGCCCCGGCCCG
>JAVJGJ010000034.1:2741852-2755840 GCA_035590215.1 Microhierax caerulescens | reverse complement strand
CACCTTGCACTGAACCTGGAGCAGCCTGGCAAGGTGGAAGACCCGTCCTGATGTCTAATCTGAGCATGGACACCGAGGCCAGGCATCCTACCTGCCCTGGATCAAGTCTCCCCCGCCAGTAGCACTGATGTACCCCCAGCTGCCCCTGCCCTAGCTGCACTCTGCAGCACAAGGACAAGGCCACCACATTAAGCAAGCAATGTGCTGCCCCAGCCTCACCACCTCTGCCCTTGCTGGGGTGCAGCAAGGCCAGCAGCAACCAGGGGAAGGTGAGTGGGAGCCCAGGGTGACCCCAGCACAGGAGCTCACCATCACTGCCCCCAGGGCCAGCCAGCAGCAGGCAGAAGGGTCTGCTGGCAGCCCCAGATGCAGCCAGAATCAAGTGACCAGGAGGCAGCAGCCAAAGGGGACAGGAACACCCACCCTGAAGATGATGCCAAACGCAGGACTTGCCCTGGGTGCCAGCACCCACCCAAGGGACCCACCTGGGGTAGGAGCTGCTTGCAGGGGTGATGTCCAATGGGGCATGGCCAGGAACAGGGCTGCAGGCCAGGAGCATCCTCTGGGACAGGGCTAGCACCCTAGCTGAGCTTAAATAACCTCCTGGGCCCATGGGTGGGGGTCCCAGGTGACGCTGCTCAGGGCCATCAAGGGCTAGCAGTGCCCACGGGAAGATGGCAATTTGGCCCTGCAGCTGCTCAGATGTTGCTTTACTGGTTGCCTGGCAATGCCCAGCTGGGCTGTACTGGGGGTGCCACAGCCATCACTGCCAAGCCCAATGCACGCGGTGGATTGGGCCATGGTGCTGAGCACTCAGGTGGGCTCTGGTATGGCCATGTGTATGGAAGAAATGATTAATTGCTCTTGGCCTAATTCTCTGTGTTCAGGATTCTCCCCCTTGTAGCTGGCACCTCCATGCCTGGCAGGTCCCTGCTCCTGGGAGCCTTTTCCTGAAGGCCTGAGGACCTGCCACCAAAATCACCCCCTCAAAGCCTTGGAAATTATCTCAAATATGTGCAGAAGCAGTGCTGAGCATAACTGAGCATCCCTTCACTGGGCCTCAGGCCAAGCTGCCAGCACTCAGGATTTGTGCATGGCCTCTTGGTGGGTGTGAGCAAGACGCACTGGTGAGGACAGAAATGCGGTTGGTGCCTGTGGGGTCCTGTGTAGCCCATCCTCAGCCAACGCGTTGTGGTCCCCTGCATTAGGTCAGGCCTTAGGTCGCAGGATTTAGGTCAAAAGTTGGGTTTCCAACCCAGAAGTCAGAGGTTTGGTGCCGCTGGTGCATGAGGGATGCTGTTCCAGCAGGTTGAGGTGGCACCTGTCGCGGGAGGGGATGGCAGGGGTTTCTGATCCCCGGGTTCCTGTTAGCAGCCATCAGCTGGGGAGGTTAAAAGGCAGCTTCTCCCGTGGCTCAGCCAAAGTTGCCTGTCCTGACTACCCTAGCCTAAAAATGTGTGCCTAACTCCTCCTTGCTTTCTTCTGCTGCAAGCTGTGAGTCTTGTTAGGGCTTTTTGTGGGGGAGGTTAAAGGGAACTATCTTCTCCAGGGATGCTCTCCCATGGCATGGTCTCAAATGCTGTTATCAGACCACGTACTCACTTTCTGCCCCTCTTCAAGCCTGTCCCTGCTGGGAAGTTTCAGACCTCAGATCCTTTTTTTTTTCATTCCCCTCTGGGGTCCCCATGAGGGATGGAGGCATGGATGGCCCTGGTTCCTCCCAGGCCCCCTGCACGGGGACAGAAAGCCCTGGGTGCTGGTGGCCGTGTCCCAGGCGGATGCTGAGAATGGCTCTTTGTTTCCCATTTCTAATTCCTGGGCCCAAGCAGCTCATTAACCGCTATGCTCCGTGCCCTGCAGTCCCTGCAGCCACTGCTTGGGGGGAGCCCCCCACGGGGACGTGCTGAGGCTCAGCCTCTGAGTGCGGATTTGGGGGAGACACATAAAACTGGCTCAAAGCAAGCTTGGGGTGAAGCTCCCAACATTGCTTATCTCTTTATGCAGCCCAGGGGGATAGGGTGTTCAGGGGGTGCCTGAACATGGCCAGAGCAGAAATCCATCAGCAGACATCCAGACTCTCCCCTGCAAACTCTGTCACATTTTTCCCAGGTGAAAAATAACCTGTTGGGGTTTTTGGGAGCCAGGAACAGTACCAGCCCTGCCATCCATATACAGTGACTGGGAAGCGCTGAAGGACACGTGGTTTGCTCTGAGCCCAAAGCATCATGCAACCCAAAGGAGGGTTCAGGGCTGGGGTCCTTCCCACAGTACTGTGATTGCCCTGGGGCAGAGCAGAGCCCAGCATTCACCCCCCTGTATGTACAGATCTGGGAGCACAATCAGCCCTTTGGGAAGCTCGATATGAATGATTTAGAAACAAGTTTTGGACTCTTTCATGGAGAGAGCTTGCATTTGCATTTGAAAACTGTGGAGGAGCTGGTGATGCTGGTGGGGGGACGGGAGCACTTGCTGGGTGCTATCAATGGGAAACTGTTCTGTCTAATGCTCCCGGGGCCAAAAAATGTGAACTCTGCAGATTGCTGGCTCCATTCATGGTCAGAATTGCTGGCTCCATTGTTGGTGCCTGGCTGCTCCACTCCCAGATATTAACGGCTCCGCTCAGAAGCTGGTTTTCCTTTACTGCCGAAGCAGAGAGGGTTTTTGTGAAAGAAGGTGTGGTTCGGGGTGCCTGGGATGTGAAACGGGGGGATTCAGCTTGCTGCATTCAGGACCTGGGAAGGCTGTTCGTGCTCTCCAGTCCTGAGATCCAATTCACAGTGATTTCAGTGCTAAAGCCATCAGTTTGCCTTTGCATTGGGAGCGGAGCAGAGTCTTGATGGGCTCATATCACCTAAGACCCTCTTGTGCAAGCCTGTGGGGTCACTGCCTGCTTTGTGCGCCCATGCCCCAGTCCCAGGCTGCAGCATCCCAGGAGACACCACTGTGGTTAATAAATGCTCCTTTCTTTTTTTTTTACCCTCCTTGCTCAGCCTGTTTCACATCACTCACTCTTTACATCAGTGGGGTAACCTGCCCCCAGCACCCCCACCTTCTATGCCACTGTGCCCATCCTTCGTCCTTCTTCGCCAGCTCCCATGGGCGCTCTTGCTGGAGGTGAAGCTGTTGGGTGCAGGCATCTCCCTACATCTCCTTGAGCCCCATAAAAAATGAAGCATCCCCAGTTCAGGTGGGACTGGCGTCAGAGCTGGGGGGCATGCAGGGATGCTGTGGGGCCGCGCAGGGACTCTGCGGAGGGCAGGGGTGAGCTGGCGGTGGCAGCTTGCCTCAGTGTAGTGTGTGCACAGATAAAACCCCGGAGAGCTTTGCACTGAGCTGGAAATAATGGCATTACAGGCGCTTGCTCACTTCTGGCCACTGTTTGGCTTGGACGAGGCTTTTCAGGGCTGGCTGAAGGGCTGCAGCACATGGGGGTTTGCTCCTGGTTTAAGCACAGCTCCGGGAAGGTAAGGGAGAAAGGGTCCCCGAGCACGGTGGCTTGTCAGCAGAGCACAATGGCAGGGACAGGGCCCTGGCGTGGTCCTCACCTCCACCCTGGCATCTGTGTGCTCGCTGGCACCCGGAGGTTTGCACCCACGGAGCATCCCCTGCTCGGAATTGCCCTGCTGCTGCAGCACAGGCTGCACCCACCATGCCCGGCACGGGCAGGATCAGTGCCCCAGGCAGAGGGCAAAGGGAACGGAGACAAAAATCAGTGATTGGCAAAAGCTGGGTATTTTCTTCTTTTTTTTTCTTTCCTTTCTCCTTTGCCCAGGAGAGGTGTGAGGGCTTGCCGACAGCATGCCGCTGGTGAAGAGGAATATCGAGCCCCGGCATCTCTGCCAGGGGGCTCTTCCCGAGGGGGTAACAAGTGAGCTGGAGTGTGTCACCAACAGCACACTGGCTGCCATCATCAAGCAGTTGGGCAGCCTCAGTAAGTCCCAGTGACTTGGCGTGGGGTGGCAACGGGGTGGTGGGATGCTAATGGGATGCTGGGATACTGGTGGGATGCTGGAGGGATGCCATGGTCCAGTTCCAGTCATAGAGAAACAGGGGCTGTGCAGACTGCAGCCATCGCTAATTCAGGGGGAGTTCTAAATATTAAAAAATATAAATATATAATAACAAATTATAAATTTAAATATACATATGAATTTTTATAATATAAATATTTTAAAAGGAGGATGCTCAGGGCCAGGCCTGAAGTGGGGACTTGGTGACATTTTTAAGACCCATTTTGCTTCCATGGCTGCTCTGTGCTGTGGGGGATGGGAAGCTTTTGTGGCCCCTTGCTTCTCGACTTGGCCAGAAATAGGAAGGTCAGGTGAAGATTAAAAACCCCCAACCTATTCTTTTTAATCTTAGGGCTTTATAAGGAAGAGAGGTCTATATAAAAGGTCTAAATCCTCAGCTCTCTTCCTGCCCTGGGACTGATTTCAGCAGAAAAGGGGAGGGTGAGAGCCCCATGCACGCCACTGTGAACGTTTAATAGGGGCAACCTATTTCACTGCTGAATATCAACCTAAAATAGAGAGAGACGCGCAGGCTCTCCCTCTTTTCTCCACCTCCAGAACTAGATTATTCTCTAAAATACTCTAAAATAAATATAGAAACTATATTTAGGGAGCTGCTGGAAGCATGGCATCTCACATGAGCAGCACCCATGGGTGCTCAGACTGTGGCTACCTCATCCAGGGAAAAAAGGAAATTAAATACAAATGGCCAAGGCAGGTGACAGGCTGAGCAGATACCAAAAGTGCCTTCATCTCGGGACATGTTCAGTACGTGGGTTTGGAGGAAGCCTGAAGGAGCTGGGGTGCTGGGCTGGGTGCTGTAGCCTGCAGGTCTGCCAGGCGCCCCACGCAGCCCTGTGATAAGAATAACCCCAGTAAAGAGCTCTCGCAGCGCCGCACAGAGCCCTGCAGGAAAAAAGCTGCTAAAGTCAAACAAACCGCAGTTTCTCCCTGCTGCCCTGCTCTTGGTTTTCCACCTGCAGGGCTGTGTTTCCACAGGTTATGTGGCGTGATGGTTTTTGGCTGCAGATGTCCTGGTAGATCCAAAGGCTTTTTGGGGCACAGACCGCGCTGGTTCAGTGCCTCCCATGGGTACTGCTCGCCCTGAAAAGGAGGGGGCAGGAGAAGGGGGGCGTGCTTCGTACTCCCTTCCCTCCGTGTAGCCCTTTGCCAGGTCTGGGGGAGGATGAGGCTCAGCTCCTGACAGAAGAATGCTGGGGGGAGAGCCCTGCAGAGCTGGGGAGGTGGGTGGCCCAGGGAACGGGCTGGGAGAGGGCTGCCTGCCTGCCACCGGTGCCCCTGATGGGTGCGCATTGCCCTCTGCCAGGCAGGCATGCTGAGGACATCTTTGGTGAGCTGTTCAACGAAGCCAACAGCTTCTACATGCGGATGAACTCGCTGCAGGAGAGAGTGGACCTGCTGGTCATCAAGGTGACGCAGCTGGACTCCACCGTGGAGGAAGGTGAGGGGCTTGGGGCTGTTTTGGGGTGACAGCCGGGTGCAAATGGGTGGGAGACGTGCTCAGGGCCGGACCACCCGCCATGCCTGGTTCAGGGGGTTGAGGCCACCCCTGCATCCTCTCTCCCTCCTGTGCCCCCAGTTTCGCTGCAGGACATCAACATGCGGAAAGCCTTCAAGAGCTCCACGGTGCAGAACCAGCAGGTTGTGTCTCGCAACTCCATCCCGAATCCAGTGATGGAGATGTACCAGCGCTGCGACAAGCCCCCGCCACTCAACATCCTCACACCCTACAGGTAGGGTGGCTGGCACATTGCTCCTTGGGGGACCAAGGGGGTCCTGAGGGGTTCGGGGGGGACCCTTTCCAGGGGAGGCATCAGTGGGTGCACCCTGTTTGCTGCTTGGCGGGGGCTGAGAGCTTGTTTTCTCCAGTTGCTGTGTCACCATCCCCATTGTGTAGGGTGCTTGGGATGGGTGACCCCACACAGTGGTCTGCAGGTAGTGACCACTGTGCTGGACATGTTCAGGACAACAGCTTATGGCCATGGTCATACCAAACCCCCCTGTGCAGGGGAAGGGGGGTCTCCTCCTGTGGCTGATAACCCTTCTCCCTTCCCAACCCCACAGGGATGACAAAAAGGATGGCCTCAAATTCTACACTGACCCCTCCTACTTCTTCAACTTATGGAAGGAGAAAATGTTGCAGGCGACGGAAGATAAGAGAAAGGAGAAGCGCAGGCAGAAGGTAATGGGCAGGCGGGGGACACTGCGGGGGCTGGAGTTGGGGCTGCCTGGGACCTGGGTGCCAGTCGCCTTCCTGGGGCATCCCACACACTCCCCCGCCATCATGGTGGGTGCATCTCACAGAGCGGGGTGATGCTCCCTGGGTATCGCTCATGGTCCGGAGGAGGCAGGCTGGAGATGGAGCCGTGGCTTATCTTTGCCCTCAGGAGCAGCGGCTGGTGGAGGACTCCACCCGGGAGGTGAAGAAAGTGAGGAAAGCCCGCAACCGGCGCCTGGAGTGGAACATGATGGCATATGATAAAGAGTTCCGACCCGATAACAGGTTCTCACCATCCCCCTATCACATGGCGTCATCAGAAGGATCACTGTCCCCAGATAATAGGCAGGTTTTACCTACTGTGCATTTAGCTTACCGGCTCTCCCTTGGTTTTCTCCATCTTTGGGGGGGATGTGTTGCCCACAGCAGGGTTGGGGTGAGAAGCCATAAACCCATGGTAGCTTCATGGACAGCTGGTGCCCCCAGGGTCGCATCCTGGACCTCAGGAGCGGCCTTGGTGTTGGGATGAAGTTGGAGTACTTTCCATTTAGCAGCTAAGGGAAGAGACTGGTTCAGCTGTATTGGTGTCCCCCTCCCCTCCACTATCTCTCTGCTTGCTTGTATATCTATATTTGTGGCCATCCTTTGTTTTGTTGTCTCAACCCCAAAATACTCCCAAACCCACATCCCCCAGCCCAGCCAACCCTCGTCCCAGGAGTACGACGGTTGGGTTTTCCTGTGCCACAGATCTTATGCGTCGGATGCGGCTGACCACTCGTACCCGGCGAGCCCCAACCACCCCGCACAGCTGCTGGCCCCAGCATCCCACCTGGCCCCAGCGGAGCACAAGGAGGGGGTGCTGGTGGCTGCCCCCCCCCAGGAGCATGTCTATCGCCCGGCGGCGGGCAGCCGGCAGAACAGCCTCAACCGCCTCCAGCAGCCCCACGTGCCGCAGCCCCCAGAGGCTATCCTCAACGGGCCGAGACCTCACTTAGTCAAGGATTACGGGTAGGACTTCACCTTGCCTCTTCTCTCCTGACAGTGGGATGCCCAGGGGAAGGAGGGCTTGGTGGGGGCCTGACCCTCCATTTCTGGGGTGATGTAGCGGGGAGAGCCCTCCTCTGCAGCTGCTGTGGTCCAAAAGCCGAGGCCAAATGAGTCAGGAGCACTTTTGGGGTAACCTCATCCCAGATAAGGGGATGAGGGGGATGGGGGGGATGGGTTTTTTCCCCTGGGGTGTTAGCTGCCTTCCCACCACTGCATGCCCCATAGCCCAGCCCTCTGGCAGAGACCCCCAACTCCATGACCTTGGGACAGAGCTTACATGGGGGTCCAGAGCAAACCAAGACACAGCAGAGCCAGTCAGGGGCCCGGGGTGGGTGATGGGTGCCATCATTCCTTGTGCTGCTGACATGGCTGTTGCCCTTCTGTTGCAGCCTGCAGCCGGTGCCGATGGCAGAGTACTTTGTGCCGCCCACCCCGCCACCCCCACCGCCTGTCATCCCCTCTGCCCAGACCGCCTTCGACAGCCCCATCTCAGCTCCCCCCGCCCTGGCCCCCGGCTCAGCCGCCCCCACCTCCTACGCACCCTCACCGCCCCCCGCACCCCCTGGCCCCTACTCTGCCTCTCCGCCGCAGGCCGGCCCCATGGGACCCCCAGTGGCCCCACCACCACCACCACCGGGGCCCCCCGCCATTGCTGCCTCGCCGGCGCACTCGGCATCACCCCCAGCGCCCACTGTGGAGCCCCGGAAGGCGCAGATCCCACTGATGCCCATGAGCGATGCCCGGAGTGACCTGCTGGCAGCCATCCGCAGGGGTGAGTGTGGGGCTGGTGGCAGGGGGGTGGGCAGGTCCCCAGTGCTGCCACTGTGGTGGCAAAACACCTCTTGGTGTGGAGTTGGGTGGTGTTGTCTTTGCTGAGTGCCAGGCGAGCCCTGGGTGGCCACGTGGTACGTGAAGATGGTGGCAGGCAGGTGGGACCTGGGGAGGGAAAGAAATGCAGGGCAGGGGGGTGCAGGAGGTGGGGGAAACCTGTTGCCAGAGGCAGTACGGAGCCCCACAGGGATGAGCAGCAGCTCTCGTGCGTGTGGCCGCCATCCAGGCTGTAGCCGATGATGTGCTCCAAGGTCTCCCATTTCCCCTTCCTGCAGACTTCAGCTCAAACAGTATATGTAACCCTCAAGAAGGTTCAGCCTCCTCAGGTTGAGTGGAAGCAGAGGAGGAGCTGTATTCTATTATATAGCTGTATAATCGCATGCGTCTCATTCTTATCTCATCTATCTTGGTAATCACACGCATCTTCCTGCAGGCGGGCTGCAGCCATCTCATTTCAGCCAATACTTTTAACTGGGGGGATGCTCCACGTTGGGTGCACCCATGGGTGCTGGGCACATTGTCCCTAAAACCTTTTCCCCTTTCCAACCACAGGAATCCAACTCCGGAAAGTCCAGGAGCAATGGGAACAAGAGGCCAAAAAAGAACCCGTGGGCAACGACGTGGCGACGATCCTGTCCCGCCGGATCGCGGTGGAGTACAGCGAGTCTGACGACGACTCCGAGCTGGATGATAACGAGTGGTCAGACTGAGGGGCCCCGGGCTGGGCTGGCGCGGAGCTCCCCAGCTCCGTACCAGGTGTGTATAGGCGCCTTCCCCAACGTCAATGCCAACAAGCACGGGTGGCCCCGCTCATTCAGGAGCTTTGCTTTTACACTATGTCAAAAACCCTTCGGGCAGCAGCAGCACTGGTAGGATACACCTCGGAGGCAGTGAGACCAAAAATTAGCAGCACCTTCACATTTAATGACTTCCAAAGTACTCTGAAGGCAGGTTAATAGGATTACTCCAGGTTTACACCTGGAGCAAGACCACAGACTAGCCCTGAGCGTGCTTTGCTAGAGAAGGGAAAGCCAGAGGCAGTAGTGCTTTTCCAGCTAGATGTTAAACATGTTAACGAGAAGCTCCTGGAGAAGTAGCCTGTTTGCACAGCCAGTGCCACCATGGGTGCGCAGCGATGGCCGCACACTGGGTTTGGGGATGCTCCGCTGCCAGCACCTGTAGTAGGGTCAGGCAGCTCCGAGAGCTGTGTGTGGGCAGGAGCCGCCTTCCCCATAAAGCAATGCACCATGCTTTGTGGCAGTCATGTCAGGAAGGTCACCATTATGCTGTCGCTCCCGGCAGAAGACCAAGGCGGTGGTCACCTGAGCCTGTTTCCATCCTTAGGACCAGCTTTCTGGGAGAAAAGGGTGAAGGCAAGGCTTGTGCAGCTGGCAGGGAAACACCACCGGTCTGGGCTTTGAAAGCTGCGATGGGTGGTGTCCTCGGGGTGGGGGAAGGGACTGCCAGCAAAGAAGCAGAGATGTCCTGGGAGCTTCCCCAAGCCCATCTCTCCTTGGCCTTAGTGCTATGCCATTTCAGTGTTATTTAAAAAAAAAAAAAAAAAAAAGAATTAGACAAAATGCTGCTTTTAGGTAAACCCTCAACTTGCACTTTGCAGCCCCACAGACTGCACCCGTACAACTGAGATCAGCTTGGACGCAGGCACTACTTGCCCCTGGCCTGATCCTGCCCCGTCCCTTACCCCAGAGGCGGGTGCTGCTGGGGGAGCCTGGCGAGGGGGGGCCCCCACCACGGTGCTGAAAATACCACTTTGCTCATCAAAACAGAGTGTGATTCATCGAAGGCTTTTCACACAGCCGCAGAGGGAGGAGGCACGGGAAGGCAGAGCAAAGGGGTGAGGAGTATGGAAAATATCACAGTCAGGGTAAGAGCCTGCGGAGATAGGGAGAGGATCCCACCAGCAGAAAATGGGCCAGGACCAACCATGGACTTGCCCAACATGGTGTCCCCAGGTCCTCTCTCATGTTCCCATATACCACGAGTCCCTGAAGGGAGGAAAACCAAGTCCCCAGTTACATCTCTTCTGGGGAGGAGCTGGGCTCTGAGTCCACCTCCCCCGTTCCCCCAGCAGCCCTGTAGTTGGTGCCTACAAAGGTAGTAATTTGACCAGAAGTGACCAGCCCTGTAAAGGAGGTGGGAGTATATGGCTGGCACCCAGCAGGCTCAAAGGCTGATCCCTAAATTCATCCTGAGAAATAGTGGTGTTGAACGATGCCCCAGGCATCTGCTCGTTTCCCCCAGCAAGAAACCCTTCGCGGGGAGATGCGATGAACCCCCTACCCAGCTGCTGAGAAATAGCCCCTCCCTTCTGTTGAGTGACACAAATTGGCCTCTTGTCCCTTGGATGTGACACTTCCCGCATCTCCATCTCCCACATCTCCAGCATCTCCCAGTCTGGGCTGCGAGCTGTGGTGCCAAGCGGGGGGCTTGAATGGAGGAGCGGTGTGGGTGTGGGAGAGGGCAAGGATGGATGGGAAAGGGTTTGGGGTTCAGCCCCCCTTTCCTTAAGGACACCCCCTGCCTTGGCTTCAGCACGGCTGATTGTTAGAGCAGGAAATGCAAATAAAATCCTCAGATATAAGCCCAGAATTCCCCATCTCAGCAGCACTGATGCTGCTTAAGGCGCTCAGGTGCTCATCCCACTCTGCCTGCCAATGGAGCAAGTTCTCCCAGTGTAAGGAAGAGCCGGCAGTCTGGGATTAGCTGTATGGATCAATCCCAGGTCCCATGGCAGCCCGCTGGGAGGCTGGCAGGGAGGCTCCGTGCCCCCGGTACCACTGTGCGGGCAGGCAGGGCAGGCAAGAAGCAGCAGAGCAATGGGATGCATGGAAAATAGCTCCTCTGCAAAAACCCAGAGAAACAGGATTGACCAAAGGAGACACGGTGCTCTGCAGGTGAGTAGGGAATTCCCAATGGTGGGTGCTCACCAAGAGCTCTCATTTCTGGTGCTGAGCCTCTGAGATGCAGAGGACCAGCCACAGTGGCTGCTGGCCACAGCCTGGCGCTGGCAGCCGGGAGAGAACCCCTGGGTGGCCTTTCCTTGGCCAGGCAGCCAGGGCTCTGCCTGGAGCAAGCTAGGAGAAAGGCTTGTGAAAACCCAGAGCATCGTTTAAGCAGTCACCTGTTATTAATAATAAGACGTGGCCACGATACTGTTTGTATGTGAAGAGCAAGCCAAGTGTTTATTTGGATAATTAGAAAGAGTAATCATCCTTTGTGAGAGAGAACAGCAGGGGGCTTCTGCCTGTTACGGGGGTCGAAGGGCTGCAGAATCAGCTGCAGGGACCCCGCTGGGGCTCAGGCAGAGCCAAGGAGTCCCACCAGCACATGCAGGCAGGGCAGGGGCTCTGGGACATGTGGGGCTGGCTAATCCCTTGGGTCCACGACTGTCCCAGTTCTGCAAAGCTGAGCTGATCCTGGTGGGAACTGGAGAGGAGCCGAGTGCCCCTAGAAGACTAGGTCCCTTCTTTTCATGCACTAGTTGCTTTGTGTGTGTCACATGAAACTGGCCATTCTGGTAGGACTCCATTGGTGCATGGCAGGTCAGGACTGTCCCTGCAGCCCCCTGCTTCCCTGTTACCTCACAGCAACTTTGCTATGCTCGGGACTGGCAGCAGTCAGTCAACCCATGCTGCTATCAGGGTCAGTGCCGTTGCGTAGAAAAGCATGTGACAATCACATAACTCAGGCCTTGCCTGCCCCGTGCACAGGCCATATCTGTGGAGCAGGTGCACAGCTGGGAGCCTCAGGGGTGCAAGTAGCAAGGCTCACCCCCGTTTCCTCACACCTTCATGTTCTTGCACCATCCTCTCCACTTCCCAGCCCCCAATAACCCAAGCCCATTCCACATGCTCAACTCCAAAGCAGGTCAGCAGGACCGTAACCTCCCGGCATCACCCATTGCTTGAAGACATCACGATCCAGCGCTTCCAGGGATCTGAACTGCCTCAGCTCCACTGAAGCTATCTTGATACCAGGGATGGGGCTGATCCCACAGGTAGCCCCTTCCCCCAGTGAGATATCTACATCAGAACTCATTGCTCAGGATTCTTCTGTAGCTGATGGAGAAGTAACCTGTATAGTCAGGGAGGGCTGTAGACACCCATTTCTGGTCTGATCACAGCACACCTTGCTCTTCCCAGCTCTCTGCTGGCAGCACCATGAGGCAGGCAAGCATGAGGTGGCACTGAGCACCCCAATCTCATGGCACTGCTATTCCTGCAAGGCCAGCTGTGCTGGTGGGCCAACATCCTCAGTGCCTTTGCTTGGGAGACTCAGCCATGTTTGAGGATGACCATCTTTATTTTAGGTGCATTCATCTAGTTTTTGCCCAGGTGACCTATGAAATCCAGCACAAGTGACACCAAGTCCTTAGTTGGGCTGGGTTAGCTCCGCTGGAATTGGTTGTGCAATACTAATTAACACTGGCTGGCTGACCCATATGCTGCACACTCAATGTTTTGTACATATGTGCCTATTTCCTTATACTCTTCCAGAAATAGGCCATGCCGCATTACACAACCTGAAACGCTCAAATCCTCATGTGGGCTGATATAAAAGTGAATATTTAAATATTTTATCTAGCTTAGCAGCCATTAAAAAATACAATCCGGGTCGCAGATTGAATTTCTCCTCTCTCAAGTGTACCAGAAGTGGGCTGAGGAGATTCTCCTGTACATTAAGGTATCATGTTCCATGTTAAAATATAGCGGTGGCATTTCATTGCCAACAGATAATCACAGAGTGCCAAACATTTAATGAGCCCAACCGATCTCTTGAGAGTTCCTCTTTCCATTTTATCTGCTTTCTCCTAGTTGCCAATTTATGGGCATAGATTAAAAATAATAAATATGACTGCCAACAGGGGGAGGTGTATTCCAGGTGCATGCAAATGAATTGAGCTGGAGTTGGCAAAAGAGTAAATAAGCCGGTTTGGTTCTGCTTAGAGATATTAACGGAAGTCCTTGAGGTCCATCAGAAACCTCTTGGACATCTCTGATTTACCTGAAAAGGGACACTACGAGGACCACCGTGCCTGTGGTACACCAGTCGTTGCCTGTGAAGGCTACATCAGGTGTGAAGTCTGGTCTTGCTCAAGTTTTATGAAGGTTGGTGGAAGTCTGGCAGTGTTCGCTCATCCTGGCCTTGCACCCTCAGGGTCTCCTTGATTTTGAGGGAACATTGGAGCTCGCTGTTGACACTGGCAGCTCTTAGAGGATCAGTGTCCTGAAGGAAGAAAGGATTGGCTAGTTTCTAACTTTCCACCCTGGGCAGACACCTAGAGAAGAGCAAGCATCACATCCTATGAGAGCTCCTGCTTTTGTAGATGTTTTATCTTGGGAAGGTTTTATTCTGGTGACAAACATAAGGCTGAACATGGCTTCTCCAGAGAGCTCCCTTCACGTAAGAGCCTTCAGGTTTCCTCCCAGCAACTTTTCCATCTCTGTCTCCCTTTCAAGAAACCCAACAGCCTGAACAGAAGCTTTGCACACTCCCCTGGGAACAGAGCCTGAATTAACACCGCAGCTTTAACAAGAAGTGCAAGTTTCACTTGGAGGGAGGCAGGCTGTAGCACTGGTGGTATTTTGGAGGGTGCTTTCCAGAGGTGCATGGCCAGCAGGAACACCACGCCATTTCCTTGTGGGTGGACCATGGAGAGCCATGGGAAGCACTGCCTGTTGTGGGATGCTGGCAAGGGGAGCATAGGCTGTTTCTTTCACCATGATTCCTGTTTTCCTGTAGTAGTAATTGTTACTTCAGGGTAAGGTTTTCTCTGCTGGCATGTCACTTTACAGATATTAAAAAAAAAAAAAATGGGGGGGGGGGGGGAACGGACTCTT
>JAVJGJ010000034.1:2716009-2726379 GCA_035590215.1 Microhierax caerulescens | reverse complement strand
TGGTTTCATAACACTCCAGCTCTACTCTTTCATCCCTCTCTCTCTTCCAGGCTGTAGCTACGCAGTGCAGCGAGCTTGATGCTGGGAAGGATTTCCAGCTCCTGATGTGCAAAGATATTTAGGTGAATATTAGAGGTTTTGGCTGAACCCAGTCGCCCCAGTTAGGAGCATCTGGATTCTTAATCAGGCCAAGCTCCGTCCCAGGGGACTGGAATCGTCATCTACCTGGGGCTGCCAGCCGCGTGACCGCGCACCGTTGTGTGCCGAGTGACATGAGCAGCATGAAAAGGGGTGGAGGAAATCTGAGCAAAGAGCTGAATGAATTACTCCGCTCCCAGTAATTACGCACTGCCTGGGAAAGGGGAGGCGGGTGAGGAGCTTTGATTGACTCCTATCGGCAGCTGCTTCTGCCAGAAGGTGGGTGCAGGAGATGGGCCGGAATGAGCTCTCGCAGCAGAGGAGATGTGAGGGCCGTGCAAGGGGCTCTGCAGGGGCACAGCTCACCCAGGGCTCCCAGGCTGAGATGAGTGCGGGCAGCCTCAGCCCAGCCAGGCTGATGGGCCATGAGCAGCTGCAGGTCTGAGCAGCAGGGACATCCCCACCAGATCTGCTGGGGGCTGCTGAATCCTCTGCCCGACAGAGGGAGGCTGCTGCAGTGCCAGCCCCCCCCCAGCAGCAAGGCTGAGCAGGGATGGGTACGTGCAGGTGCGCGCACTGTGCATCCCCCCAGTAAGTGCCCTCAGACACCCAGTTACCCCAGTCTGGTCCTTGGTTTTTTTCATCTGTAGCTGCCTCTTGCATGGACACACATACATCAATGGGTGTCAGCTGACCCCCCAACCCCATGGTCCCACCGGCAGTTGGCTTGGGCGTCCCGCTCCCTCCAGCATCCAACGCCTCCTGTGGCCTCACTCATAGAGACACTCTCAAACACCCGGGTCTCTTGGTTGATGGCTGGGTCCCCAGTCTGGCTCTGGTAGTCCCAAACCGCTCTACTGCCTCCCTTCCCCACCTTCGGTTCCTCCCCTCAACATCCCACCACACATCTGGCACAACTCCAGGATGCGTTTCCTACATCCTTCAGCAAGTGCCAGTCCCCACAGGTATTGTCCCCCTCTGCTCCAGACATGCCCTTTTCCATGCACCCATTGCAACGGGCTTCTCACCCAGCAATCAGGGCTGCTGGCCCTCCTGCGACAGCCCAGTGAGGGGTGGCTCCATGTCTCTGATTAAGCTTTTTGGGGTTCATGGTGCTGTGCTCCCCCATGTGCAAGGGGTTGCACCGGGCTGGCAACATGCCAGGAGGCACAGGCAGGAACCTGAAGCTTTTCCTCCTTCTCTCCCCCGTGCCGCAGCCGGGCTCTGCCCAGACCCTGCAGACAGCCCAACCTCAGCAGGCACAATTCTGCTGCTGCCGCCCCACTGAGCAAGCAGCCCCACGCCTGGGTATTGCGGCCCCAGCGCTGCCTGCTGGAGGCTGTATCCCCACCCAGGGTCTCTCCTCTGGGTGGCAAAATGGGCTGGAAGAGCTCTCAGGGTTGTGCCAACACATCTCTGTCCTCTCCCTTTGGTCCCATACCGAGGAGGATATTCTGGGATGCCCTCTCAGTGGAGCCGGTGCCCACACTGGGCACCACTCTAGGGGATTCAGCAGTGGCACAGGGGCTGGCACATCTGTCTGAAAGGGGAAATTGTGCCAGGGCTGCTGGGGCACCCCAGGAGTGTCATGGTGTCCTTAAGGCACTGGTGACAAAAATGACATTATGTGGTCATTTCTAAACCGAGGTACACCACCTCCCAAGCTGTTCCGAGTGCAAGCAGTGTTGCATCTGTGAGGACGTGCTACTATGCTTAATAATTGTAATATTTGAACACCTGCCTTTTATAGTTGCATATAATGTTCTGAGCTCCCTGGGTATCTGCAAGAACATTTTGACAAGATATTAAGTATGCTTTATCTATATTCAAATTACAGCCTCAGTAGTGAGGAGTAAAAATCAAAGCTAATCAGAGACACCAGCAAAAGGCTGACACTGTAATTACACAGCGAGAGGCCACCATCGTCACCCAGGAATCCCGTTCATCAAGGAGAAGGCTTTCCTTTGTCGTGTCCCATCTTCATTTCTCATCTTCCTCCTTGGCGTTTGGCCCTTGTGAGGAAGTTCAGTGCTAAACACCACACATGGTCCTCCCCCGGCACTGCCCCATGGGGATGTGGGGTGCTGCCAACCCACAGCAGGGTTTGCCTTGGGTCTCATCCTGCCTTAGAAAAGGTGCTTTTTTGGTTAAAAACCAAGGGGCTGGGAACGTGGCTGCCTGGCAGGCAGGGGATGAACTCGGGAGCTGCTGAATGTCTGTCCCCATCTCTGACTTGCTTCACTGCAGCTATTTCTATAGGCAGGTCTGTGGGGCGATTAGGTGGCCTTAAGAGGCAGCTAACGAATGCCTGGGTGGGTTATGGGGTGGCAGTCGCCAGTGACCTGGCCATCCAAGGCAGAGCTGGTAACCGGAGTTTGGACAAGGGCTGCTGTTTAACAGACGTAACGGGTGGTACTGAGCTCACCGAGAGGATTAACTACGATGCCAATAATCTGCAGAAGTGGATGGTCTGGCAGCGTTTTTGCCACTATGTGTTGGTTTTGTGAACAGCAAGTGAAATGCCCTGAAAACCACAGGCAACCGCGCCAGCGGGCAGCTGGGTTTAGTTCCCCTGGGCTACACGGCGAGCCCTGTGCCACTGCTGATGGCTGGTAATGCCACAGGGCTTCCCAGTGCTGCCCCGGCTCCATGGCTGTGCGGGGAGCTCGTCTGGGCATCCTCCGCTATCCATCATGGGCTGTAATAAAACCACGCCTGGGATACATTTGATAAAATAGATATGGTGCAATTTTCCATCGCTTTCTTCTCTAAAAGCATTAAAATCAACATTATTCCTTTTCTTTGGGGAAGCATCATTACTCCCTGCATCACACAAGATTCTCCCACCCTAGCTCCCACTCCTGCCAGAGCATCCCATGGCTGAGCTGGCAATCCCATGGAGCTCACTGCCTGGAGACCCCCAAGACGAGGGGTGCAAAGCCGCACTGCTGGAAATTCACCCCCGTATTTAAACCGGCATCTTCTCCGCAGCAAGCGGACAGCCGGATTTCAGCGCCTCTGTTGTTCCTTGTTACTCCAGTGGTGCTTGAAGAGCTATAAGAAGGAAAAGCACAGCTATAATTAGCAGTGCTGACTAATCAGGGTGGCAAACAAGCATGCGGCACCCGCCAGCCTCCCCAAAATGGGGCTGTCGGGGGCTGTGCGCCGCTGGAAAGCGCGTGAAGTCCTACATTCAAAGGCTTTGCATAATCTTTGCGGCTACGGGGTGGAAATGAGGCCATTTTCTCACTGACGCTGCTGCAGCAGGGACTTCTCCTGGCGCTGCTTCGGCTGCCGGGCTGCAGCTGGGCTGGGATGCTGCAGCCTGGCAGGAGGAAGGACTTGGGCTCCATGGTGGCCTTGGGGGGTTGAGGTGCTGATGTCAAACCCAGGCAGCGGAGGCGGTGGAGGCAGGCAGGCAGGAGCCTGGCTTGTAAAATCATCTGGCTCTGCCAAAACCCAGTTGATTTGGCTGAAAAATCACTCTCATGGGTAGCTGGAACAGGCCCGTTGGACGGCCATGCCTGCAGAAGTGACCTCTGCCATCCCACCTGCAGCAGCACCGTTGCAACTTTATTCTTACCTCTCAGAGAGCTGTGGATGAATAGTTGGCTTTTGCAGCACCAGGGAACCCAGGTCCCAGCCTGCCCCACGCTGCAGGGATGTGTGAGACCTCCCCGCAGCAGAAGGAGCTCTTTCAGGTTCGTCCAGGGTGGAGATGGTGGGGACACCATGTCTCGCTGTGCTGTTGCAATTAGACAGCCCGTTACTGGGAGCGCTCCCCCGTTCAGCAGCAGCCCCAGAGGAATGTGGGCACCAAGGGGACACGGGGCAGCTAACAGCAGGGACACGAGTGCGCTGCACCCTGGCTGGCAAAAAACTGCTTCGGCAGGTTTGGCCCAGGGGGCTGTTGGGGTTCCCATCACTGGGGCCAGGCTCAGCCAGGCTCCAGCAGCAGGTTTGGGCTCCCAGGGCCACCCCTGCTCAAGGACAGCCTGCGTCCCTGCATCCCGCTGGCATGGGGACAGGGCCCTACGGCCACATGCACAGGGACGGGACCCCACTGGTGCATGTGTGGGGACAGGACCCAAATGGCACCTGCACAGGGACAGGACCCCCAGGGCGAACGAGCGGGGGCAATGCCAAGCTGTGCCAGGAGGGAAGGAGCAGCCCTGCATGATCTGAAAGCTCGCTCCGACTTCTCCTCCCAGTGTTGCTCCAAATCCTTAAGCTCCACTGCTTTCTTGAGCCAGAGGAACATGTTTTGAAGCACCTTTGCTGGCAAGCATTGTGCCACCATATGTCAGCTCCGCTGTAGTGAGCAAGGCTTCTGAGGCAGGGTGTTTTTGCTGAAATAAAGGCTTTTGCACCATGTTTTCCTCTTTCTCCCAGGCTGAAATTGGTGCTCTGGCTGGCTACCTCATCAGGAGTAACTGTGTTTCCCCCATGCTGGCATTCATCAAGCTATAGGCAACACCGGGAGAGTGCGGGATGCAAGGCAAAATATTAAGGTAAACGATTGTGATAATTAGTAATTAACAATAACCTAAGTTACCTGATGCAGCACAGAGGTAAGGAAGTTTTTCTGTGGGTTTGGAAGGAGCAAAATAAGAAAGATTCTTAAAAAACCTGCAAAACCTGGAGTCTTCTTGCAGCCGAGCGCAGGGCAGCCTTCCCTCCCTGCTGGTCTCCCCGCCACCTGCTGCCACCAACGTGAGCTTTCTAAAACCAGGCTTGGAGTGAGCTGCTCCAGAGGAGCTCGGTTTGTTGCACCTGCACTGGGACCACCGTAACACTTGAACTGGGCAGAGATGCAGGTCTGAGGACCAGGAAGGTCCCAGGTCCACGCAGCAAAGCCATCAGCTGCCCTGGAGCCAACGATACATCAGCACCAAAAGAAACCTGCAGCCGTGTGCCGGTGGGGCTGGATTTGTTGCTCCATTGCAAGAGCTAAACCCCTGTGCTGATCCCTCCCAATGAACTAGCACAGAGGGGCGTTAGGCAGCCCACCCAGTGGGGAGAAGCCCCCCACGGCAGCACTCAAAGCACCTCCAGCCTCCCTAGTTCCTTTCCTGCTAAGCAGGAAGGACGTCGGGTTTCATAAAACCCGGGGAACAAGTTCTCAGCTTTGAAGTCGAGCAAAAGGCAGCTCCAACACCCCCTCGCCCAAGCACAGCCGGTCATCTCTATTTATTGATTTTAACTCTGGCTTCTGACATTTAAACAGGATCCTACATGGAGTCATGGCACTGGGCTCCCCACTGAGTGTCTCCCGAGCACAGGCACACTCCCTGGAATTAGGCTGGGGACCACATTTCCCACATCCAGAGCCTTGGTCTGAAACATGGGGTAGGCTTTGTTGGAAAAAGGTCACAGCTGCTTGCTGGTAAGTGAAATAATTTGTATAAAGCAATTGCTTGGCTTGGAAAAAAAAAAAGCAGATTGAGTTAGGGAGAGTTATAACCGGGTAAAGCCAAGAGCTGGGAGCCGACAGGAGCAGCTCCCACGGGCTTGAGTGAAATGCTGCCTCCCCCTGCCCTCCCACCGCCTGTGTGCCCAAGCCAGAGCCCTGCCCAGCCCAGCAGGATGAGTCCCAAAAGGAGCTAAAAATGCCCAGTTGCCCTTAAAATTCTTAGTAGCAGAAGCAACACAGAAAAGGCAGGTTTCAGCCCCCTGTGTCGGAAAGGCTGGGTTGCCCCCCCAGCCCAGGGCACAGGTGTGAGGTCCTTCCCTTATCAATTATGCAGGTGATGCTGTTTGTGCCTGTGAATATTTCTGTAGGGGTGGTGACAGTCCCTGCCTGTCCCCGGCCATGGGGGGCATTTGCAGGCAGCATTGCTGCAGGCTATGGCTGCTGCAAGAGCTCATCCCAACCTTCAGCCTGAGCTAGACACACCTCGATTTTGGATGTATGGAGGTGTTTTTCCCTCTCTGGACATTCGGTTTTCTCCTTTGGCACCACTGCCTGGAGCTGTGTCCCAGTAGGAGGGGATTTTCCCAGGGTAAAAGAGACATTTCCAGGAGCGTGAACACCCAGCTGGAGTGGGGAGCTGCCAAATATACTGGGAATCTGCCTTCTCCATCCTCCAGGCCTGGGTTTAAACCAGGAAAAACTCTATTCCCAAAGGATTTCCCTCTGCCCTGGGGACTTTACCCCAGCGGTGTGCTGTGCCTCTCCCCACAGTGCTGCTGCGGGTTGCTTGGCTGAGAAATATCATCCCCCCAAGACTCCAGTGCTGAATTTATGTTAGAAAGGCACTTGGCAGAGAGAGCGAGAAAGTAGTAAACTAGAAAAGGGGAAAGACCCTCCAAATACTTTAAACCTGCCAAATCTGAAGGGATTGAGGAGGTCTTGGTGGGATTTTGGGGACCAGAGCAGCAGTTCCCCTCGTATGGTGAGGGAACGAGGAACGACATGTGGCCTTGGCAGAAACATGATGTGTGGCGTGGGTAGAAGCAGGGCTCGTGGCATGGACAGAAACATGATGCACGGCACGGACAGAAGCAGGGGGCATGGCACAGGTCATGCCTGGCCCCAGGGATGTGTCACCCCATGGTCAGCCAGCACTGATGTCCTGCAGCCACCGCCCACTGGCAGAGAGCCACAGGGGATTTACACTTTGCAGTGCCGGTCCCACCGCCAGCACAGAGCCACAAGGAATTCACACTTCGCAGCGCAGAGGCTGTTTGCATCTGATCTGCCTTTTTATTTACCACCTGGGAGTCCCCAAGCAGGGCGAGAGGGGTGGGACAGTTGGGAAGGATGAGACATGGGAGTGCACCTTCCCATCCAGTTTTGAGCTATTTCCCTTATTTTTAATTATTTTTTTTTCTCCTGAAAGTCAACTCGCTTGTCAGAGCTAGAAGTCACAATCATCTTCCCTGATACCAGTGTAATCATGTTTGATGAGTCACTTGTTTAACAGGAAGAGGCTGCTGGTTGCTATAGGGATGGCACTAGAGGGGAGAGGATCCCTTCGTTACCCTAATCACTGCTTGTGACAGAAAAAACACAACTCCAAACAATTCCCAGCCAAACTCCCCTTCACACTAACTTTTTGACACAGTTTGATATGCCGGGTTCTTTCCCCAGCCGTGGAAGTGCAGGGATGCCCAGGCAGGTCCCTGAGCATGGGACAAGCTTGAGTTTGGGGACATCACAGGGCTGGGAGGTGGCGGGGACCAGGGAGGGATACAGATGAGTGCAGTGCTGGACATTGGGCTTGGGTACCACGGGGAAACCGGGAGCTGCAGGGGCTGCGGTGGCTTTGTGGTGATGGAAGGAGACACTGATGAGCTCCCTGACACCAGCTCGTTAAATACCCATCCCTCCCTGGGCCCTCTAGATCCCAGGAAAACATGCGGCTCCTGGGAGCGCCAGGGCTGATCCCTTTGCAACGCAGACGGTGCCCTCATTTGCAAAGGTGCGATATTGGCAGCGCCGGGGGAGCTGTGGCTTTGTCACCTTTGGAAATGAGGCCACCAGGTCACCAAGGCCAGCCACCAAGGTCCCTGGGACCCATCTCCTCCCGGCTCGGTGCTTGCCAGCCTTTCTCCCCGCTGCATTTCATTGCTGAGGGGCATCCCTGTCCCACAGTCGGGCACCTCCCAGGGGTGCCTGCTTGACCCCTTGGCCCTTTGCTTCACCTCCCTCTCTCCCATGCTGGACTTGGGGATTTATTCCCTGGTTCAGTCCCAGAGGAGGCTCCTGGCCACTTCTATAGGGGTGATGGGGGGAATTCTGCCAGGCCCATCCCTGCAGACCCCCACTGCTATCAGTAACCCCCCACCACCTGCACAATGCTCAGCAGAGGTGCTGCTCTCCCCCGGGACACCCTCTGCTTTCCTAGCTCTTCATTAGAGAACTGCTAATTACCACCATAGCGCTCATCGATGCCGTTTCACCGCAACGCTCTCATTCTGTGTAAATGGGCTATATTTAGCCCCGCGGCTCCTGCTGGGGATGCAGCTTGCCCACTCACACTTTTTCCTTTGAATCAGGAGAATTTGGTGCCTCTTAATGGTGGGGAGGAGAGAGGGGGGAAACCTCCAGCCTTCGGCCGTGCTCTCCAGAAATGTTCATAGTTGTTCTCTCCTGCAAGAGTGGGGTTTGAAGAGCTCCTTAATGGGCTCCCAGCAGTGCTGGGTTTCAGAAAGGAGCATCCTTTCACCTTCACAAATCCCACCGTGAAAAATAAAAGGAGGATGGCACCGGGGGAGCCCCAAATCTGCTGGGTATTGCAGATTTGCATTGCAAAGAATGCAGGCATTGCAGAAGAGCATGTTTTTGGGTGCCCTCATGCCACTGTTGCACTGATAGCACCAGGAAGGCTCCCTCCTGCCATCCCTGTGCCCTCCAAGCAGCCATGGCTCCATCAGTCCCAACCCCGCAAGCTCTCCAGGTGTTTGGAGTTATCCATTTATTCATCCAGTTATTCGTACTGGCAACACTATGCCCTTGGAGAGGGAATTATGGGGCCATCGCGCCCTCTGCTCCGTTGGCCGCTTGGCACAAGCCTTGTGGGTCCCACAGTTTCCTCCATGCCAGAAACCTTCTAACACAGCTGGTCCTGGAGCAGCTCCAGGGACATAGGGGGCACGGCTGTCACCGGAGGAGATGCAATGGGGAAAACCTGCATGAGGCAACATGCCGGCCCCACGGGCGCCGCGATGTGGCTCTGCCCCACCACCCTTACGCCCAGGTGTGACACAGGGACCAGAGCAGGCACCCCCATTTTTGCTGTCATCCTCAGCGTGTTGGTCCCTGGTGGCGCTGCTCTGGCTTTGGGAGGAGACCCCAAACCCTGTGCCACAGCTGGGGGAGCTTCCTGAGGCCCCCACCCCGCCGGCCCCTGCGGTGCCGCTTCCCAGGCAGCGGCTCTCAGCCTCTCTGTTTGCAAACAGGCTGACGGGGATGGCAGCGTGTGCTGAGCTGCAGCATGACTCACGATGGCTCGGTGGCTCAGGGACCCGGTGATGCTGCTGGTGCAATACAGCACCTGGGAGCAGGGATGGGCACTGCTCCGCTTGCTCTGGGGCTCAGCAGGGAGCTGGGGCCGGCTGTCCCAGGCGTGACCGCCCCACACAGGGGGGACACCCGTCCCACCTGCACCGAGTGATGAGGGGTACAAGGGGAAAACCTGGGACATCCCCTTTGCTTGGGAGACATCCCTTTCCTCCCACACGTGCTGCCCCTGACCCAGCAGAAACAACCGGGAGGTATTAAGGAGGCAGGAAGAGGCTAAGCTGGCATCACGGCTGTGCAGCAGCCTGGAGCCCACAATTTATTTATTTCCAGGCACAGTTTACACGGGTGAAAACTGCTGCAGAGATGACAGCAGAGAGCACGGGCTGGGGGTGAGCTGCAGAGCCGTAAGCAGCAGCACTGGGCACCCTGCAGCACCCAGCACCTGGTGCCAGCAGCCCCAGCAGGGTTTGTCCTCATGAAACTCACACCAGGCATTGCAGGGTGGCCACGTGCCAGAGCAGCTACCCGCTGTCTCAACTGCAGAAACCAGTGCCAAGGTCATTTTTATGTTTTACACACTACACATGCCTTAGTGCTACACACAAACCCCCCGCAATGTTTCCAGACAGCTTGGGGAGGAGGATGCAGGTCAATCCCCTTAACTTAGCCTGAGGCGGTGCTGCTTCTGCGTCCAAGCTCCTCTTCTGCAGGCCCCACAGTCCCGGGGGCCAGGAGGGCTGCTGTGAGTGAAGCTGCCCCAGAGAGCCCAAACCTCTGCCCTTTGGGAAGGGGGCAGGAGTTCCCCATCTGCTTCATGGGGTGTCTGTCCCCAAATCCTGCCCTGTTGGGTCCCTGCATCCCAAATCCTGCCTCACTGAGTTTCTTCCCCCCTAATCCCACCTTGTTGAGACCCAGCCCCTCAGATCCTGCCTCAGAGCAGCCCCTGACCCCAAATCCTGCCTCGCTGGGTCCCTGCACCCCAAGGTGCACGAGCCCAGAGGGGTCAGCCATGCCCACCCCCTCTCTGTCCAATGGCAAGGGGGAGATGCTATATGGCTGTGCAACCAAATGTTCATTATAGCCTGGTGCATAATTCAATCTGATCCCAAATCAACCAGGCTTGGGATAATCTGTGCCCAGGTGGCTCTATCAGCAAGGTTAAAAAAAATCCCCCTGCTTTTCCCGTCAGGTGTTTCTTGAGACACACAAGAGGCAAAATAGCTGCTTTAAATAGCCGAGCAGAGGCAGCTGGCAGTGGTGGGAG
>JAVJGJ010000034.1:2641350-2656505 GCA_035590215.1 Microhierax caerulescens | reverse complement strand
TGGGGCAAGAATTTAGAAACTGTGATTTAAAAAATAGATTGTCCCAAATTATTTCCTTTTTGAAAAGGACACAGTCAAATAGTTTTGGCTTAAAATGTGGATTTTATTAATAAAATAAGTCTCTTCTCCTAAAAGTGGGATTTAATTATCTTGGGGATGGTTGTATTCCCGAACATAGGCAACAAGCTATAGAAGACATAAGGAAAGTGATCTGGGCTATACTGAGCAAGAAAAATTTGCCAGATTTGCTTATTCACAAGGCTGGAAAATAAAGGCAAAAAGTAAATAAAGAGCACAGATAGTGAAAAGTAGTAACTGAAAGCTTTTAAATTGCAGCTTTGAAAGTGTTCTCAGCAACCTGGTGAGAGATTTGTTCATATGCAATATTCGCCTTAGTGTCTCTTTAAAGGGAGGTTTTTTTAAAAAAGAATCACTACTTTTTCAGATTCTGTTTCTTTAAGCACGTGTTGACTGTTTCTGAAAGTGATTATATGGGCAAAATACATACTTATAGCAGCATTTTGTGGTCCATTTCTCAATGGCATACTTCTCATTTTCCTGTAGGTTTCCTACATGGTAATGAGAGAGGGAGAAACAGAGCAGGGTGGTTTAAAACCTGCAAAAAATGGACTGTATTAATCAAGAGCAAGGAGGTGACCTAAAGCTATGTAATTTTTTTTTTCAAACTAGTTAGGTTTCAAGTTCAAGATGCTGTTTTAAAGAAACAGGGCCTTCACACAAAGTATATTTAATTAATCAGATATTTTTTTTTTTTTTAAAGAAGAAAAGGGTTTATGATGCCAGAAATTTCTGGCTTCAGGAACTCATCATTTTGTTATTTGCCTTAAGACAGACTTTACCAATACCTTGCAATGTATCCAAATAACCAGTCTATCAATACATATTTCACTAGCAACATCTCACTGCATTGTGTCTCAGCATGTACAAAGGGATTTGAAGCTGTATCCTGTGAGCTGGCCTGTTTTATGATAGCAATAACAACAACTGAAGCATCCATCATTCTATTCTCAATTACAGTGGAAAGAAACTGGGTTGGGCCATGTAAAAGGCATGATGCAACAATCTTTTTTAACAGACCATATGAGCAATTCACAAGACCATGAAATGAAGTAAAGCTCAATGATTTGCACTCAGGAATACAGAAGGGGAAAACCCTGGTCTGATGGATTTAGAAAAATATGCCCAGCTGCAGTTTCAGCTGTCAATACTGAGCTAAATCAACCTTTTACTCATTATGAGCAGCAAAAATGTAAATTGAGTCTGATGAGTATTTACATAGCTCAGGGCTTGAAAATGTATTTTATATTTTTCTTATCCCTGTGTTAGGCAACTCTAGCCATGATTTTCCTTATCACCTGGATTTGCTCTATCTACAGCTCACTTTCTGTTTTATTTATTGTTTTCCATAGCTGGTCATCTGAGAATGTCTTTTGTTCTGATTAATTTAAAATTCTTCTATTCACACAAAAGAACTGCACCTTTTTTTTAAAATTAGTTTCAAGCAGTAATAGGAAGGGAAAAGGAAAATTAGATCATCCAAACAGGGACTCAATATCAGAGGATTTCTACTTTAGCTTATGGTTAATTAACAATTTCATGTTTGAGCAGTGTCATTATTCATTGCAGGCACTTTGGCATGACATTTATTAGCACAGAATTGCAGTATTTTAAATTACTAATACCAAAGCTCAAATATTGAATCTAAAGATTCAATAACATGAAATAGAACAGTTTGTGAGACACACAAACTGAAAATTATTTACATTGGAAAAATGATCACTGATTTTGAATAACAATTCAATATTCTACTATCCCAGTATTGTATAACAATGGGTAAATTTGCTGAAGACAATTTGCTGACAACATTTGTTTTCATAAAAGCCTAAGAGAATTAGGTATTCTAGCTTGTTTAATTTGTTTGCAATTTACTATTTCAGATCTAATCCTTTCTTATTTGGGAAGAATGTTCAACAAATTTCAAACCTGTCATTGTTTTATTTTCAACAGTGATTAATAAAAACATGCAAGGTCTTTCCTGAGTGCTGTATAAAATGGCTCCTTTATATCTCACATCTTTAAATGTTCCTTGTTTATACTAGACTAAAAATATATATATTACCCTTCTTATAACTTTATAGACCCTGCTTTGGAAGTATACACAAGTATTCCTACATTTGTACTCCTACAAAAGTAAGTATTCCCACATTCCTGCGGCACTGGTGGGGGAAAAGAGAGTCTACATTTTAACTAAGGCCAAAAAATATTGAAACATTTAAGTCTTCTCCTAAATACTAACATGTGTCAAACATTTATTCTGCTAAAGAAACTTTAGTATTTCCTTTGTTCATTGACCAACAATACAAATCCTGTACTAGCTTTGATACTGGTTTTAAGCCAAGACATACCATCTACAGAACACAATAGAGCTCAGCAGTTTTATTAGCAGTGCAGTACTTAAGCACCAGAACAAACCACTTCGCTGCTGAAGCTAAGCAAGGCTGGGGAAGGAGAATAGTAGCATGAAAAGCAAGGAGAAGAGAATGCTATATAATTAAGTGCCTAAAAATAATCATGTAAAATATCAAAGATTAGTCATATAAAACCTGATCCTGAATTAGAATCTTCAGGCTGCCAGGGAAAAACATGTATTCTACTGAAGGTTTAAAATTAAACCTCTAGAAAGAAGGTGCTTGACATGAAGTCAAGAGCAGAAAGGAAAAAAAAGATCTGAGAGTGGGGGGGGAGTTTGGATGTCAGAGCAAATTCTCTTCTCAGTTGTACTGGTTATATCCAGGTTAACTCCACTGGAAGCAACACCAACAAGCTGTAAAATTCACTTTCCCTTCCTCCTCCCCATCCTTTTTCATTCTCCTAAGCATTTTAATCTTGTGCACCATCTGGTTTTCAAGATGGTTTACAGCTGGGTTTACTTGGGCACAAAGCAGTTGAGTGATTTACCCCAAGGTTACACAGCTGAGCAAGTACTTGAGAGGAGTTCAAAAACTGTGCCCTTTGTAATTAATTCGCAACTCTTTACAACAGCTACCAGACCATACCACCTCCCTCAAGGTATGCATAAAGCACAGTGAGTTGTATTACACCAGAATGTAATTAAAAGTTGGAAAAAGTTACTTAAATTACAAGCTATGTTAGGAACTGACTGAGCAAAGTATTACTGACATGCTGGTACCATGCAGAATTATAGTAATACCAAGACTGACTTATGAGTTATTGAAGATATTTGTAAATGTTTATTTTCTGCGGTATTTCTGTCAGTTGCATTTCTCACACATTTCCAGTGGTTCCCCATGGAAATACAGTGTAACTTGGGAGATGGGAAAATCAGGTTCCATTTTTAACTTTTCCTGTGACTTGCTTGATGATCTTGGCCAGATCTCTTAATTGAAGTTACTGTGTCTACAAGTAAGAGGAAGGATATCAACACATACTTGCCATGCACTTCAGCATCCACAGGAGAGAATCACCAATGAGAAATAAAAGAATCACCTGCATATGCAGTAGGGATGGCTTAAATCTTAACATCTGAATTCAGATCTTGATTCTAGATTCCTTAAACTCAGAGTTGTTTGAATCTCACATTTATACTTGACACATAGGAACAAAATGGAAAATTCGGATCTGGATTTGAAGGAACAGCTTAGACAGAAATATTTGTATCCAGGGTACTCAGCTACTCACAGGATTTATGTCAGGTGTACAAAAGAAGAGGAAAGAGTAACTTTATAAGACATCAAAAGAAACTTAGTCTGTACCAGAAAATGGTTTTCTAATTGTTTTACAAAGCAAACTGGAAGGCTGCCAGCTTATTGTTATAGCTGGATTTCCATCTGCCCACTGGCAAGCTAGAAGACTTTGGATCAAAGTCACACTGATGCTGCTAGAGCTGCAGCTCTGTTTGCAGAGCCAGCACATGACCCTGAAGCAGCAGAACATGATGACATATTTGCTGGTCTTTAGTTGTTCATGTATTTTCAGAGTTCTTATGAGCTGTTGCCATCTCCTTTGGGGCTAGCACAGGAAAACCATGCAATTAAAAGTTAGAAGAGATATCCAGTTTCACTCCAAAAACCTCAAAAGCAGGGACAATGGTGCTAGAAAAGATGATCCAATCTATTACCTCTGGAGACAAAGCTAGACTCTTCTTTTGCTTATTTTTCATCCATTCTCACTGTCTCTTGTCCTTTCTTGTCCCTCTCCATTCATGCCTTTATTTTTTTATTGTAGCAAGCAAAACCTGCAATTGTTCTTCCTTAGGCTTAGAAATACATTATTGCAGTTTAGTTTAAAATGTATTTCCAAGTATTTCAACTCCAAACATGGTTTATAGCAAAAGAAGTGTCTACTTATCCTTTTGACCTTATTTACCTAAAGCATTTTAAAGCACATCTAAATGGAGTCAGTACAACTCTGTATTTAGACAAACTTTTGAATTCATGCCATTTTTTCCCAAGTGCTCTCACTGGCTTAGCCCAGTATTTCCTTCCCTTGCTTTGTGCTTACAGTGTTGAGCTCACTTGTGCAGTGTAGTCATTGCTTGCTTAAACCTGTCTTGTAAAGTTCTTGTAAAGTTCTGCTGCTCTTCTCTGGAACTACTTTGACTTAATCAAGCAAGTTCTCTTCTCTAAGCAGCTGTGCAAGTGGTGGATGAGCTCAGAACAGCTGGTGATTTTCTGCTCTGTCAGATTTTTGCCCATTATTGAAGATTTTGGAATAAACAGTAGCAAAGAGAGCAATACAGCAAACCCAGTTCTAGTGTCCCTTCATCTGTCAACCTCCTTTGGCGACAGTAATTTTCTCCATCACAAAGTGGACAAAGTTTATCCTAAGTTATAGTGCATCAGCACAGGTTCCTACAGATGGAAAAAACCACCAGATATGAAGCAGAGAGATGAGTTGATAGGCTCTGTAAACCCCAGGATCTAGTTCATTCAGGAGCTGTCATACCAATCTTCTTTTCCTTAGAAGGTACATTTTTTACATTTTCCTTTTTATCCAAATGGGTTTCAAGACACAGCCTCTGGATCTCATCACACAGACACTTACCATCTCCTCTGTGGCAGGTCGAGGGGAAGCTGCACATTTTCTAAATATGATGGGTGAAAGTATGCATGCCTTGTGCTGTTATTATGGATGATTGTAGAAACTGTTCCTAAGGATAATGTTTTTCCTCTTTCTGGGCAATAGTGCAGAACACTAGCAATCAGTAACTGATCATTTTGAAAAGACATTAGTTTTCTCTGCTGAGTCTGGAGACACACCATACCTTCCCTGCTGGTTGGAAAGCTCACCAGATAAGCAGGGGTTGGGCTTTTTCTGATGTAGCCTTTGAACTCTCACAAAGAGTGTTGAATTTTGTCACTTTTTGACCGTGATCCAGGTCTCCAGATGCTTGCAGGAGCCACCACTCTTCACAGTGTTCTGCATTGTATTTCACTTCAAAACTCAGTATTTTCCTATGCCATGATGAAACAGTGAAACAGCTTTGGAATTTCACACTGAAATGCAACATGTTCTCTTGCCTCCCTCTTTTTGAAGAAGTTCGTGGGTGTCTGAGCTGAGCTTCATTTACATTTGTTTACATTTGTTGGGAACTAGAACTCATACTCATGCTCTGTAAGCAAAGGTGTTAATCATTTCAAATGGACAAGACTCTTCTTAACTAGCAGAACAATGTATACTGTTGTACATCTCAGCAGTTCTGTGACTGTCAGTAAGGAGTGGTGAGACAGGGAAATAAGAGAGGTGAAATCTTTAAATTAAGCTGCTGCGTGCATTTGACTTTCAATAAGAGAGACTGACTCTCCTTCAAGCACTGGGAAAGGCTGGTGGCAGTGCTGAATATAAAGAAAGCGGTGATGGCAATTCTGGCTGAACAGTCTGTGCTTCAGTCCCTCCATTTGGGGGTGGTGGGAGAGGTCAACATTTGTGAGAAGCACCTCCCAAGTGCACCAAAGGGGGTTACTGGGAAACCATGGGTTCTATGAGGCAGAACCAAAATGACGTGTCTGTGAACTACACATCTGGAGGGGCTCTGCTGGAATGGAAAACCAGAATCCAGGACTTGGAGAGCCATTAGCATTTCCCATCTATATCCGTTCAGAGCAGTGGTGAAAGCCTCATGTCTTTGTCATATTCCAGCCCACATGGTTACATTATGCTTATGTCAAAGTCACTTCTTCTCCTAAAAGACGACAGTAGTACTGCTGGTCCCTGTGCAGATATGGGTACAACTCCAGCAATGAATGGAGGGTTTGAGTTACCATTCTTATCCACTCTTTTAACTGCCAAGACCACCTATGATGTCCAGAGTCCATGAGCTAGTACCAAATACCAAATATATCTGAGTAGTGTTCATCAGTCCATAGTGGAGAGCAGTAACTGCCTCTCAGGAGAGCCATAATCTGCCAAAAGAGCAGCTTTTAAACCTCAGAAATACATATGTGTGTCAGGACTATGAAATGATACATTTTATATGTAAGTGCTATTCTACTATCATTATATATTAGACAGCTTTAAAGAAAGAAAGAAGTTTTGTTTTTAAATCCCAAGTGCTAGTCATTGAGATTCTCCATTTTACCTATTTTTGTATTTTTAATTTTAGCTATTCACACTTATGGACCTCACACTGGGGAATGAAGGGAAACAAATGGAGCCAAAGGTTCATTTCTTCATACATTTGGCAGTGCACATTTTCTTCACACTGCAAACGCGTCTCCACACTGGAAGAACCAAGTATCATGAATAGCGCCGAGAGAATAACTTCAGTTTGCAAAGCCCAGACACTCCTCAATCCCTGTTGCTGTGGCTACTGGTAAGAGCCACGGGTAAGACAAGCATACAAATCTAAAAAGCATCAGTGCTCACCACCTATTTACACATGGTTTGTGAGGAGCTTCAAAGCCAAGGCTTCACGGGATGAGGGAGAAGGCTGTCAAAGGGTTAAATGTTTCCTGCCTTTAATCTAGAATCATGTAATGTGGAATGAATGTTTCAGCTCAAACTGCTTCCTCACTCTGACAGTTTCATGGTGTGAGGTCAAAGTGTGGGAGAGATGGGGAGGAAAGAGGGGGAGCATGGAGTGGTGAGCGAGTAAACCCTGAGAAACACACAGACACCCAGAGAAAGAAAAAGGATGGTTTCTCAGTTAGCTTCAACCCAGCTGGAATGGCTGTGGTGGAGCCATAGGCAAAGTGTGTATGTATGACTTTAAGGACTTCCTGCTCCAGGCTGTCTCTGCTTCTCCCATGTGTGCGTGCTGCTGCTCTGGGCACAGTTCCCACGCTACATTGCAAAATGCGCCTTGAGTTTCTCACAGTATCTCTGCCCAGACACAAGCTGCATCTTCAGTCCTTCCTGCACCCTGCAAATTCAGGAGGTGGGACTCCTCTGGGGGTACTGCTTGCTATATTTATTTTTCCTGCCTGTGTGGATCTTTTCCTATGCTATCAGATCTGTTCTGTACACCAAAGGGCTCTACCCAATATGGCAAACTTCAATCTAAAACCTCATCAGATTTCAAATTAATTTGATTTTTTGGACCAACCTGATCTCAGATCCCTTCTTGCACAAAGAGAGACTGGCCTGGTTTGATTTCATTTGCAGGCCTTCCTACAAGGACAAAAGTAATCACTCATTCATGACTATCACAATGTCAAAATATATTTCTACACATCAGTGTGTCACATGTTTGTCTGTTTCCCTTGTAGTTTTCACCTCATCTGCCACAGGCAAAAATTCCCATTTGGAGAATTTTTACTTATTTAATTTCTTGCCAATTAACATAAACTGATACAGGGATTGAGAAAAAAAGAAAACATAAACAATTACACAAACACTTAAGTAAACACATTTGGTTACCTCTCCCCCTTAAGCCAAACACAACAGTTTTGGCCTCCCTGTTTTCCCCTGGGTAACACTCAGACCACCCCAATTCCTTGCTTCTTTTCCTTAAACACATCTGAGCAAGGGCACCACATGCTCCTTTGGTGGGCTGGTTTTTTGCCATGCAATGGGGTGTTGTGTGGGTGTCAGAGCTGCTGGTGATAGGCCCATGGCACTTCATTGCCTTCTCCCCCATGGGTCACCTCTGCAGCCCCAGGCATGCACTAACTGGGTGCTTACACATCAATGCCATAAACTCTACTATTTATGCCAAACACAGTCCTTCCAAGTAGCAAAGATAAGGACACCCCTCTCCCCAAATGATGGCAGTAGCACAAAGAGGTTTGGTAGATCAGCCTGCTGCTGAGAATAGTAAATTCTGCATCTTCCCACCAAATGATAACAAATGTCTGAAGGGAATCAGCTGACAAATCCTCTTGCTCAACACCACTGGCCCCTAAGCTGCATGAAGAAAACAAACTCCTTTCATGGCAGGAAATCCTCAGGACAGTTTGTCACCAGGATTCAGAAAGATTTAAATAACAGAGCTGCTAAGAGTAGATTTTGAGTGGTGAATGATACAGCCAGAAAAGCTGGTCAGTGAGCATTTCTGTGGGTGATAGATGTAAACCCTATTTTAAGGTTATCAGGCAAATGTGGGTTCTAATGCCTTCAGGCTAAAGATGCAGGGTCCTCCAAGGAGGAGGACTCTGGAACTCTTTTTAGGAGTTCTACATGAAAACAATTTATGATTTAGGAAAAGGTCAAACTCCTGCCCACAGTTCCAAACATTTAATTTCTAAAATTGGCCGCATGAAAATTCCCTAGGTCAGACCTGCCAGTTTTCAGCATGCTGTTTCAGCCTTCAAACTGAACTAAAAGATCCTAATTTAAGTCTCTCTTTTAATGCTAATATATGTATTTTGGAACGGCCTTTGTGGGACACTACCAGTTCCTCTAGTCCCGTATCTTCACACTCCCTGCCTCTCAGGCATGTTTTCCTGCTAGTGCAAGACATATTGTAATCAAAGGGACCAAAAACCTTGTAGGGTGTTGCTCAGGTTGTCCCACCCCTATACTTCAGTTCCAATAAAATTTAAATGATACTTACTTCCTTTGTAAAGTGTTTTGAGATCTATTGATTAAAACTCCTGAGTGTAAGCCAGGTGTCATACTGTTTTCAAATTCTATTGCTGCTCCCTTGTGTGGAGAAGAGCTGATGGTTTGTTATTAATAGAGCAGGAAGTGGGATTAAACTTTACTCTCTAATTACAAACAAAAGCTACAAGAGCTCTGTAGCTTCTGGGTAAACGTAGCAATGAACAACTGTTTCTAAGGAAAGTGAATCCCAGAAGTAGAAACCCAGATTGATGTCTCACAGGGAGCTGAATTGAAACAAGGTCAGGCTTGGCAGCCTGCCTCCTCTTCACCTTGTGAGTATTCTCCAAGGGATGGATCTGGAACATAACTGTTTTGACGCAGGGTTTCCTGTTGCAAATGCTCTGTGCAGGATCCACATCTAAGCAGCTGGGATTTTTTTTTATATGTGCCTAAGCCACATCTTCAAGTGGTGTAAATTGCCACAGCACTATGAGAGTCTTGTAGATCAAAAGAAATCCAGATGTCAGTTTTTATTAGCTGAGGATTCAACCCTGCCTAAAAAATCACTCAAGAGCAGAAACCATTTCTGAGGCTAGGAAGGTAGTTTCACATATGCAGACAAAATAGGACAGACATCTTTTCAAAGCCCAGGTTACCTCTGCAATTGCACAGAAAACTTTGCAGAGGTTGCCTTTGTGTCTACTGGTTGTCTCCATTAAGTCACATGGAAAAAGTTTTGAGTTGTGTAAACAAAAGCTCTGCATGTTTAGTGGCCCTCTGATTTGCTTTAAACTCCTCATGGATATTTTGCATTCGTTTTCCAGAATAGCCCAGTGAGATTCATCCTGGCACAAGGGTTCCTAGTGACTAGGATTGATGTCATTAGGGTGTGCAGCATCAAGGCATGTGGGAGTCCTGATCCACCTGTGAGCTACCAGACTATCATAAAACAAATATGATATTACAGCAAGAACCAAATAGATTAGTTATGGATGCACCAGTGCCTTCTAGCATGGTACAGAAGGTCATGAGCTACCAGTGGCCATGCTGATACACTCAGATAGCACGGCAATCGCCTCCCCTGCCATGAAAGACCCAGACCTGAAAGCAGCATAACTGTTCACACAGAGCTGCATTCTAGCTATTAATCTCTGCTTAACTGCAAAAATGTAGCACTATGCTAACACAGCTCTGCTGCTTCCAGTTTTGGAGCTGGTTTCGTTAGCATTATCTGAGGACTCACTGCCCCATACACTATTGTGTGATGTGAACAAGCCCTTAGAGTTACACAGCTGGGTATTTGTTCTGGAAATGCTTGTATACTCACCCACTCGGCACAGAAACAATGCAATGTGATTTTTTTTCTAAGTGGTCATAATTAACAAAGAATAACCCATATAATCATACAGCACTGCTCAACAGCATTGGAGAAATACACAGAAAAAGAATTACCACTCTGCTGCTTTTGAATTACACAAAAAAGTAAATAATCTTACCACAAGAATTCAGTGAGCAAAACAAAGCCTAAATTCATCAACTGTATCACCTCCCTGCCTTTAAAGTTCAAGCACTGTTTAATAAATGCTTTATGGTATGAGGAGCCTTTTCAATTGCTGCACTCTTACTGTGCTGTGAATTGGAGATGTGACAGACACAGTGTTCTGTAAACGTCTAAGCTCATCAAAGCATGTTCATTTATTGTAACATCAGTGGTGGCAGTAGCTATGCCACTGCAGTGCACGCCAAGAAATCAAGGTCTAAGAAAGAGCTACCACATAAAAATAAACAGGACTTTCATCTAGTTATTTAGCAGGGAATAAAAGCAATTAAAGAGATACTGAGGAAACCAGTCATGGAAAAATTAGGTCATGCCATTTAAATTCAGTTTTATGGTTATGTTCCTTCTTTAGTGTGTTTCTTACCCTATGCTTTACTGTTGTTTCCAATGGTGATGGCAGCTACACAAGCATCAAGATCTTTGAATGCTCTTCTGAATGTCAATGCCCAATTTACCTTTCAATGTTCCAGTAAGTCCAGATGCCCCGATAAAGATATCATCACTACCTGTAAAGTAAGGAGCAAGAAATAAAATGAACTATAAGGAGCCACTCAGCCTAGGTCCATTATACGAGTTCTATAAAGTCAAAAAAATTAAAAAACAAAACATAAATTTAGTGCCAGCATATTTCAAGCAAATATAAAACAAAAAAATGAGCCTTGCCATTTCAAACCTGGTTTTCTATTACTAGTACTTCAGTATGCATAAGATTTTTTGTTTGATTTCAGTGGATCAGCTTGTTGGATAACTTTTTTGCCTTGAAATTCTAGTCTCTTTTAAGGAAGATACTTTAACCTCAATTCTAGAAGCAGGGAAAAGGAGCTTAAGCACTGTCTAGCACTGTAGCTGTGGTTCCCAGATCACTATTTGTTTGCAAGGCCATGATAAAAGACCTGCAGCTGCCCTGCAGAACCACATTGTTTTTCTCAAATTTTCAGCTGAAAATGCATGGCAATCTGCTGTCATTTCTTCATGGCTAACAGCACTCTACAGCCCCACAAGCCTGGGAACTGGTAGTTTAGGCTAGATTCGATTTCAAAGGAAAGATAACAAGTTATTTTTGCATTCTACTAAGCCAGTAAATATACTATATAATAAAGTATTATTTTTCGTTATTAATTTGTACCTCATTTCTTTAACATCCTATCTACATACTCTATGGAGGCAGTTATGTGTGACTGAAAACTCAGTTTTATATTGTGCTGCTTTTGAGTGACAGAAGGGCTGTGTGAAGGGGTATGCTTTACACCAGACTTAGGGCCAACATTTTCCACTGCTGAAGTCCCAGACTATGTGCTTTAGCTGCCCCCACTCAGGCATCCAAACAAGCATCTGGGGATTTAATGAAAGAGGATGGCTGCTCACCAGATGTCCATAGACATATAATTGACCTAGGCTATATGGATATCATTGTAGAATTTGGCAAAACATCAACTAGGAAATTAGTAGTTAAACTGCAGAAAAAGAGGCTTGGTATAAGGATTTCTCTGTAGATAGAAAACTATTTGAAAGAGAAATTATAACAGAACAGCCTGAAAAGGATTAGACTGGTGAAGCCCAAATACTAGAATTTCTGAAGAATCAGACTTGGAACCAATCTTGTTAAATATTTCTATGAATGACTCTGGCACGAACTGTCAGAACGTGCAAGTGAAACTTGCTGATGATGTAAAGCTGGGAGGCACCATCAATATACAGGAGGAACAGAGTGCCCTGCAGGAAGAATGGCATTCCTCTGGGGACTTGAATCATAGTAATAGGATACAAGAGCAAGTGCCTAGGGACCAAGAACAAGAATTTCTCCTCTAATCAGTTAGAAGCAACACAGGAAGAGAAAGGCCAAAGTATATTACAGTAGCATGTATGGATATCAATGTGTTGCAGCTACAAAACAGGAAATGTGAGCTCAGGACGTGTTGGGCAAAATAATTACAGCAAAGGCTGGGTATATGAGTGGCACTCTACACAGCTGCCTGAGACCCTCCCCCAGGTCATGCATGCAGCCCTGGTCACCCATATTCATTATAGAACAGGTGCAGGAGGAGGAATTACTGAGGGTAGGAAACCAGTCATAGCAGAGGAGGCTAAAGCTGTGATTATATTTTTATATCTTTGACCTCCAAAGATCCTGGAGCAGGCTACAAATGTGTTTTTATGTCCACATGGCATAACACACTGCACACAGAAATATTAGTTCAGATGTGATTGGTAGTAGGGCTACATACAGAGTTCCTGTCCACCCTCTGGAGCCTCCACCTTCTTGTTCTTCCCCCCAGGCTGCTTCTCTCCATCACGCTGACACAAACATTTCTGCAGTCACCTGGGAACCTGGGAACAGAGTCAGAAAATTGATCCACCAGAAGAACAATGCAGCAAACAATAAAAAGGTCATTTTTCAAGATCAAGTCTCTAGACAGAGAAATACATCTGGACTTCTTCAAAATCTGAGATTTGCTCAGTCAATGGGGACTTGGTTGGGAATCTTGGTGAAATTGCATTTTCATTGTAGAGGCCAGCCTTCACAAAGGTGCCCTCAACGGGGTTGCAGAAAGAATGCTGAGAAGAGACAAAATTACTCACTACACACCATTAGTGCTGTGAAGAAAAATTTGTTACCTAAGGAGCAAGGTTGAGCAGGAATTAATGAAAACAGTGGCCATGAATTCCCAGCAGTCAGGGAATTAGAAGCTGGTTTCTATCTGTGGAGTCAGGAGAAGTTCTGGAAGAGCCTTCCAGTGGGGAACACTTTAACAGGTTTTAATAGGAGGTTTGCCTCTTAGGGACTGTACAAGACAGCTTTGCAATCATTGGAAGTATCCAGGAAGGTCCTTTCCAGTGACCTGGCACATGCTAAACCAAAAGTTAAATATCCTCCTACAACCTCTGTCACAGAATACAGTAAAATGTGTGGCAATGCACACCGTATTTCTCTACACAAATAAAAAATCTTGGCCATTTCTCTCCACTTTCTATCTTTGCAATACAGCAATTTTTGCCACTGTCCTTTATCAGCACTTTTCACTCAAATATCTCAAGACAGATGAATCATACAATGTGCAAGACGAGAACAAGGCTTGAGAGACTTCCTTTCTTCTTGGAAGGAACAAGTCCTAAAGTAAGGGGGAGAAGGGCTTATCATAAGCTTTCATGCTGAACTGTTGCACTGCGTTAATTCCCATCACGTTCTTCACTTTAATATTAGAAGTTTTCCATCCTGGGCAGATTGACTGCAAGGGTTTTAAATACACAGAAAAGAGGGGCTGGCCACTATGGCTAAAAAGAAATGGTTGTAATAAGGATGACTGATCCTAAACAAAGCAAAATTCAACTCAAAATTATAGATGAGAATAAAACAAGCTTTTCTTCCACACCATCCTGAAGCTGCAGCATAAAGTTGGGATGATGAAGAGGTTTTCTTTAGTGCATGCCTATCTAAGAAGCACAGCCATAGCCTGGGTGCATGTCACAACTACTGGGGTCCCACTGTCCGCAAACCTGCAATGACACCTACTGGTAACCAGTCAAAGATGTCCCTGCTCATAAACCGTGAGCCTGCTTGCTTCCAAACTTAGAAGACATTTATTTTTATATCCCAGCTTTCCATCATTAAGGTTCCCCACAGTGGTTTTGTACATCCTAGCGCAGGAAGCAGAGCTCTGTTCAGCCTGGCTTATTTGCAAACGACGCATTTACCATATCTGTCTTCTGTTGTGAGCTGAGCAATCCATGCTGGAATACATCGCTGTGTGCACCTAACATGTGTGGGCATTGGGACAGCCTGCCACCTCGGGCCAGGTCAACCAGGTGTGTACGGCATAGACCTTTCATGGACCACTCCTATACTTCCATACTAGCAATTCTCTTACTCTACAGGACAGAGGTTGCCCTTAAACTGCAGTCCTTGGCACCCAGCACCTGATTAACTGCTCTCTGAAGGCCTTGGAAGGCGACCCTCTTTATCTGCAGTTGTCAGCGGTAACACCTAGAAGATCACCCACGAAGTGGTGACAGGAAGCAAGCATGGCTTCAAATAAAACAGTCCCACTGCAGACAGCAAGGGAAACCAACAGCATTTGTTTTAGTCTTGTTTTAGAACCTTACACTGGAAAGTTTCAGAGCCAGTGATAGTACATTTCCTTCAAAAACCTTTGTTTCTTCAGCTTAAAGACTTTGACAAAACACATCCAACAAATCCGTAGAGGACTGAGGGTATGCTAAGCACTTCACAAACCAAAGAAGGCAGGAGTTGCGACCAAACTGTGGAAAGTCTCAATCCTCAGCTCAGACTTAGCATTAGGCTTTCTAATTTTGAAGAAATAACATGGAAAGAAAGGCAACAGTGGGGAGGGAGAAACTGCATATGTTCTGAAAGCTGGATGGGTTTTAATATGTATTCTGTTGGTTTGCTGGAGTACTGCAGAATGATTAATGCTTGTACAGTGTGCCATAAATTTCAGGAAAAATACAAGCAAGGTAATTAGATTTTCTCACTGAACTCCTCAGATTTGTCCCAAATTTTAAATTGTCTACTTTGTCTTTTTATAACATATTTCTGGGTGACACTACAGCCATG
>JAVJGJ010000034.1:2607222-2618266 GCA_035590215.1 Microhierax caerulescens | reverse complement strand
GGAGGCTCGGGGAGGGCTGAGCCGAGCCGAGCCGGGCGGGCGACACCTGGGCGGCTGCGCCGCCTCCTCCTCTCACGTAGGTTTCGACTTTCTTCCCCGCCCGGAACCTTGGTGGGGGAGCCGCGCTTGCCGCCGTCGCAGGCCGAGTTGGTGCTGGGCTTCCCTCGGTCCCTTCCTCCCCTTCTCGGGGGCGAGCGAGCCCTCTTCCCGTCCTCCAGGTGAGCGGGGCGGGGGGCGCGAGGGGCGCGGGGCTCCCTCCGCGGCTGAGGCGCCCGCCGCCGGGCTGAGGGGCGGGAGGCCGCGGGGGGTCGCGGATCAGCTGTGGCAGCGGCTGAGGGCGGCAGCTGCTGCTGCCTCGGCGTCCGGCTCCCTCAGCTGAGGGTTGCTCAGCCATAACCCAGCGGGGCCGGGGAGCGTGTGTGTTTTATCATTCACGCTGGGCAGCCGGCTGGGCTGGGCAGCGCAGGTGATGGCTGCCTGTCCGTCCGTCCGTCCGTCCGTCCGTCCGTCCCACGGGTTTCAGTCCTCAAAGGTCGGTCTGGCAGGCGAGCAGTGCTCGGTCTGGGCAGGGTACCCCCAACTGGGCATTTTGGCCACTGGCGTGGGTCGGAGGGAGCTTGCAGGGCACAATTTTTTTGCTAGGAGATGGAGGGGTACTAAGCAGGCAAGTTTCTGGTGCTGTGCTGGTCATTAGTGCAGGAAAAGCCTATAAATAGCAGTTGAGATAACAGGCAAAGGAGAGCTCTACATGACAGCGTGGACGTTTTGGAAATGCCTTAAAGGTAAGAAATACAGGTGATGTTAAATAGGAAGGAGGCAATGCTCTGGAGACGTCTGTGAGAGGCTTGGAAAGAAGTGTTTAAGGGATACTATATAACCAGAATACTTTTTATTTAATTTAGAAGTTTTTTCTTGAGGGGTTTAAAGCAGGGTGAGGCTGCGTGCTGGTAAAGAGACAATCCCAATGTTTGCGGTTTGGTTGTATGAACTTGACATCTCTGCTTCTGACGTTCGCCTCGTTATCTGATTGAGAGCGACCAGAACAGGCAGCAGCCAGCTGATGCCAGCATAGGAGGTGGCAGGGAGAGCGGGACTGCCCCTTTCGGTGGCAGTGCAGGCTTAGTTTGCTTTAAGCTATGCTTGAAACAACACTTTTCCATCCCTTGAGCGATTTTTTTTGGTCCTACGTTACCTTGGTAAAGTAAGAAATGCAGAATGAGTATTTCTCTGTTGCTTACCAAACCAAAAATGGTTGTATTTTCACTTTCTGCTCCAATTTTATAACCAAGGTGAAAGGACCAGGACTCTGTAAAGGCTCCATAGAAAATGCTATTCCAGCTCAAGTACAGATATTAAGGGGTAGGGAAGGTCTCTGCTGTGTGAAGGGTATGTTGGGACAGCGTCATAGCATAGAAGCCTATGGAGATAATAGGCAGCCCAGGGAAGCTTCTGTCACTTGTCACACAGCTCCAGAGATGTCCTGTCTAATCCTTTAGCCTCCAGAGCAGCCCTAGGTTTGGGTGGTGTGGTGTAGTTTAAAGGACTGTAGTTTTCCTCCTGCAGCAATGCCAGTTGTGTACTGTGCCTTTGAGGGACAGCGCTGACGTTTGTCCTTGATGCCTGAAGCCTAGAGCTCTTTTGGCAGTTCTCCAGCAAAGAGAAAGCAGGCTGTGCACATGGCTCCTTCAGAACAAAACTTCTTTCTCTTAAGTTACACGCTCAAACTCTTCTCTTACATTGTAACTAAGCAGATGTAGTGTGTCTGCTGCTGAAAAGGACTAAGGCCCCACCCCCCAAAGAGATTTGCTCCCTAAACCAGCTCATGAAGTCAGAACAGCACCAGTGCTTGGGCAGGGAAGAACAAAAGGGTCATATGGCTGAGGATGGAGCAGGAAAATGATAAACAGGAGGCCAACCTTTTCTGGGGTTCGCTAGCTGTTGGAAAACTCCATTGTGCTGTAAATCGACACCCTCCTTCACTTTATTTATGGATCTGCTCTAGTAGGCAAGCTTGATATGTAACTCATTTAAATAACCGAGATGCACTAGCATAAAACCCCAGTGAAAAGGAGAGAAGGAAGGACCTGTGGCGTGCAGCAAAAAGCAACCTCGTCTGTTGAAAGGCAAGTTTCTTTTAAAGTTTCTAACCAAATGAATAGTGAGGGAAGTGAGTAAGAGTTAAGAAACAAACCCAGCCGTATGGCCTAGGGAATGAGAGCTGTAAAAGTTGGAAGAAACAGCTCCAGAAGGGACCTGGCAGCTAAACGACCTCAAAAAAAACCTTCTGTGAGGTTCAAAGATACCTGATGAAACCAACTGAGGATAATTCTGGGTAACCCTAGTGCTACCTGAATGGCACTGATTCCAGTAACTTCCATTAGAACTTGTAATTAATGGTTTTGTAAACCATGGTAATGCTGTACTTCCCTAAGTATGGTTAATAGACAAATTTACACATGTTTATGAGATCATTGAGCCTTAGACTTAATAGTATAATAACAATAAACTTAAAAGAATAAATATAACTGCAGAACAAAATATCTGTAGTTCACAAAGCACCCCTGCTGTATTTTGTTTCTTTTCCTTATGCATTGCCATATATTTCTTGTTTTCTGCATTAAAAAAAATAATCCTGCTGCAACTGCTGCACTGATTACACTTTGAAAATTAAGCTGCATCATTTCATTCTGATCTCATATATATCTTACCAGAGTAGCTGCAGCTGTTGTCTTGCTCACAGGCCTGAGTATGTTTTCCTGGTTTAATACAAAACCCTCTTGTTTGTCTTTTCCTTCTTAGCTTACTTTAGTGGTGCTGTTCATACAGTTGTTAGGAATTGTATTTGACAGTCCCTCATCAGTTTATGCTCCCTGCTTTATAATGCATAAAATGTTGCTCTTGGCTTAGCAATTTCTTGACACGAATTGAGTTAGAAGATATAAAAGTATTTGGCAATTTTTTTGATACTTTGGATAAGACATTGCCCATGAGCCAGTATCTCAGGAACCATCTAAAGCGTTAGAGGGAATTTAGATGAACACGAGTAGTAGGAATTACTATGCTGGTCCAGGAAAAAGCACTTGAGGCTGGAAGGCGGGAAATGGAATAAAGCTGGAGGAATTTGGAGAGACAATCAGCAGCTTACAGGCAAAGGCTGGTTTTATGTATATACACTGGTTCCCTGAGTTTAGAGGGTCTCTGTGCAAATTTTATTTGAAGACTATACCGTTCCTTATTTGGAATATTCTGGAAGGGATTATGCATTTAAAAAACAGCGTTGTCTAGCTTTGACTACTCTTTGCCTGGGCCTTAACTCATGTAAGTTTTGTAAACAGCTACAGCACACTCTTTAAAAGCTGATTTTCTGACAGTTAAAAAGCGGTTGAGATAAAACTTGACCTGCTCCTCAGAATGTTTAAGGGGCTCACCTGTGACACCAGTTGTGCTGCAGTTGTTGAAAGTCCAGTAAGTCATGGTCAGCCCTATTTGTAAAGTTCTCAGACTAATTAACCTTCCATGCCTAGACTAATAAATAACAGATAATTTCTTCTCACCTTGTAAGTGCTATTGCAGGTCTCTAAATAGAAAATAAATAGATAAAGCAGTCCCTGCCCTGTGAGCCTTAGATCTGAGGATATCCTCTTTTATGTGATCTCAATTGGTAGTGAACAAAAATTGCTGTATGATTATTTCAAGTAGGATATATAAAAATAAACATAATGGGTCTTCTGGGCCTTTTTGTACTTGGGATAAAAAAAATTTTCCCTGTGAGGTTAACACCTGGGGCTACTTGACTACTTTACTTGTAATCTCAACAGGCTGAAAACTGAACAGAGGAAGGAGATTGCCTCCCCATTCCCACCTGTTCTGGGACTTAAACTTGTTCATGGGTGGCTAAGGAAGAATGCGGCTGCTGCAGTGATTTGTGGATAGTGGCAGGACTTTGGTCTGTTGTTACAGCTCTTTTAACTGGTGAGACAGCCACACCTATTTTAAAATTATTTTTAGAACAAGGGAAAATGTAATCATCAATTTATGTACACTTTAAATATGTGTCAAATAAGATAACAATGATTCTAAAAAATGTGTTTCTGATACCAGAGTGGACTCAGCTTTAGATCAGGGTAAGGGGTGGAGGGGGAAGCCTTTTCTTTCTGCCTAGCTGTAAGGGTTGTTTCAAGTCAACCAGATACACGAGCAGAAATTGTATGATGAAAAGGCATCTTAAATTACACGTGCAACTGTATTTAAGCTTATGAATGAGTAGTACAGATGTCCTAAGCAGCAGAATATGTCTCAAGTCTTTTAAAAATGAGCCATAATACTGTTCTGCAAATCTCTAGGGGAATGTAATCCTTAATCCAGAGTTTAAAAAAAAAATATTTTTTTTTTTAATTCTACTGTAGTGCTTATTTACTTACAAGCTGCCATTTGTGGTGAAGGGTATTTCAGCTACTGTTTGCAGCAGCAGCTCTGCCTGCCCACAGGCACTGGTGGGAGTTTAAGCTAACTTCAAACTTTGCTGCATGCCACCCTAAGGAGCTGTAGTTTGAGAAGACGTGGTCTAGGGAATTAAGTGTTTTTTCGGTTTAAATTAAGATAACCTGTTTTCTTTCTTTCCCCTTTACCATGATCTGATGGTAAGATGGAATGTAAAGGGGAATTTTCTTAATTATCTTTTGATTCAGTCTTTTTAGTTTGTGGGAACAAGCTTGGGCTAGAAAATAATTTTGCACTGGTTTTGATAAAATGCCCTCTTACCCCATGAAAGGAAGTCTGGGGTGTTGTGTGCTGAGCAGATGATGGCATGAAGCTCAGGCAGGGGCAGTTGGAACTGTTGAGAAAAAAGAGCCAGGACTGGAGGGAATTTAATGGTCCCTCTAGAATAGTGCTCTCAGCCATGCTGTACCTTTGTTGCTGATAATTGGTTTTATTTTGCAGAGTTTAGATTGCATGTGCTTATTGATAGAAAGGGATGCTGTCATAGATTGTGCCAAATTATTTAACTTAACAGAGCAGCATAAAGAAAAAGAGAGTGCTACTGTACCTGAGACCAAAATTTGACTTGCTGTGCATGCTGAAAAGTTCTGTGCTACTTTATCCTGCAGTAAAGCCCTAATCTGATGTTTCTGATGTTAACAACTGTAACTGTCTGTTGATAGGAAATATTTTGTCACCACATGCAAAATTCTGTTTTCATGCTGCTGGATTGCTTATGGTAAAGTTATGTAGAAAACAGTATTGCAGAAACATTGTTTGGTTTGTTGGGTGGGTTTTTTTAACTAACCAGGAAAACAAAGATTTCATTCTTAAGGTTGAGAATAGCCAATAGTTCTTTAAACTGAAATGCATTTCATTTAAAGTAACATTTGATAGAGTGTGATAGAGATTAAAGCTTTGTAGGACATTTTCATGAGACAGGCAAGGCTTAGAGCTGTAGAAATACCATACGTCTACCAAAAGCAAGTGTCTCTTTCCCCCTTTTTACTTTACTTTTAAATGTATATGATGATGACTGCCTTGGTAAGGGTATTCAAACAGTAACTTTTAAAAACATACAGTTATATAATGCACAGTCTACTTCTTCCCTTGTATGCTTCAGGAATTCTGTGACAGGAGAGCACCTGCTTTTTTTCTGACCTGTATCGCAAATATAACACCTGGATCACAAAGGGACAATGATGTATGGGTTTTCTTTTGTCAGGCTACTGCAAGAGTAATAGCTTGTCAGGGCTGGCTGGTTGTGAAGGCTTATACCCAAGACAAGCCTCTGCACATTACATGCTTATTTCAGATTCTGCAAATCATGGTGCTATTTTCTTTCTGTAAACAAGGAATTTACAGGCAGACACACAGAAAAAAGATGTGGTAAGAGCATCTGATATTCATATATAGTCAATAGACACATGACCTTTACCTCCTGTCCTCAAAAGCAAATCCAAGTTACTTTGTAAAGTAGGTGTGCTACCAGATATTTGGATGAACCTAAATTTTAACATCAAATCTCCTAATCCCTCTTTGTTTTCATTTTTGGCTTTTTGTTTTAATTGCAAGAGAAGCTTTGGTTATTAATTATAGATTAGGCCTTTTATCCTTAAATTATAGCATGGATTCCTTCTTTCTTTGTCTATAGAAAACTTCTTCCACAAACTTCAAACTGATTTTTAGGGATGGAGTTGCAGGTAGCTGCCAAATTCAAAATGTAGTTGAGGTAAGGGTGGAGGTAGGGGTATTTAATTTCCTAGAGAGTGATGATTAGACACAATAGAAAAAAAATAAAGAATACACAAAGAAAATACACGTGTGCCGCCAGTGGTGGAACTTCCATAGGAGTCTTTGGGTCAAATTCTGCAAAGCAGCAGATTGAGTGGTACAACAGAAGAATTAATGCAAGCAGCTTGCATGTTTATATGCAAGACAGGATGTAGAAAGGATGGTGAATATAGCAAAAGCATCTAGCAGAGGTGAGAAAGCAGGAAGCAATGTAAATAAAACAGCTTTTTCTGCAGTACTCGTCTTTACTTCTATTTGATGGCATTTCATTTATCCATTTTTCAGAGCAGTATGTTAAAATAGTCACTGTTTAATCCCCTTAGAAGAAAATGTGTAGGTGGAAAATGTTTTATGCCACTACTTAATTCCTTAAGAAGAAGGAAGGAAATGTATTGGTTCTTGTTACCCGGATAATACTAATTGCATGATAACACCAGAATCTCCTGCTCTGTAGAAAGAATTGGGATTGTTGAAATTAGATTTGTGTAGTCCTGCTACTTTAGCATGCTGTGTCCCTGGTGAGACAGTTACTGTTCTGTGGTGTCATTAACTGAGCTGAGAAGCAAATGGTAAGAGCATATGGTAGCAAGAGAAATTAACTGGAAGTGCCAACTTCTTAATTTTTCATGTCAGTTTTACTTCCTCCTAAAATTAGGTGTATATTTGCAATTTAAGCTGTTGATTGCCAGTAAGATTTTAAAAATAAATACCAGAAAGCTAAGAGGTCTTTTCTTATGTTGAACTTGCAAATTTACCAACAAAACATTTTTTTAAGAAAAAGTCTATCTTGAAGTGTGTTATGCTAAAAATGGAAATCCGTTTACCATGCTGGAGAGCTGATATTGCAAATGTTGCTGAGGAGAAAACTCCTTGGGATAGTCTTGTTCCAGTGAACCAAACCTTTTAGCACATCTCTCAGAATTTGGTTTCCTGGAATAATAAGTCTTTTCTAGTTTACAGGTTAATGATTCTGATTATAATTAATGAAAATACAATTTGTTCTCTGTTTTCTGGCTTGGAAAACAGACACTTGCCCAGAAGTTCAAGCAGATTAAATACAAAATTGTCCAATGAGCACAGAAACATCAGGGAGTTAGAATACAATTTATTTTCAAATTTATGGTTAAAGAGTGGGCATAAATGATGGGGACAAAAGAAATTTTTAAAATTGTCTATCTTCCTTTATATTGAGTACAGTAAAGCAGCTTTGCTTTAGAGTTTCTCAGTTAAAGTGTTCACTTTATGGGGTCTTGCAGGTGGCTTTTTAGAAACCCTTTTGGCTTGAAGGCAAGGTTAATTAGTGAAAGGGTTACTTCTTATTTACCTGTATAAATATACTATTTACAGAAGCCTTTGACTATTTACTTTCACATCTTCAGCAATATCAGAAAATCATAGAGATAAGTAATAGGATATTGTATCACCACCTGAAGCTATTCTTGGGTTTGGTATTGTGGTTTTTGTAAAAGTTAACCTACTTTAAGTATTGCTTATAAAAATCCCCTGATATTTCAACACTATTTTCTGTGACACTAGTGTAAACTAAGGATAGTTTACTCATGGTTGTGAAACACTGCAGCAGCACACACTGGCAGTGTTCAACCAGGACAGTAGTGCATTTCATATAAAACCTGTGCCATTTCATGTAGGTGAAATCCTCAGTTGAAGTGGTGTTGAAATTCAGAAAAAAAACCTGTTACGGAACACTTTGTCACTGGAATGAAAAAAAAATGCCATCCTATGAAACACAAAACTTCTTAACTGAGTGAAAACTGTTTGAAGAAAGTTTAGCAAAAGTTCTGCCACTTTTTCATAACTTTATTGCTAGAGCACCGGGTTTGCTGCGTTAGAATCCATCTGGGACTTGCTATTTTGTAAGCAGATGGCTTTGGGGTTAGTAGCCTGCTGGTGTGTGCACTCAGTCATCTTAATCCAGAATGTGCTGGCTTTGTTTTGTCCACCCCAAAAAAATAAATTAATTGTTTAGCCTTTAGTTGGAATGTTGCATTTCCAGTCTCCCAGGGAAATGTAGTTATAAATATAATAACTGGCTTAATTATTGCAGTGAACTATTAACAGCAGTATATGTGGAGCATGCGCTCTGCTATCTCAGAGCCAACTTTCATATTGGGGTTTTGGGTAACACAGTCTATATCGACATGTAAGTGCTAACTCACAGGTGCATATACCTGTTGTATTTGCAAAATATTTTCCAAAGTACAAGTATTTTTTTATTATTAAGAACTAGTTATTTGGTAGATTTTTTTTTTTAAAATTATCTTTAAACTAAAGCAGTATGAAACATTCCTCTAGTCAATCTGTTAGAAAAAAAATTTACTCTTCTGTTTTGTCTTCTTACTGCAGACTGGCTGCATGTTTCTTTATTTTGCAATATGGAATGTGCTCTGGCTCACTCGCCATATTTGTGGTTTTATAAATCAGTTAGTTAATAGTAACAGTCTTGATTTTCGGTTTGGTTTGGGTTTAATTTTTTTTTTCTTCTTGTTTTTTTTTTTTCCCCAGGATCTTTCTATGTGATCTTAGGTAGGTCACTTGAGATCATATTCAGAGACATGCTAAAGTGGTAAATTCCCAGACCCAGCCTTTGTGGGTCTGTGTTTTAGCCTCTGGTGATGTAATTTCTCAGCCTTTAAATGGGAATAGCAACAATTTTATATACCTCAAAGAGATGTCATTAAGGTAAATATGTTCATGACTGAAAGTGACTTGTTTCAAATGTTAGAAATGTATAAGCAGACATGCCTGGACTGAATTGTGCCATAATTTCTGCTCCACACCATCAGTGGCAGAGTGAAATGCTTTAAAAACAAGGAGCAAGCGTTGTGTTTGGAAATGCTGAGACTTCACAAGGTAAGATTGGAAGGAGGAATGTTGCTTTTGGGGTAGCCAGGTACCACAGCTACAGTTCCTTTTCAGTCACTGTAGCACAAGTGGAGGCACCATGTTGGAAAGATTTCTTAGATAATAATTATGCTTTTTTAAAAAGGAATTTTAGAAAAAGCTATAGAAGTATCTCATCAGTTCTGTTTATGAGTCTATGGTGCTTTAGAGAACTGAACAGAGTTTGTCCATAAGGAATGGTGTTGAGTGGTTTGCTGTCAGTGTGGTTCTTGGCATACTCCCTACTAGAGCTATTAGTAGTGTTGTAGGTGTGCAGGGTGGGCGTATATCTGAGGCTCTGTGCCCTAGCAGAGTTAAAACAAGAATAGGCAATGTGCTAATATTGTCAGGAATAGTCTTGCTTTGGCAGGAAAATAGATTAGACTACCTGATAAGTCTTCCTTTAAAAATAAAAAGTCTATTCTTTGAGTCAGTGTTACAGTACGACAAATCCTACTTTTTAAAAAAAAAGCCAACAGTGATTTTTATTTTTATTTTTAAATACAGTAAAGATAAAGGTGATCCCAATTAATTTTTTTTCTCTAGCCCACACAGGGTACGAAATGGGGAAATATAAAGATATTTTTGCTAGTTTATTTTTTCAATTCTTTGTCATGTATAGGAATGGGGTGTATTACTTTCTAAATAATTCAGACTCCAGAGGCATTCCTTGCATTGTACTTTTAGAACAGCAGAGTTCATTAGAGCAGCAACATACGTATACATCAGGCTTTAATATTTTCATGTAGTCAGTAAGTAGTACCTTGGGACAAAGCTAGATCCTTATTTTATGATTCCCTCCTATCATGTGCATTATGTGGGAAGCTAAAACACTTGTGAGGCCTAGGGAGAGATCCCAGTGCTATGGAGAAGGGCAGGAGCAGGGAATGTGCCACTCAGTTGGAAGGAAGCGAGAGAGGAGAAACACTCTGACAAGAGCAACATGAGAATGAAGGGGGTTGTTGGGCTTGCTCAGACCTTCAGAGGTTAGAACAAGTAACTGAGATTTGATAGAAGCCGCAAAAGATTGAGTATATGTCAAACTTCATCTCCAAAGCCAGAATCCTAGGGACTCTAAGTGGACTCTCATGAAATTGGTCTATTTAAGCTGAGAGGAACCATGCCTGTTTTGTTGAAAGAGTGCATTTTCTAGACACTTAAAATCCATCTTGTTGCACTGAAGTAGTAGTCTTTGCTGAATAAGATGTTAGCAATTTTCCTCTTACAGAACATCTGCTTTCTGACTGAATCACTGAACAAGCAGCAGGCTTGTTGGAGCCTGCTGTCCATCCTGTGCTGCTCACCAACTCCTGCCTTGCCGAAGGGTGTAGGCTGGGTTTCATCACGGAGGTGTCAGGCTCAGGTTCCCTGGTGTCTGCGGGAACGTCATCCTTATTGAAAGGACAGCGGCATAAAAGTAAACTTTACCTTGGCACTTTTGAATGAAATCTCCCTTGTTTTCGAGGATCTAGAAGTGAGGGGGCAGAACAGCTTTGAGTTACAGGGAAGAAAAAAGCAGCAAGATTGTAGTGATACCTTTATCTTCCACGAGTTTTGAAATTACTCATAAATGGGATTCATCTTGTATAACTTTTAATCACAGAGAGCAGAGAATGAATTTGGTAAATAATCTGAAAAACCCCCATATAAAAGCTGTTTATCAGCAAAATTACCGTGGGGTTTGTTTTTGCTGAGAAAGTAGATTTGTTTAATCACCTGCCAAAATTTTATGCAAATACAACCTGAAGCACTAGTATTGCTTATTTGTAGATGTTTGCCTTGGAAGCTTGATGTTCTGTTAACTACTGGTGCTGAGCTGACTGATTAGAATTGGTAGGTGACTTCAAGTGATTGTATGACCTTGAAATGT
>JAVJGJ010000034.1:2576578-2591717 GCA_035590215.1 Microhierax caerulescens | reverse complement strand
TGATTCTTGTATCTGTGGTTTTCCGTTTATGTCAAATACTGTCTGTCGTCACTGCTCCCTTGGTGACGTGCTCTTTCTGAAATGTGGAGCCCCTGTAGCCCACCCTGCAGAACATGGGTTATATGCCAGGCTACTGTTTCAGAAGCATTTTAGGAGAGGTGACAGCCCTGGTCCTGTGTCTTTCTTGGGGCCCTGGGTAACAGAGTAAATAACATGAGCACCTTGGTCACATTCTTCCTAAGAGAAAACCACTCTGTGCTCTTTCACACCGCAGCGCTTGGTGTGTAAGCTTGGAGCATTTTCCACCTCTGACCATGGCCAGTGCTGCCCACTCCCAGTGAAGATACAAACACCTCCCTAAGGGGGATGGTGGTGTAATATTTTTCCATCTAACCTCAGACAACTAGTACTGGCTGTACTGAACCAGGTGGCTGCTATATTTCTTGCATTTTTTGGCTTGTGATACAACTGCAGGTTGCTCTACTGCCCTTGTAAACTTACTCTGTCCCTGTTCTTTGTTTTGTTATTAATTGGTGGCAGTGAGTGTTCCAATTGTATGCTACTACTTATTGCTACTGAATGTTTATCATCATCACTGTCTATGTCACAGGAGACAGAGAATAGGAACTTTACTTGATTTCTTCATGGTATTATGTTAAACCAATACCAGCTACTGATAGTATGAAATACCATCTCAGAATGCTGGTTTGGAGGGTGTGTGTCCCCTAATTAATTGCACGCTGAATCTTAAAGATACTAGAAATACCAAAATTACAGATTACTTTATCTTTTCTCTGGTAAAGCTATGACTCTTGGAAACAGTAACCATCCGCTGTGTGGCTTAGGGATAACTCTCAGAGGGTGGCAAAGCAGTTTTCCCCCTGCCCTTTTCCTTGAGGTGTATCTGAACCCAGTCTCCATGATGTCTGAGCTCTCTCTGCAGCAACTGTTAGGTGTTCCCTGCCACAGCCCCGCTGAGCAGCACGCTCCACAAACTCTGAAAGGGATGCAGAACTGCAAACTCAGCAGGATGTTTGTCAGAATAAAACTTGCACCTTTACTTTCTGTAAAGTCTAAAATTCTTTTCTCACAGTCATTTTCCATTACTGTAAATTACTGTTTCTCTTCCTAAAACCCCCTTTTCACATGGAAAACTGATTTCTAGCCTTTTTAAACTCTTGGAGAATGTCTAACGCTTTTGTTTATGTTCCATACTGACATAGCGCTGCTTACCACTCTTGCTTTCTGTGCTGTTTTTTTATGCTAGTTGTCACATACCTTTCTCATGGTGTGTTTTTATACTTGTGTGGTATTGGTAGAAAAAAACATGGAGGCATCAGTAAGCTGGAGCTGGGTCTGCCGGCATTTATGTATGAAGAACTTGTACATAAGTAAAGTAGATTACAGTTGGAAAGTAGATAATTGTATCTTTCTCCTAGTAAGAAGTTAACTGAGGCTTTTGAAATCTGAAACTCATCTGCAAACTGCTCCAGTAAAGCCCTTACGGCAAAAACGTTTATTAGGAAAAGTTTAGCTGCTGGAACACCTCAGTGGGGTGATGATCAGCAGCAGTTTCACACAGTGTAGCTCTGGCAGTGCCTCTGTGCCAGGATGTAACCTGACTGTGAGCCAAGAGTACAGGAGATGCTTGCCTGCGCTCCTGCCACACCTTTTCAGACGCCTTGCAAAGGCTTAGCATGCCTTTCTGCTACAAACTCAAGGATCAAGTGCTGTTAGCACTTACAGATCCCGTTCTCCAAGGCAGCCCTGGTGCCACAGCATACGCCAGGCTTACTCGCAAGACGCACCTCAGTGACCAGCTTCAAAACCAGTGGTCTGTGAACTCTCTCTGAGGAATCCAGTATCTTGCCTGTGCATAGCAATCCCGGGTGTAGGTCCTGCAGGGAAAACCTTCCATATTCCGATTTGGTAGGCAGTAGAGGAAGGGCTGCCATACCTCATATGTTTGCTTTCCATCAGTGATACGTAGCTGCTGAATGCCTTCATTGTATCAAGCATGTAGCATACAGATGAAATAAAAATAGCTCGATTCTCATTAATTGCATAGGTGTAGCTGCTGTTGATGATTAATTTGGTTTTGTCACTGGTACTGTGCATGTTCATTAGTAGAATTCATGAAGTTACTCATGAATCTTTCAGGTCACAAACTCCTTTAGAGAACAGTAATTTTCTGTTAACTCTTAAACTAGCACTGACAATACCAAGAGAAGATTTTTAAAGGACTGGTACCTTCACCTTTGAGAATTATCCCTGTAATGTGCCCTGCAAAGGGGTTACCTCAGATCCTTAAAAAAAGAAGATATAAGGTTGTTACACAGCTGTGCTTTTCACAAGAGAAAACATAAATTTCTGGTCAGGCAGTTTTCCTTGAAACGTACTCATAAGCTTCCTCTGTTTTTGACCATGCTTGTCTTCACAGCTACCTTCACTGCTGTCAGGATATTGTCCTTAGTAAAGGTAACCTGGAAAGCTGGGGCTTCAGCATTGTTGGAGGCTTTGAGGAAAGCAAAGGAAACCAGCCATTCTTCATCAAAACCATCGTGCCTGGGACTCCAGCCTTCCGAGACAGGAAACTGAAGTACGTGTGAGCTACCCTGCCGGTCTCTGGTGTTTGTATCAGAAACGCTATCAGTACAAGGGACTGACAGTCTCTTACCCTTTTAACTAGCTGAGCTAAGAGTTAATGACTTCTTACACACTCATTTGTGCAGTTAATACTGTTACCAAAGTTGTAACAAGCTAAGTCCTGTATTAATGAGTGTTTTGGTTTCTCTATAAAGGTGCAACTAAAAGGAATTAACAGTTAAATTTTAAAAGGCTGTAAAGCTTTTAATTGAGTGATTAGATAAAAGTAGAAAGGAGATATTTGAGATGAATCTCGGAGGTGCCAGAGTATAAAACTAGGATTAGGAAAAGTATGTCAATGAAAGCAACAAAAGCCCTTCTGTGCAGGAAACTTAAATCCAATTTTGCTGACCTGTTGGTTGGTAATCACAGCGAGTGGAGGAGTGAAAGTGAACAGCGGGCCTGGATAACCCCACAGAGCTCTCTTACAGTGTTTTCTCTGGGAACCAACAGAGCTGTAAAGCAAGGCCCCTATCCTGGTAGGGGGCATAGTTTGGGCGTTGGGAGCTGGACTTTGCTTCCCCTGAAAATGGTGTGCAGGCCTTGAGCTGGGGCAGAGCCTGGGTGGGAGGACTGGGGCCAGCTGGGTTCCTGTGGGGGTGCGAGGACAGCAGCGTGCTTTCCCCATTAGATGTGAGGAAGGTAGCTGCCTGGTTTCACACCTCACAGCAGAACGGACAACCACTCAGAAAACAGCCTGGCAGGCCATAGAGGTGGGCATATCAAGTGGGACTTAAAAACCTTTATTGTGTGAACTACAACATGACAGCATGCTTTGGCCTCGTGAGCACTCACCTTAGTGACTGCTAGCTGCAGGAGTGACCTTGATGACAAGTACGTTTATCGGTGCAAATTTGTTTCCTGTAACTTTTCCCTCTGCTGACTGGCCAGCTGGTCATGCTCCTGGTGACCTTCACTGCCACTGCTCGAAGCACCAGCAGTGTTCTCCCTTTCCCTTGCCCTCTGGCTCGGAATGGAAAAAGTTGCTTCAACAAGGAGTTGACGATTTTGGCTCAGGGTGGGCTAGACCTTAGGGGTCCTAGGGTGCGTGCTAACAATGATTAAGTCCTGACAAGCATGTTTCCTGCTTTTTGATTAGGTGTGGAGATGAAATAGTGGCAGTAAATGGAGTGCCAGCAATAGGAATGAGCAACTCGGAACTAATCCCAATGCTGAAGGAGCAAAGGAACAAAGTCACACTGACTGTGGTGTCCTGGCCGGGAAGCCTTGTGTGAAAGCTCAAGCAAAGCCCACAACAGTTTCAGGTATCAGAGGGCCACCACACAAAGCTGAGCACGTGACAGACAAACTGAGGGAATGCTGAGCTCTTGCTACATAGTGTATTGACACGGAGGACTTCTAGCTTCCTTTCCTCCAGAAAACATTTCTCCACTGTGCTGAGGTTATCAACAAATCTGATTCTTGGATTTAAAGTAACAGTTGATCCGAACAGTTGTCCTAACTTCCTGAGCTCGTTAAAGCTCTCGAGGACTGGTGTTGCAGAGAAAGCTCTTTTCCTAGTGTTTCTCTACAAATCGCGTTGGAGGTACTTCCCTCAATTTTAGAGCTCTGCTTTCCATTTAATATTTTGAACAGATTAAACCACGTATGACTGTCTGGTTTTCCCTGCTAGTTTTAATACAGTTCTGCTGCTGATCTCGGCCTGCCATTCTTGGACACGAGTCATTTTATACATGCTTTTAAAAGCCACTTATAAAACTGTAAGGATGGGGACCCAATTAAGCAGTTCCTATAGCCCCCAGTCTTGCTATTTATAGGTTACTGAAACGTAATAAATGTATTTATACATCTAAAAACCAATGGTAACTCCCCTAGCTGACAGCTGAAGAGCTGCTAGGTTAGTGGTTAGTGTGGTGGAGCTGTGTTTACCTGTATGAAGGTCCCGTCGCCAGGCAGGTGTGGGTCCTGATGTAGGATCCTGCCAACTAGTCATGAACGCTTAAAGAAACCAGTCAAAGGTAGTGGCAGGAGTGATTTCATTGAAATACGATGTTGTAAAAGTGCAACTTTAACAAAGTTCTAAGGGCAAGGTTCACTCTTGCTGCACAAAGGATATAAGCTTCCCTGGTTTTATGACTTGATGAAATGACCAGCTTTTCCCACAGAAAGTAGATGATTAAGTAAACAGGCCATCACAAGAAACCTCAGTAAGCTCAAAGGTTGACTGCCTCAGCTGCATTGTACCAACTGTATGAAACAAGCTCCCTCCTGAAGGACAGCGTGCCCTGTGGCTTCAGTTCAAATCTGCCGTGTAGTTAAAGTTTAGAATTAAAAAACTGAAGCCAAGGCAGGTTGGTCTGACCTGCGGCACCTTGCTGTTTCCACCTGCACCCTCTACATAAAGCAATTCTCTCCTGTTACAGAAAGTTGTTAACCAGCAGTAGAAACAACAGATCTTTCTCAAGCCAGGTTGCATTGAGAGATCTTTCCTCTTTTGCTGGTTCTGCTGCACTTTTTCTGGGGCCAGCTCAGATTTTGAGAATCAAAGGAGCTTCTCTCCCCTGTAAAAAATGCTACCTGGAATGAATGTTTAATTCTCTGTTGTAGTAAACTGACTGCAGGTAAGTGCCCATCATTGTCTTAAGCAGTGCTTTTCTTAGGGCTCGCTACTTTGTAATTAGCAGTTACTGCAGAGTAGACTTGTTCCTTGCTAGATGACTTCGCTGTTTACACACGGCGTGACTTCACTTCCGTTGGCTGCTGGCTTAAGGCCGTGTATAGCAGGGGCTGTTAACGGCGCCTATTCCAGAAAAACAGCTCAGGATCCACTTTCCACAAAAGTGTCCCTGGTGCCAGGGGTGGCCTTTGTTTGGCTGATACACACTGCTGCGGACTTGGACAGCAGCAGCAGTGCTGGGCTCTGGGGCCTTTCTTCCCCTCTTTGTTCCTACTGAATGCAGAGAGCAAAATATTCCAAAGTCAGAAGAGCGCCTGGGGAAAACTCATCACTTGACTTCTGTCCGACACAAGGGAAGAGAAAAATCTGAAGCCATTTTTGTCTCTTTTGAATTGAAGTGCAGAATCTGTGCCTGGTATGGAAGAGTAAATATTTATGTAGATAGAGAGAGGGCGATGCCTACCGAGTAGTGCCAAATGCCACTTGTATCAAGTGCAGCAGGAAAACGCCGCACAGCCGGTGGGGCACACTGTTTCAGTGAAGAGGATGCTGCAGGAAGCAGCATAATTAACTCCATCTCTTTTCAAGGTGCCTTCAAACTTTACTGATGTCCTGGTAATTTAAGTACTGCTTCCAAGATCAGCTTGTTAATAGAAGTTGCATTTGTTTTGATGCCTTTATAAATTATTGTAATATTACTGAAAAACATGTATTATAGGTGGTGGTTTTTTTCAACCCTTCTCTTCAGTGTATCAGCTGACACCCCCAGAATAGGTTGCCTCAACAATGGACACTTCTCTAAGAAGCTGACCTTGGGAGGCAGGAAATAATACAATGGTCTTTCTGCTTCTCTCAGGAAAGGAGCTGGATTACCCTGACATATACTACGGCTGTGACTGGGGGAAAAACCTGGACAAAAGTCAATCTGATGTACCCTTCCCCGTCTGCAAGGCTGGCCACAGCCCACTAGTGCCTGTGGAGCTCAGAAGTGCCTGGACTGAAAAGCTAACCCAGGGAAGAAATAAAGCTTTATTTAATGAGGCTTAACTCCCTGGTTTGGCGTGCTGCACAGCTCAGCAACTGCGAGGCAATGCTGGGGCTGCTGCTGTTGCTCCCATCCCAGAGGAACTGCACAGCCAGGGTGGGGGCTGGGTTAGGTTTTGTTGTGATTTCTCCTACCATAGGGCAAAACATCCCTGACTGGAAAGGCAGCGTCTCATGGTCTGGGAGAAAGACATCACTACCATTAACTCCATGCTGCACAACTGTGATGAAGTTAGTTAGCCTCCCTTCTCCTTCATGCTGTGCCTATTTTATACTGTCAGGAGCTGAACAACCTGCCAGTGGTTCCCCAGGCCACCTCACACCTTCCCTCTGCATTAAGCTCACTGGCACTTGTGTAAGAAGTTGTGCAAGTGTTTTCTCTGGCTGTGAAGTTCACCCTCCTGGCAACCCTCTAGCATTCTGCACTCAGGAATGCACAGGCCCATTTCTCATCTCATTTTGCTCCAGTACAAGGACTGATTGCTACCAGCCCAAGAACTGGCCTCTTTTCTGAGAATTATTAGTCACCATGCAGTATCCCCATGGAACACGACCACGAAGCCTGCAGTTATTACCTGCTGCAAGTGATCCAAACCCCCACCTTTAGACTTCTCTAATACATTAAAGGCAAACATTTCACCCCTCTATTTCATTAAACTAAACCCATTCCAAACCATTTCCCTTAAATTCACAGCTGCTTCTGGCAGTGTAGGCCCATGACACCAGCGAAGGCCTGCGGTCCATCTCTAAAAACATTCAAGAAACAAGAGGAAGCTGCAGCACCAACTCGTCCATCCAGGAATCTCTGTCCCCTCTCCCACGCTGCCATCAGGGAGCCCCGCTGCAGAGGGGTGCAGACTGGATGCGGTCACCATTAATTATGCCAACTCACAGGTCAAGTAACTTCTGTCATTGCCATAAACAGCGCACGAGACTGGGGGACTGGACACAGAACAGCTCCATCCACCCCTGGAGAAGCAGCACATACACCTTAGTGTGCAAAAATGGAAGAAATGCTGCTGACTGGGGCCAAAGCCTGGCCTTACCTTAGTGTAAAACTATTGCCAGCATTTTCCCCAGGTTAAAGACATCAAAAACCAGCTCAGACTGGTCTGGGGGGCACTGCCTGGCCTTCCCCTTTGCTGCTAGCTGCCCTGGCAATTTCAGAGTTCATGTTCTGGAGGGGGGTGGTGGAAAAATTACCAGGTTGCATCATTATAGAGCACAGGCTCTTCACAGAAGCACAGGCAAGGACACCTGGCCCCTCTCACGCCGGACACCCCTTTGTTGTGCAAAGGACCCTGCACTCTGGAGGGGCATGTGGACACATCTGCCAGTGCGCCACAGACACGTGTACTTCCAGGGGCACGTATCAAGCACTCTTGATCCCTTCCCGCCAGTTTTGGTCTCTCCTCCACCTGTGCAGTGCCACGAGATAAAAGCAAGTTCAACACAAGTTACTGAAAGCCACCAGGCAATCAGAGCTGAGGCCCACCCCCTGACCCCAGGAAAAGCACGCCAGGAGGTTTCCCCTGCCTCTACCCACTCATGTCAGGAGCTGGGATTCCTGCGGCTCTTCCCTCAGCGAGGCACCACTGCCCTCATCTGATGTCCCAACAGGAGACTGGTAAGAGGCCGTACCCTCAGTCGTGGTGCTCCACCAGAGCTCTGGCACGGCTGCAGAGGGAGGGATACTTTGAAGCCTGATTCCAGGCCCTGTCCAAGAACTGTGGTTCCCATGCACACACCTCCTCACTGCACACACATTGCCCACGATCTCAAAGCACATTTAAAAAAGCAACATGAAAAACAAAAAAACAAACTAAAACCACCGCTCTTCTTTTTTCTCCCCACAGGTTTTGCAGTTAATGACTCATCAAGTGCACTGTCACAGCATATCAACTGTTATCAGTGCTATATTGGCTCAAGTCTCTAAGGCTGTAAAGCTTCACGTGACAGACTTGCAAGATTACAATACAAAAAATACATAACGTTTCAGAAGTGTATTATTTTAGAGCAAAGATTTAAGACAGTTTTAAATAACAAGTCAAAGTAGTAGAAGATACTTAAAAATGAGACACTTGTGGATTCACACAAACAGAAGTGCAGTATCCTAAGTACTAGACATACTAAAACCCCTCAACATTATTTCCTGTTCTTCCTGCCCAGAAACATCTCTGTTGCCACCCTCCCCAACCAACACTAAGTTCAAACAAACTTTGGAATCTGACTGAATTTATTTTCAGGACTTAGGGGAAGGAATGCATTGCACAGGAGTGTTGGTGATAACCCAATAGAAGTCAGCCAACCCCACGATGGCAAACTGCTGGATGGGATTTCATGTTGTCTACTGTGCTAAGATTATTCAGCCTAACTCTTAGTTAAAAAAAAAAAAAAAAAAAAGCAGTATTTAAGTCAAAACTAATTAAACTCATGCTCTTACTATGGGTCTTCTGTCGATTTCCCATTTACAGGTGTACTATATGATAGAACTATTTTCGCAATGAATAAAAAAAAAGAAAAGAAGCCGCGTTTGAAGTCTTTTCACACCCTATGTAAACACACAACAGCCTCTCAAAGCTGTCAGACCAAAGCAGGATCTTGTGACCCACCAGTAAAAGCAGTTCTTCCTCACATGCTGCCCAGCTGGCCACAGAGAAATCAGAAGATATTTTTGTAGCTATAAAGAAATTTATTTGGGGATGAGACTTTTCACTACTAGAAGCCAGACTCTAAGCTGGCTCTGAGGTTCTAAATCACACTTTTCTTTGGACAATAAATTTCAAGTTGCACTTACTGTCCTGTTTTTCAAAAAGGAATGATCACGACAAAAAATAAACACTACTACCTAAATGAGTTAGTTTCAGCTGAAGCCATCTTCCATCAGAAACCATAGGATCTGATATGACAAAGTTCTCCCTAGGGATGTTTATGAGTAGAATAGCTCAGTGCTTTGTGTACTAGTACTGCTGTATTTTATCTTGTATCAAAAAAAAAAAAAAAAAAAAGTTTTAACTGCGTGTGCAGCCTCAGCTTTCAAACCACTGCAACGCACTTCACTGCTCACCCAGAGTCAGCCTCCCTTAGAAATAAAAAAAATAATAATAATAATAAAAAAAAAATCAACCCCCCAAAACAAAACAACACCAATGCCACACTGGTTCAAAAGGAGTGAGTTCCCTGTGAGGGCTGACGGTGGGGCCTGGGTTACTCCTTGGCATCCTGCTCCTCTCCCTCCTGGGCACCATCTTCACTGGTCTCCTTCTCCTCTTTGCTACGCTTGTTCTTTTTGTGCTTGTGACGCCGATGGCTCTCCCCCTCCTCGCTCTCATGTTGCTTGCTGTGGTGGGGAAGAAAGAGGAGAAGGACGTTACCCCAGAGCTGCACCAGCACAGCTCTGCCAAAGACAACCAAACACACAGACTCCACAGGCGCGCGCAGGGGCGCTTTGATCTCAAATAGACAGATCCAGATCAGAAGTGCTGAGGGCATCACTGTGCCATTGAAAGGCTTCATTGTGTTTATTTGGGACAATCTGATATCACATGTGGGTGAACCCAGGGCAGGTTACGCAAACTGCTGAAGGTGGTTGCTTTACACCACATGCTACATCAGTACGTGGACTAGGCAGGTGGCAGAGTAGACAGACTGCTGTCAGAGTAATTTTTTGGATAGTTTTTATGAGCAACATCTCTTGTGTCTTTGCTGCTCCTAAGGCAGCTCTCATAATTTTGACAAATCTCAAGCTTCAATGTGAAGCACTGAGGCTGCTGAGAGAAAGAAGAGTCCTAAATCCACGAGGCGTGTGAAACTTTCACTCCTCTGACTATCTTGGGGAAATCCCCAGACTAGAGGCAAGAAAGGGATCAGTGCAGCTGGAGAAACATGGATTTCCTAATGGGAGGCAGATCCTGTCTCTACTTCTGCTTACTCATAAATGACCTGGCACTTCACTAGCTTTAAAACTCCCCTATCTCCTCACCCAGAAGTGTTTTCCTGACACAGCTGGCCAGCTGTGGGTGTCCATACAGCCTTTCTGTGACGCAGGACAACTCCCAGCCAGAGGTCACTCTGCCGAGGCTGTGTGCACCTCTGAGCCCTGCGCCGCTGACCGCAGCTGCACTTGTACGTGCAGCGTGCCTGCACAACCCACACGCCCCCGATTAGCCTGTCTCCCATCGGGAAAAGTGGAAAGGTGGGAGCTCTGGGCTCGTCCACTCTGGTTCTTGGCTCCCCCTGGGAGGAGATTTTCTGCTGCTTCTCAAACATGCAATTAGTTCTCCTCACAGGCTGAAACCAAGTGAGCTCTCTAGAGCTGCACATGGTGTGAAGGTGGCAGAATTAAACCAGCATGGAGTACAGGAAAAAGCAGGTACATTTACCACAGGAAGGCGTATGGTCACAGTACAGATGTGGCAGCTCCACAAGTGGGGACAGGTGCCAGGTGTAGAGACAAATTTTTACTACGGCTAGAATACCAGTTTAGCAGCAGAGACACCTAAGTGGCTGAACCACTGAAGCTTGGGCCGAAAAGCTCCTGGCTTCAAGTCATTTTCTGACTTGCTTAATAAATGGTTTCACAGCCATTGCAGGGAAAAACAAAAAAGAAAGAAGGGAAAACCAAAGGCTGCTGCCTCTCCTCAACACACCTTCAGCCACCTTGTGGACAGCAACGCGTGGTGGTTTATGACTGAACAATGCAACTGTCCTTTAATATTTAAACAAGCATCAGTGACTTCCTTCAGACTGGTCAATTTTCAGTAAACTGGAAACTGCAATGAAACCCTTTCATCCTCCTGCAAATACCTTAAACAGGCTCAAACCTCAAAGGGCCTCAGGCAGGACTCTGACAGGCACTCGAGTGGCCTTAAACTAAATGTATTCCTTCATCTGCTTCAGCTAACAAACATTTTCCATCCTAGACTTTGAGCAAGACAGGGGGCATCTGTGTGTGGTTTAAGGAGCAGAGGAAAAGTTGCCTCATTCCCACCTCATGCATTAGCCCAGTTGGGTACATTGAGCTCTCAAGCAGATTCTGACACTGCTTTGGTGAATTCCATCCTGTTCATGCAGTCAGGCATCTAAAACTGGATTTTAATTCTGAGAAATAATCCTTAAAGCTACTGGCTTGTTAGTCTGGTATCAGCTCAGCTCCCATTTGTTTTGTATTCAATTTTGATTATGGTCCTGGCTTTTCTTCCCATCACTTTGTGTCCAACCCTTCAGTAACCAGTCCTTTCTTGAAAACTTATTCATCTCCTTAAGGATAGGAACAGTCTTTTACCTGCAGTCACTATGTAGGTGTATTTCTGACACTAATTTCAAAATAAGGGTAGTTACCTACAGAGCTGACATGAATTTCATCTAAAAGAAGGGAGTAAGTTGAAACACACACAAAAAAAGCAAGTCTGCTTAAGTCATTACCAGGACGTAAACTGACACAGCAACTGAGCACTGCCTCGGACCAGAGACCAGAGCTGGTACTTTGCTAGCAGAATGCTCTCACAGGAGATCATCTGTAGCAAACACATTTTCTCCAGAAAAGCTGGGATTTTAGGATATCCTACTCTGCTCCAAAAGCGTTTCATCTTTGTCCAGGTTATCATCAACCTCACTATCAGAAGCGCTGGGCAGAGCTCTGATCATGCAGCGCTCAGCTACGGGCTCCAAGAAGAAATTTCTTATTACAGGCTGAAGAGAGCACTTCCCTTCTGCACAAGAGCAGGTAACACAGAGGGCTGCTGCCTCCATTACGGGTTTGTGCTGTACCTCATGCGTACCTTCTTAACAGTGGGAGCTGTGCTGTTCTGGCGTGGCGTTTAGCACAGGCCCACCTCTTTGTACAATCAGTGCTGTAACTTTGTTGGCAGTGACTCCACATCCTGCCAGCTGCCTTCCTGAGAACCGACCAGGACGGCCCTCCCTATCACAGGCAGCTCTGCCTCCTGCCTGGGTACGTGCCCCAGTGCTTTCTCTTGCCTGCGCGTCACATCTCAGGACATGAGCAGGTCCCAGGAAGCCAGCACATCCCGGGGTGACAGCCTTGTCTGCAGCTAAGGTGTGTTCCCATCAACAGCCCCATTCAACCCCCCACAGCTCTTACCGTCTTGAAGACTTATGCTTGCTGCTCTCCTCTTTGTCTCTGTGCCTGCGCTCTCGGTGACGATCCTCTCGCTCCCTGCTGCGATCACGACTCCGGCGGTAGTCACGCTCAAAGTCGTAGCTACGCTCTCGGCTGTAGTAGCGGTATCGTTCATCATCACTTAAAAGAAAGGAGAAGTGAGGCAGAGGGACACGCTGCTCATGGACCTGAAAGTCAGAAGCCACGTTTGCAGGACGTAGAACCCCATCCTCCCAACAGGCTGAGGTATGGCTGGTGCTCCTGAAGGAGCCTGGAACAATAAGCTGCTGCTGCTCATTGAACCCCAGATGCAACGCAATCCCAGTCTCTAACCACAGTGAAACAACTTTCTCCACTTGCCTGTTACACAGCTCATGAGCCCAAGCAGTTAAATGCCGTGGCTTTCTCCTGGCCTCCCAAGGCAAAGGGTTTACAAAATCTGCTCTCTGCATTTACCAAGGAAGTACCTTAGCAGCAGGCACGTGCCAGTGTCTCAGAGTTTTTGCCCTCACAATCCTTCTGGAATATGTCTGAGACATCCACCTACCTTGTTCAAAACCAACAGAAACATGCTCCTTTTATCATTCTGCCACCCCTGGTGCTGGATTTTACCTCTCAACACTGTTGTCCCAGATAACCTATAGTTCTTTTGTGCCAGTCAGACTAAGGGACTATTTTCTTCCCCAAGTTCAAAACCTCCAGTTGTGAGTAAGGCTGACAAAGTCTTTCTGCCTATATCTAACTATCTGCTCAAGGCACCTCATTTAATCCACATACAGGAGTGGGCACGATGTACCCCAAATCCTGATCCATCTGACACTCCCCTCTACATCTCATAGCCCCTACTCAACTTTCAAAAGCCAAAATCTAAAGGGTTAACAAATCACTTCGGGAAACCATATTCAGCCTCTCAGAAAAAGGAAGTCTGAAATACTGTCTTAACACCCACGGAAAGAAGCTAGACAAGTAAATGTCCAGTGTCAATCATCTGAGAGTGCTCCAAAGGACTCTACCTGCCCTGCTTTGGCAAGCATGATCTCAGAGGTCAGCATGCTCGAAATCACTCAGAAATGCTAACAATGTGCTCCGGAGTGCTGATCACAGGGCTTGGCTGCCCCATGAACCTGCTCAGGAAGCGTGGGAGTCTCAGCTCTTCAAACTGTAACAAATTTGTCTTCTGTTCTGTTCCTCCCCCTTCCACCCAGAGCACCCACAAGCTTGTAAGGAAAAAACAGAGGGGAGAGAAAAGAAAAAAAAAAAAAGAAAATAAAAGAAAAGGTTAGGAAAATGTTGCCCTGTTTGCTCACCCCCTGGGCTGGGAAGTTCCCCAGGAATGTGCATTCTGATCATGTTTTGAATGACTATTGATACTTCTGAGCCTGATGCCTGAAAAACACTGATGCTGCCTGTGACAGGACCAAAAAGTGATGGGTTTAGAAGGAGTCCTTGCAGCCCAGCCTTCACCTTATCTCCTTAGATCAACACTGGGAGGCTGGAAGCACTTCCCAAGTGCTCCCAGCAGTGCTGTCACTAGAGGTCACATCAGTTCCCGGGAAGGTGGCTGTCTGCCTGGTTCAGGATTTCTGTGTCAGGGCTGACTCCTGGTGAATGGCACCCCTGGCCCTGAAAGCCTCTACTGAAAGCTGAGCAAAGCACGGGTGCTTGGTCCTTTGATCTGACAGTTACATTTAGAAGACAAGAAGCAGCAGCTTCTACAGCCAATGGCTCACACTGAGCTGTGAAATACCCAGTGAACAGAGAGGGGCGATTTCATTCACTGGCCTTATGTTACAGGTGGGAGAGCAAGCGTAACTGGTTCTGCTGGATTAAAACAAAAACAGACACAGGAAATCAGCCAGCAACACTGGCTCCTAGTTTTTCCTCTAGTTATTAATCCAAATTATCTCTTTGCCATCTGTTTCAGAAAATTATACTGGTATGATTTATAATCCCATCCCTTGACCAAACACCTTCTTGCAGTCCAGGGCAAGGCCAGAGTTCCCCACCCGGCAGCTGCAAGCAGACGCTGCTGAAAAACAGCACTCACTTGTTGTATTCACTAGTGGTTGGAGTGCGGTCTCTGTCTCTCTCTCTCTCCCTTTCCCGCTCACGCTCCCTCTCCCTCTCGCGCCTGGAGCCTGAGTATTCCCAATGGCTGCTGCTGGAGCTGCTTGTGCCTTTGTCCACCGTCGTCACCCAGGGCGTGTGGGATGTGGAGATGGGTGGGTAGCTGATGAAACCTGAATCTGCAGCAAGAAAGCAGAATTCTTGTTCATCTGGAGTATTAACAGCATCCTCTCTGTCCCTCCCTTAACATACAGCTGAACCCAAGGAGGCAACAGCGGCCCAGCTCCCTCCTGTCCTCTCACTTTTTGCTTTCAGCCATTTCCCAGGAACACGCAAACACCTCTTCCCGAGGACGACAAGCAAGACCAGATATTTACAGATGTCGCTGCCAAATCTCCCCAGCACCTCACACAGTGCATTGCTGCAAGGGCTATGCGCTCCCCCAGCTCTCGCTCTCTATAGGTCCTGCTACATAGGGCATGCTATAAGTCCTCCACCAAGGAAAGTTTCAATGCATCCCTCACAGACATCCTGGCTTAAGAGGGCAAAGGTGCCTGCAGCGCTGAGCCAGCTGAGTTTAGGCTCCTGGCTGCCTTCACAAGGTCTCACTTCTCACCAGGGAC
>JAVJGJ010000034.1:2544673-2557641 GCA_035590215.1 Microhierax caerulescens | reverse complement strand
TTGCAGACGTAGGCTATTATATAAGGACCAAAAGATGCACCACTGGAGAAAATCTCACAGGTGGCTCCAAAACCTTTGCCAAATCCAAGCAACCTGTAAAGTTGACCTCAACCCCAGAATTTTCTTAAAAATCCAAGATGACTGATTTAGGGAAGAGTGACATGTATTACCTTCAGCTTCAAGTCACATGAAGTATCTGTGGGTGTGCATTAAAATTTATGAATCGGAGTTCAAATAAACATTTGCTAAATGACAGTCTTTCCCTAACCTATTTGCTTCCCAGGAATGAACAATCCAACAGGTCTGCAGCAGTCATTCACATGCAAAAAAAAAAAAAAAAAAAAAAGTCACAGCTATTTAATTTCCCCAGAACACCAATGTAACCCTGTGTTTTGCTTGCCTAACAGCATCCTGCACAGACTGCTGGTATTCTGCATCCTTCAGGCTAAGGAATGTTACTGGATACTGCATCCTGCACTACACTAATTTCTGCTCCATGGGTAGAGACAAACACTCTAGGCAAGCCAGCAATGTATCCCTGGAGCTGCAGCCATCGACAACATCACAAACAAAGAGTAATTTTTCTTAAAACACCCCACAGCTCTTCACTGAGGAAGATTCTCATTGTGCAACAAAGCAGAAAAAAAAATAGGTGGGGAGGGAGGGGAAAAAAAAAAAAAAAAGAAAAAAAAAAGAGCTAGTATGACCACAAATGCTTTTCCTTCATGCTTCTTGCAGTTATTAGAGATGGTTGCTGGAAATTCAGATTCTTAACCCTGCTTGTAAAGTAAAATTACATTGAGATGAAAGTGTCAAGGAACAATAAATTTATGCAAGTTAGCAGTAAATCTTTACGTACAGTAAAAGTTGTTCCTTCTTACAAAGCTCATTTGATGTTTTTAGGTAATAATTTATCAAGTCTGCCTAAAACTTGTTTTTGAACAAGTTCTCATATTCCCTAAGCACAGGATACTTACTACAGAAATAGGACAGTACCCATAATAGTCTTAAAAATTCCAGATACTGAATTCAAAATTACCCTAAAGGACAATAAATATTCAACTGAACTTTTGAAGGTGCTGAGCACACAGAAGTCCAGTGAAGATCAAGTCTTCTGAAAACTGTCTTACACTGTAAAACGGCAAACAGATAATATTTCTGCTGAGAGAAAATTCTACTGGTGCAAAACACACTGCTACAAACACAGGGGAGTTACGATCAAGGACAAATGACGCTGTCCACACATAGGAAGCAAAAAAGGTAACTGTGTTGTCCCCAGCATTTTTATCTGAAAGTCTTACCCAAACCACATACGTCATAGATCTTGTATAATTTGTTGATTTGGTCATATCAAGATTTTAAGCCAGGCTCAAGGTTTTTAGCTTTTCCAGGCTAAAACAAAGCCAGTTTTATGAAGGCCAGGCCAGCACAAAGGCCAATCTTCAAGGCACCATTTTTCTCAGAGAATTAAACTGGAAAACAGACCCGATTTAAAACTAATCAGGGAAGGGAAAAAGGGTTAAAAATTAGTTTTAAGTCAGATTGGTTGACTGATCCAGTTCACTTTCCAAATCTGTTCAGTGCTGTGCTAGCCCAAGCATGGGGGCTGGGGCTGACCCCATGGGATGGGAAGAGGAGACTGCCCTTCGTGGCAGCAGCTTTGGGCTAGAGCAATCATCAAGCTACGCTTAACGTGGCTTGATCTTCTTTGCAGCTTATATTGTTTTAATGAATAAACACTCTGGACTCACCCAGAAATTGGTCCATCTTCTTGCTTACCAGTGGTGTCATCTGCAAAAACAATAATAACAACAAAAATAATTAAAGGGAAGACAGCTGAATTTAAGCACAAAACGCATCGCAGCTACAGAAATCCCTAGCAGTGCCAAGGTGCTATAACCCCACCGTTCTCTTTTCAACGAAGTTCAAGTAGAAACGGAGCAAGTTAAAAAAAAAACCAACTCAACAAGCAAAACCTATCTGCAGAAGTGAAGTCTCACTGCGCTGGCACAGAACCGACCTGAAGACGCACATCCAAAGCCTGGGAGCAGGAGCGAAGGCAAACACCGCGCAAGGCGCCGCAGGCAGCCGCGAGGGGCTCCCTGTACCTCTAACGTGCCAGTAGCAGAAGGAACACAGAAGCGCTACTCAGCTGGGAAGTTACAGGGGGAACAAAGACGATTAAACCGAGCCCCAGGCTCTACCCCAGCCGCCCCCAGTCCTGACTGGCCCGGGGGGCACCTGCCCCGCACAGGTTAGTAACACCGGCGGGATGAGGCACTGCAATCGCCCCCGGCCCCCGCACGCCAGGACAGCCCCGCCGGCCCAGGGGCGACATGCTTTGGTGCGCCCCCCACCCCGCGGCCCGGGCGGCGGTACGTACCACCGTAGAGCCAGTGCTCCTCGTCCTCCTCCGCCTCCAGCGGCGCCGCGCTCGGCACGGCACTGGCCGCCGGCGGCTCCAGCTCGGTGGCCATGGCCGCCTCACCGCGGGGCCGAGGGGAGCGGGGCGCCCCGAGCTGCCGCACTGCCCCGCGCTCGCGGCAGGAGGCGGAGGAGCGGCGGCCGGGGCCCCGCTAGGCTCCCGCCGGGGCCTGAGGCGAGGCGCACATCCGCCGCGGTCGGCACGGGGCGGGGCGGGGAGTCCGCAGCCGCCGGGCCGCGCCGAGGCCGCCTCGCTAGCGCGCCGCCATCGCCCTCGCCGTAGCTCCTGCGGGCAGGGGGCCGCGTCCGCCCCGGCGGCGAGCGGAGGGCAGCGGGGCGGGGGCGGGGGGGGCGGCCGGGGCAGCCCCGCACTCACGACGCGGCAGGGCGAGCGGTTCTCGTTGACCAGCCGCTCCAGGGACAGCCGCTCGATCAGCTCGCAGGGCAGCAGCGCGGCCGCCGCGTCCTGCTTGTTGGCCAGCCTGGGGGCACGGCGGGGCGGAGGGCGGCCGTCACCCCGGCCTCTGGGCGCCTCGCCGCACCACGGCAGAGCAGGCTGGACGCTTTCTCCCAGCTTGGCTGGGATGAGACGAAGCATTGCCCCGAACCACCTCCCCAGCCTCTCCCCAGAGATGCTCCCAGCTCCCGAGCACCGCTTGGGTCCCCTTGTCCCAACACCCCTGGGCGCCACGTCCCCACAGCAGCATGGCCATGCACCCCACGGCAACGGGATCCCACTGCCCCTCACCCCAAACCCTACAGGTCGCATCCTGGGGACTTGGCCTTACAGTAAGAGGGGCTTCCCGGAGACGTCGGGATGGCTCAGGACGCGGCTCAGGACCTTGCGGGCCTCCTCTATCCGCGCCAGGTCACTGGAGTCCAGGACGAAGAGGAGCCCATGTGCCGCACTGTAATGGCTGCGCCAGGCGCTGCGGGACCGCGGACCCCCAGGCAGGTCCACCAGTGTCACCTCGAACCTGTCCACCCGCAGGCAGGTCTGGCCGGGCTGCGCCGTGGGCAGCACCTCACCGGCCAGCGCTGCGTGCAGGGAGAGGGCAGAGCTGGCACACGGAGCCCGGGAGCATCCCTGTGGCATGTGCCCCGCCACCCCCAGCCACAGCCCTGCCCCCACGGCCAGGGCCGCCCGGGGCATGGCCAGTGCCCCGCACACTTCTCCCAGCACAGCAGCTGGATTCCAAGGGTCTCGGTCCATCAAGGCTCGGGCATTTGGTTGCAAAGGACCATAAAGCTGCTGCTTCCAGCCAAGGCTGGCTCCAGGGCCATGCTGCTCCTCACCTCTCTCTAAGTCCATGACGATGGAGGTTTTCCCCGCATTGTCCAGCCCCAAGACGAGCAGGGTCACCTTCCTGGGGAGTGATAACAGCAGATGAGCATCCCAGAGGAAGGCTGTGCTCCCTGGGGAGTGGTGACCACTGTTGGCCCCAGAGCCCCCAAGTAAGGGACAAGGGACCCTGCCCATAGTAGCTCTATTTCAGCCAGGAGAGGGGCAAGATGGTGACACAGGCTCTGGCTGAGCTGAGGGTGAGGGCAGGGACAGTCTCTGCTTTCTGGGGAGGGCAAACACGGGCACCAGGAGCCACCCTGGCTCTGGTGCCTTCAAGCCACACTGCAGAGCCTTCAACGTGCTTCCTATGGCAAGGATCTCTTTTCACATCTTAAAGGATTAAGCAATGATATGCACAGGGCAATATGTTTGTTCCTTAGGTGCAGTTAATGATTATTCTTGGTGTCCTTCCTTGTCAGCGAGCTGTGGGTATACACAGCTAGGGAGAGGCAGCAAGGACATTTTATGAGCTTCTGTCTGGACTCAGGAGGTTATTCCTGTTGCTAAACAGTACTGTTTGGTCTCCAGTGACGTGCTCCACCTGAGCCATGTGCAGAACGTTCTCCCTGTGGTTGCCAAGCCACAGTAGTCATTGCAGTGTTGTTTTCTTCCTCAAACAAGCAGACCAGGGTGGCTGGGTGGCGTGACTCCACCTCCAGCGGTACAGCAAGATGTCCTCGCTGGGGGGAGAGGACCATAAACCCCCTCACCGCCCGCAGTGCCTGCCCGGGCTGGGCAGGGCTATCCCCAGGGACTTAACCCAGATCTCCTGGCACACGCAAACATGGCAAGTGTTTCAGTTCATCCTCCTCAGCTTTTTTGGGGAACCGCTGACTTTGCACAGGGGGAGTCCCACTGGGACCATTCCCCACATGCCCACTCCTGCCCACCCTGCTGCCCTGCCTGCCCAGCTCCTGCCTGCTGCGGGGACAGCAGGGACACGCATGTGCCTTACTCTGCAGTTTGGGGACGGTTCCTGCAATGGGCACCACTCTCGCAGTGTTACCGCAACGGTGCCCTTGCTGATAAACGCGCAGGTAAATGTTGTGCCTCCCGGGGAGCCCTGAGGAACCGGCACAGGGACCTACCTGATGGGTTCCTGTATGGCCTGCAGCCACGACCAGCAGTGAGAGAAGAGGTGGAACATGCTCGGCAGCCCCACGCGGAAGGATGGCCTCTCTTCGACACCTACGAAGCAAACACCCCGACGTGTCCCCGTGCTTTGTCCTCCTACCTGTGCTTTCTCCCCGTGGTGGAGAGCATCTCACCACAGTGTGCCCCTTCCCATGGCCCAGCACTGCTGCCTCTAGCCTGGTACACACAAACCAAACCTGGGAATAAATCCCGGACCCCTGGACAATATTCCACGGGCACAGACCCCGCGGCCAGACCCTGCCCTGGCAACCCCTTCTTGCATCTCAGAAGTGCCAGTCAGCCTCTCACCCACTTGTCCCCACTGTGTGGCCCCCGCTTACATCCCTTTTGCATAGCAGCTGCTTAAATCTAATCTGGATTTAAATTACTTACTCCTTACAGTCTCCCTAATCCTGGTGGGTTGGCCCAGGCCGGTGGCTGCTGGGACTTGGAGTGCTGCGGGGCTGCCCACCAACTGGGTGGCGTGGCACTGTGCTGCCTTACCTGCACGGCACTGGGCAGCCTCGCACCTCCAGCACTGGCTTAAATGGCTTGTGGTGGGGACATCGCATGACAGCCTACGTGGGGTTTCCAGCTGAATTAGTGTCTCCTCTAACAAACATGTCCCTGGCTCCTTGCTGCCTAATCCCTGCATGGATATTTCTCTGCAGCCCCTGCACGGAACAGCTCCTACATGGTTCCACTGCCTGCCCAGGGTCCCCTCTGTGCTGGCCTGGGGGTCATCATTGCTCCCTGCTTGTGTTTCATGCCCTAAGGAGGCACCCCCTGAGCAGCAGCAGATGCTGTGCCGCTTGGAATAGAGATACCAACCAGCCTGAGCAGGTGCCTGGCTGGGAGCAGGAAGGTGGTGAGGACCCTCAGACAATGGGGCAGGCAGTGAAGCCAAAAAAGACCCAACTCCTTGATCTGCAAGCACAAAGCTCTTATCTTGCTCCTCAGGTTTCCTGCTGCTCTCCCCAGCCAGGGCAGCCCTCCCTGGCACGCTGCCGCTGTTGTGTGCAGAGGGGAGGCTGCATGGGGGTGTCTGAGCTGTGGGAGCTTTGGTAGGGGTGGGGTGGGGGGTGGAGTGGGGTCCAGAGGGAGGAGGACATGAGACACTCCAAAAGCCACACTGGGGAGCAAACAGGGATCCCACTGGCTCACATCAATCCATGCTAAACCAGCCATCACCAGCAGCACTACATTGACCAGCTAAGCCTCAGCCATAAGCCAAGGATGCTGAGTCGCTGCCAGGTGTCTCCCAGCTCTGGGGTGGCCTCAGCGGTGCAAGCCCAGGCTGGGCATGGCCCCCTGCCCCAGCCCTGCACGCTGCCACAAAGCTCAGTTCCCACCCTGGGCGAGGGAGCCACCCCAGAGCCGCACTGTGGGCAGGGAGCCATGTGGGTTAATGATTGATGAAGTATCCGTACTGGTATCACGGCTTTGTGCAACAAGATTTGGGATGACTGCTCATGCCCATGCTGCTGATGGCGGGGCGGTGGCTGCACCTCAGCTGCCTTAGCCTGGCCGAGGGACAGAGCCCTGTCCCCAGCCTGATGGCCTTTCCCAGTTGCCCCCATGCTGGCAGTATGCTGGGACCAGTGACAGCATCAGGTTTGCAGGCAGCACGGGACTGGGAAGCCTTTTGCAGAATGAGCCATACCAGGGTTGAAATGACTTGCTGGAAGTGCCAGCACCTGCCCCTGTGCCTGGGGGTGGCACTGCCAGAGGACGCAATGCTGGGACAGCGAGACGCAGGACCACCGGTGCTATAAATAGGGAAGCATCATGTGGCAGGCAGCCCTGGGGGCATTGGCATGGCCTCCCCCGCCACTGATGGATTTCCAGAGGTCTCTGAGCACTTGGGGCTCTGCTGCTTTTAACACAAGTGTCCAAAATCCCTGGCCAAACTGGCGGTAGGCACTGGGAAACCCACCAGAAGCCTGAGGCAGCTCCATGTCACCCCTCCCGGGGCACACACACCCGGCTCAATGGCTGGGAAAACTTCAAAATCCCCCCCAGATCTGGTGAGACACACACTTGACCCTGGAGAGGTGGTGTGAGGGCCAAGCCCCGGCTGACGGGCATTTTGCTGGGCCTGGGCTCAGAGTGCAGAGCGGGTGACTGGCCCCTCTCCCGTGCAGCCAGCCGGGGTGCAGCTGGACCCCCTCTGCCAGCGCTGTGGGGACCCCCCCGGGTAGTGCCAGTGGGGACCCGCAGCCGCCGTCCGGGTTTCCTTGGTGACTGTTGCCAGGTGAGAAACTCTAAGGCAGAATTTATTATCTTGGCGGATAACCGGAGATGTTCCTCACCGGAGCTGTTACCGGACCGTGCCCCAGCACCGTGCAGGGCTGGACCCTCTCGTGCCACCGGTGCCAGCGGGAGTCCGTGAGGGAGGGCTGAGCCCAGGACACCAGAGCTGCTCAGCCCCTGGCATCGCTTCTCGGAAGGCAGCACGTGTTTTGGGGCTATTTCTGCCCACTGGAGTGTCGCAGGCGAGGGAAGGAGGCGAAACCACAGGGACCGTGGAGAAGTGCAGATGGATGCAGGCTGGCGGGCTGCCCTGCCTTGGCTTCCCTAGACCCCGTGAGTATGTGCCTGAGCCAGCACCAGGCACACTGGGAACCCTGCCTGGGACCCCCCAGGGTGAAAAGCAGAGCCGGGGGGGGGCAGCAGTGGCAGGGCCGGGGAGCTTGCACACGGGGAGTGACAGCTTGCAAGGGAAAGCAGTGGGCAATGCAGAGCTATAGGGGCTGCCTATAGCATTTACCGAGAGCCTTGGCCTGGGATGGCACCAAAACCGAAGTGATGGCAAGGAACAAAAAATCCAGGCGGAAATATTTGCAAGCTCTTCTGCTTTGCTTGGGACTGTGTCGACCCTGCCCAGAAAGGCATCCATGGCAGGGCGAAGACATGCACAGGCTTTGGGGAGGGACTCATCTTTCTATTTAATGCATCGGCTGGCAGCAGCACACCAAGGCGGTAGATGTGCAAATAGCTGCATCGTCCCTTTAAATCTCAGCACGGCTCTGGCAGCTGACGATAACCCGGGATCATGCGAGCTCCTAAATCCCAAGAGCTAATTACAGGCGAACACCCTGCGGTCAGGCTGGAAGTGCAAGATAATTACAGCCTGTGCCACAGCGACCTGTTGGTGATGAATTGGGGCACCATGGATGTTTGCTGGCAAGCTGGTGTGGCAGCAGGGGGTGAGGCCAGTTCGTACCACGACACTTTGTGCCAGCACGGAGGCTGTGGTGCAAACCAGCCGCATTCCCCTCCACCAGGCCAGCAACCATTTTGCAAAGCTATTTTTGGCAAGGGAGGTTGTTTTTCTGTAGAACTCTTCGCTCCCCTGCCGTCAGTACCACCACCCTGCGGTGGATGCAGAAGCAGGGGAGGAAGCGTGCGGAGAGCTGGTTGCTTTTCACCCAGTTTCTGGCCCCGGTGCTTTCCAGGCAGAGCACACAGGAATTCCCAGCAGGGGCTTGGATTTGAGTGCAAGCTCGTCTTCTCGGGTTTGCTCTGCTGCCTGCTGTGTGGGGAAGCTGCCAGCTTGCTCCTGCACCGTGCACACATCTCGGTGATGCCCCTGTGATGGCTACGAGCCCTACCTGGGCTCCTACAGTGGTTTTGCTGAGAGCATTACAGTGCTCTTGCTGCTTTCCTGCAGCAAAGCATGGGGGAAAGGAGAGTGTAAACCATGCCAGGGTGCCTGGGCATGCGCAGTCGCAGCCTGGCTGGGTTAGCACGATGCCAGGGCTGTATACTGTTACAGCAGGTGGGACTGGGGGAATTAGTTAATTAAAAGTAATTTTAACCCTTCCTGCCTGGTTTAGTGTTACAGCATCACTCGCTGCCTGAGCTGGGACTGTAGCCAGAAAGGCATGACTTCAAAATGTGTAATTATCGCAAAGACCTATAAATGCACCCGAAGAAGGTAACTCTGTTTTCTTGTTACTGAATTTAGGCCGTGAGGCAGCAGCGGCAGGGGCCGTGCCGGAGGAGCACAGCCGTGCCTGCTCGGCAGGCAGCATCCCAGCTCTAGCAGCACCGAGCCCGCTGGTGGACTCAGCACGGCCTCCAGCCGGCAGTGAAATTTAGAGGGAAGAGGTCCTCAGGACAGACATGAGTTTTTCTCCCACCAGGATAAGAGAATGAAGCCGGACAAGGAACTGGAGTGGTAAAAGCAGTTGCATGATGAAGCGAATGGAAAAAATATTTCCCCAAGCAGAAACTATTCCACAGACTGCTGGGGCAGGAAAAAATACAGCCGAGTTACTGAGAAAACAATGTTAAATCCAAACAGTTCAGGCTGTGAAAACCAGTCATTTGCAAAGCTATTTCCAAACTAAGTAAAAAGTTCCCGGCTCACAGATGCCTGGGAACCCCCAAGCACTGCCTGCCAGGCTGAGGAACATTTTGTGATTCCCACTTCATCCAGCACATGGGGTGTTTTGGGGATCAACACATCCCCACCATCGCTCCATGAGGCACCAGCTGAATAAATATTTAATGTCCAGCACAGTGCGTGTTCCTGAGGAGGTTTCAGATCCGAAAGGGCAGTTGGGGGGGAAGCATGGCTGTCCCCAGACCCGGGCAGCTGCCATCGCCTCTGTGTGCAGGGCTATATTTGGGAAGCCGGCGGCGGCTCTTGGCTGTCCCAGCAAGTGCACTGGGAGCGATGTCTGCTCCGGGTCCTAGTGTGGGGGCAGTGCCCTGGCGAGAGGAAAGGAGAGCCTGCAGGAGCCTGCCAGCAGCTCCCCAACCTGGGCTCTTTAAGGGCTCTGGCAAGGAGCTCCCTGCCATTTCCAAACAGCTTTTCTCTTCTCCTTTTACAGGAGCTGAGCCACCAGGCAGGCATGTGTAAAGCAGACATGGCTATTTTCAGAGTGAGAGCCGGTGAGGGAGCCGGCTCCCACCCCACGTACAGCCCAGGCTCTCACACACCAATGCCCTCATGCATCTGCAGGCGTGCAAGAGGCTGCAAAAACTGCCCAGCAAACCCTGCGTTTCACACAGCAGGCAGCCACCGCTGCCACAGCCCTGTGTTCAAAGTACATGGTGTGAACACGGGGATGAAACACCTAATGAAAGCTGGGATTAGGAAAATAACGAAGCTAGGATGCTCTCCAGGACAGGGCAGGCATTTGTGGGAACCAGAGAACTGACATCTGTACGTGGTGGCAGGACTCAGGCTGGTGCCTTGGCCATTCCTGGGTGCGGGGACTCCTGGATGCTGGTGCCTGCAGCAAGGCACAGGGCAGGGACTTGGGCAGCACTGTGCCACCCTGGGGCAGGGAAAACGGTGCTTTCTCTTTCCTTTTGCCTTTCTTTCCTATTCCAGCTCCTGACAGTGAGGTCTGCAAAACATATGAGCTTCTAGGTGCTGCTGTAACGGAACTGTGTAACATAGATGCAACTCATCTAACCCCACCACTTTCCTAAGTGGCCCTAGAGGTGCCAGCACCATCCCCCTCTGTTTAGCACCTCCAGTTATATCTGGATGGGCACTTCCATGGTGCTTTCCCATCGTATTGGAGGTCACTTCACCCCACTCAGCCCAGGGGTTGCTCTGCTCCCAGCAGCAGTGACAGAGAGGGCTGACCAGCAGCTGCCTGCTCTGCTGGCCCAGGATCTGGCCACTGCACATGGGAATGCCTGAGTAGGACGTCGCCAGAGCCTGGGCAGCCCCTCCTGGCTCACCGCAGCTCTGGATCAGCTGGCAGCGCTGTGACGGCAGTGTCACAGGGTGTCTGGCAGCCCAAGCCGTGCTGGGTTTGCAGGCAGAGGCGCAGGCGTCGAGCTGGCAGGTACAGGGAGTGGCGGAGGCAGCGGGGGCAGGATCGCTCGCTGATGCTATCTGTGACACGGATTGCTTTTATGGTCTGCTGTTTACAGCTCTGAGCCGTAGACTGGTAGGGTTAGGCTTGAGGGGTGGCTCACAGCACTAACCAGAAAACAGCCCACTGCCCCTCCATGCTTGGGTCAGAAAATAGGGTAGCAACTGGTGTGGGAAACACTGTGAAGCTTCATCCCTCCATTCCCCTGACAGCTGCCAGCGCTCTGGGATGCAGGACTGGAATTCTTGACTGCTTAAACAATTGCTCTTAAGTATTTCATCACGAAGCAGAGGAAGATGAAATTAAAAATATGATGAGTCGAAGCCCAGGCATTGCTCAGCCGAGGGCTTGGTGACCTGCCAGACTCCTGAGGGATGTTTTTAATTTGGATAAGTGGAAGTTGCATAAATGGTATAAATTGCACGTTGTTCTTGCTGCTAATACAGAGGTGTGGGCGCAGTTGGCAGTGCCAAACGATGCGCTGTTGCTGGCTGAGCACCCAGCCAGGTGCAGATGTTGCCTGCGTGCAGCTCCCACCCCGAGCGTCCGCAGGAGCTACCCGGCTGGCTGTCAGGCTCTTTCGCTTGGACACCGTTCCCTTCGCCCTCTGCCCTGCTGGGTTTTTTTTGGAGCGGCTGTTTTCCAAAAACAGCTTGAAAATATGTAACTCCCATACCAGAGCTGAGTGGTCACATGTAGGTCTCCTGTCCCTGCCGGTCAGGCCGGTCCCTATGAGCTCATGGCGTTTGTGGTTTCCCAAAGCAGCTGTTCAGCTTTGGAAGGAAAAGCGCTGAGCAGCTGCAGGGACTGGGATTGCTTCTGTGTGGGAGCTGCTGTCGGGGGAGACGTGGCCTCCAAGGTCTCAGGCGGTTTTATTCCCAGCTCTGCTGCTGATAAGCCCAATAGCCCTGGTAACGCTTCCAGCCGGTAAAATGGGGGAAACTCATGTGTGGGCTTTGGGAGGTTTCATGCTTTTGACTTGCACGGGGCTGGGCAAGGAATGGACACAGCATCCCTGCTGCTAGCGTGGGCATCTCCTTGTGAGTTGGCCTGGCTGCTGAGGAGTCTTTTAAAAGTTACCTGAGACTTCCCTGTCTGCCTAAACCAGGGAAAACTGGATGACCGCAGACACTCCTTGCCTTGTCCCATCCCTCCCAGCCAGCCAGCGTGTGCCCAGGCTGGACTGAGTAACCTGGCAGGCAGCGTGTGCTCGGGCAGGACGGCGTGTGCATCGCTGCGCTGCAGCTGTGGGGGCTCACACCACCGATTGTGGGGGAAAGGCTGGTGGGGCTGGTGGCGGGGGCCACCACGCCTGCTAGGCAGAGCAGGGACCCCCATGGCCATCGGTGTGGGGAGCAGCCCAGCCAGCCCTGTGTTCCCGCTGCTGTGATGGTGGCCGAGGTGTGGAGCTCAGCTGGCATCTCCGGACCCAGATCATGGGTGGGACAGACAGGAGGGGATGTGGGGGTGAGCAGTGGGTTCAGCAGTGGGATGTTTGGCTCTGTCAGCGAGTCCATATATCCCACCACCTTGAAGGTGATGGGGAAAGCACCCTATTGCTCAGCTGTAGGCCAAGGTGGTCTTCACTACCGCCCACCCGGAGGCAAAAGCATCCAGGATGCAGGAGCCACATCTGCCCCACAACATCCCACCCAGATCTTGAGGCCAGCCCAGCAGACACACACCAGGCACCCGCCAGACCCAAAGGGGTGCCTGTGCCACAGCTCAGCTTTTGAGATACCAAAATGCCCCCTGCTCGGCAGCACCCTTCCCCCCACTTGCTGGTGGGTGCCCTGGGCCAGCCCCACGCACCCGTCCCTGGGTCTGGAGCTGGGCCCCCTGGCATTGGGGTGGTAGTGGGGACAGGCAGCTCTGGCAGATGGGCAGTGAAAGCCACAGGGCTGGCAGCGGGCAGGGCTGGCACCCTCACTGGCACCCCTTCCTGCCCCACGGTGGGACCCTGCTCTCCCTGGGGCTGCTTGGCAGCCCTTCCCTAGGGGGACCCCTCGATGTTGCTGCACCTCGGTGGGCTGGTAGCTGTCAGGGCACGGGACTTGGCAGGGGGGGTCCTAGGGGGGACGCCCAAAGTGTTCCATGGGGGCTGGCATGGCTATGGCTGAGGAAGGGGGGGTCCCAGGGTGGGTGCTGCAGGGGGGTCCTGAACTGGCTGGAGGTCCTGAGGCGTGGATCCTGGCACGCTGGGGGTGTCCTGGGATGGAGGC
>JAVJGJ010000034.1:2497391-2515075 GCA_035590215.1 Microhierax caerulescens | reverse complement strand
GTGCTGTTGCTGAGCAGTAGTCAGGCAGCTCTAGGACTATTTCAGAGCAGTGCATGAAACAGAAATTCTGTTCTTAGTTTATTATGGAAGCATTTTCCAGCACTGTCCAGGTGGAATGCCACATAAACTAGTGAAAACTTAATTGCTTTGTCTTCTTCACAATGCTACAACACCTCATGTTGTCTAAAAGCTTGGTATGACCACTGATTTTTATCAACGTATATTTCTATATCTTAGAACGTTTTAAGCTGAAGAGTTTTTACAGGTGCTTCCATACTCAAAGGAATAATTTGAATAGCGGGCCACAGGTAGGGTTTCTAACTCTTACCCTGATACATGTGAAATGCATTGTCTTAAATAATTAGATTAAGGCATGTTTGTAAAGGTATTTGGTATCTTTTTCTGTGTTTTAACTATTGGTGTCTGTACTTCTTGATTATCATTGTTATTTCTTCGGGATTCTGGCTTTGCAATACTCCCACTAATGGGATTGTGGGTTCATCAGAAGCAAGGATTTCTTGACATTGAAAGGAATAACAAATATTTCTTGACCACTTGTTACAACATCTCTGTAACCTTATGAATTGAGATGTCCCTGTGTGCTAAGGGATCTGTGGTTTTGTGTGTGTGTGGTTTTATAAAATTAAAGTGACACTGGTGGTGATTCCATTGATGTCAAGTGTTTGGATTTCAGAATAGTTTTCCATAAAAATGTCTCACTGCTGGAACAAAGCTGGTTGGAGATGAAGGATAGCTTAATGGCCAGTTAAATGAGAGAAAACAAAAGATCATGATAAAGACAGCCCTCAAACCAGGGTAAGATTGCTAATGAAATCCTAAAGGTGTTAAGTGCTGTTCAACATAATTATAAATGGTTTGGGATAGGAGGGTGACAGTTTGCCACAGAGGTGTCACACTGTCTTTTGGCAAAACTGGATCCACGTTGCACAGAGCTAGGAAGGATGAGGAAGTTAAACCTATTTCAGCATTGTGTGTCATCCAGAGGAATACGCATAAATGTGTTTGGGCACACAAAGGAGAAAGGTAAACCATGGGAACAGTTACAGGTGGCTAAAGAGCAGTCCGCAGCCTGCTTCTGTGAATAACTGAGAGCAAGAATGGCAACTTGTGAGGGTTGTAGTCAGAGTTTTCACATGGCCATGACACTGTGTCCTACTGGTGTGATCCAGCTTTCACTAGCATAAGCGTTTCTGCACTGACTTGGGATGTGGATCAAGCCCCTTAAGATTTGTGGTAGATTTTTTAATTTTTTTTTTAGAGTGCTTAGGACCCTGCTTGGGTGGTCTGAAGCCAAGCCTGCTTCCTGTTCCTTGCATGTGTTCAGTTTTGTTCAAATAAAATAATGTTGAAAATTTTAGGAGGATGAAACAAAATGGGAGACAAGCAGAGTGTGTACTATAAAGTGAAATAAGGGAACCATGTATTTGTGTGCAAGGATTTACAACTTTAACATTGGATATGACAATGATGAGATGCAGGTGGTAGGGAAAGGTGTGGTAAACAGTGAGAGATCCAGCAGCAGTATCATGCATGTTTAATTGAAAAGCCTACATTTCAATCAATAAGCTAATGTTACAGACATTTAAATGTGACAGAGGTGAGCATTTGGTGGAATCAAGGAATGAATTCTGTCAGGTGATGAAACAGGTGGTAAAATAATTTGCAGAATTGAAGCATAATATGAGGAAGTGCAGAGTTCTGGCATAATACGCTGCGTGACCTCTTTATAATGAGTGCCTGAGGTATTAGCGAACCAAGAAAGGAAGTCTCTCTAATTTAAAAAGATACTTTGCCATACTGGCTTCATATTTAACACCTTATGCTTTTTAATTAATAGGTTGAAGTCAAAGTTCAGCTGCAGTTTCAGTAGACTTTTTTTTTTTTTTTGTGTGTGTGGGGGTTCTTTCCTATAAAAAATGACGACTATTCGGGTAAGAATACACCATTTAGAAAAACACCTTTTTTAATGCATAGCTGTATTTGAAGAGTACCTGCTTAGTATTGAGTCCCAGATGTAAATACTGTGGGGAATTTTTTTTAGTTTGATTTATCAAACTTTATGGCTTCACAGTTAGAAGTATTTAGATGCCTCACTTTCAATATTTTTTTCAAGATGCTGTTTATTAGATGAAACAATTATGTCCTAAAAACTGTTTTTGTTGGTGGTGGGTGTTGTTTGTTTTTTTGCCTGGTTAAAAACTGGTTTCTTCAATTTTTAATGTGAAAAGTTCTGGAAAGATTGAATAGAAGAAATCAACTGGTAGAATGTCATGGTTAGTAATGAGGTGTCTCTTGGTACAAATTATTTCCATTGATGTGAAATCATTGCATGATGCAAAAAGAGCAGCTTTCATACGAGCTGTTTCCACCTGACACATGAGCAGCTTTGGAGAATTTACATCAGTTAGAATCACAATTAACTTGACACAGGAGCAAGTCAAGCTGTGGTAATGTCAGAACAACTGTGTTTATGCTTTGTTGTGTTTTGGCAAACAACAACTTGCGGTGCTGCTTTCAAACCTGTTAAGCTTTCTGTTTTCTTGGCTGCTTTGCATGTGCTAGGCTGCTGGTGACTTGCACTGCCTTCCAAACTGATTTTTGCACTTTCTCTTTCCCCGAGAGGAAGATGCAGTGAATGGGCCTGTCTGAGCACAGAACTCAGGTCACATTGGAAGAATTTGCCATGGCAGTGGGCAGTAGCTGCTCTGTAACAGAATGTGTATGACGACAAAAACTCAAAACTACATGAAGACAAAGCTTGAAAATGGTCTGCAAGTGTATTAGATATAAAGCTGGCAGTCTAGCTGTGCTCCAGCCATTGCTCTGTGGTATGAGGGATGGGACAGGATTTTTATGTGACTAAAAATAAAGGTGTGTTTTGTATTGGATGTGAATGATGAACTAAATGTTAAGACGACTGAAGACAAGTAACTATGTACAGGTTTATGCCAAAAAGCCAGAGGCTGTTTTGTTTTGCTCGAGGCTGAGTGCCCTTAAAAGCTAAACTAAATGCTGTATGATAGTGTCACGTTTTCAGGCAGCCTTCTCACCACCGAGCTGCCAGCTGCCCTATGAGCGTATGGTCTTGTTCTTTCCTTCAGTACAAAGGATCACTACTAGAATGCCTGCTCAGTGACAGTTGTGTATTTTTCAGTCCAGAACACTTCTGCCTGGGTACTTAGATTGTAAGTTCTGAATTGTTTTCTTGTATGTTTCAGTTTTTCCTTGCATACTCAGTTTTGAAAATGTCCTCTTTCACACCCAGCATCTTTCACATCCAACTGCTTCTAACTCTGTCAGTGCACAGTGTGTAAGCCTTACTGCAAACTACAATTTTGCTAGCATGCCCTTTAGACTTAGGGCAGGTTTATTGCTGAACATAGTGATGCATGCTTAACTGCTAGGTTTTTAACATGGAAATAGGTTTACTAATAACTGATCTTAGGATGGTTCTAATTACATACGTGATAGCTCATATCAGAGGTTGAAGGGGTTTTTTTTAATCGATTCTGAGCCTTTGCAGGAAGGGTATGATGCCATGACTTTCACTAATGGAGTTGGGAGAGCTGTGCTTTTGAGCTGATAAAGTAATACTCATGTTGATGAACCAGCTCAGCAGTACTGAAAAGCTCATCCCAGATCTCAGTGAAAATGTTTTTAGCCATTTTGGAATATTGCTGAAGTATTATTTCCCACTAATACAAGCTTGTTTCCCAAGTCAAGAAATTGATTGAAGTTATTCCATGAAAAACAGACAAAGGTTTAGTGGAAAGAAACCTTAGGAAGCTGGATTGTTCCTTTTAATAGCATTTGATGCATGATGAAATTTAGGAGGCCTTCATGGTTGGAATTGTGCCTAACACTGAAAATTCAAGACTCTTGTGAGGTATGCGTCAATTTGGTTTTGTCCCTCTCATCTGCACTGTGTTCTTACTGCCTCTTAGTTCAGCCATACAGGGAGGTGGGGAAGATGTGGCTCTTGCTGCACAAGTTTCTGTAGCCAGCTTCATTAGATGCTGTGGTGTTTGACTTTCAGAGCTACAGCTATCAGGTGGCAGCATGCCAAATGCATGCTGCTAAATCCTGCATGTTCTTGCCAGTGTCTTAGACAGAACTGTGCCTCATTCAGAGGAAGTTGCACCGGCTACTTGAAAACTGGTATTAATAAGGTGGTTCAACGAAGAATCCTTCAAGCTGTAGAAAACAACCATGTTGAATGTTGAGATTTTTACTGGCCTGTTGTTCTATATCCTGTCTGTTTTTGAGGTATCCATAGGCAGTGTTCTAAATTTTTACTAATTTTAATGCTTCATATTTTATTTGATCTGCTTTTGATACCTGGGGTGATAGGAAGAATATCAGGCTCTAGGAAGTTTCAGTTAATAGATCAAAGTATTAAGCTGACAGGAGCTGGTAGGTATTTAAAAAATTTTAAGCCTCAATTGCACGTGGGAAGCAGCAGCTAATAATGGGTTTCAGATCCATGATTACAACTTGGCCATCTAGCATCTAGCCCTCTGCTGAGACATTCACCTGTGATAGTGTTTTTTATTCTCAGATTGAAACATTTACCCAGATGATGTGATACCATATGCTGCAGATAATTTCAGTAGACTTATTAGTTTTTAGAGCATCCATGGAATAATAAAAATGGTTCCTTCAATGTAAATAATCTTTTCTTTTAAAAAATATTAACCACACCTTTAAATATCATTTGATCAAGTACCTGAGGCGTTTTTTTTAAATAACTCCCGAAATGTTGGCGCTACCTACTAGTTTCCTCTTTGGGAAATAAAGGCACAACTTTTGACTGGAACTGTAACCAATGTGCAGGCGATCTTCTTTAATGTGGGATTTATTATGAGGAAAAGACCCTGGTAATTTCTGTGGATTTGGCTGTTGCATTTAGCAGAATGCTTTTTCCCTTTCCAGCTGCATCCAGCATCTCATTGCGGGTGCACATTCTTTTGTTTAGAAATAGAAACATATAACTCATTAGGCAAATCTGGATATGTTCATTTGTTGAAGTGCTAAGGCAAGATGAATGATGTGAGAAGTTTAAGGAAACTATTTTTGTGATACAAATATTTTGTGATGTCTAGAAGGTTTTTGGCTCTGTGCTGCTTATACTGAAAATGCCTAGTGTAGAGGTAGATCAATTTTCAAAAGTAATCTTAATTTCAGGAGGTTGTCAATTTTCTGATCCAGGTTTTTGTTTGACCTGTATTACTACTACAGGCAGCCAGTTAGGGTGTTAAGTTATGCACTTTTCTCTGCAAATAATGATTTATTATTTTAAAAGTATCTTTTAATAAGGTCCTTTCCAAGTTTTAGTCAAAACCATCTGTCATTACTGTAACTACAGATAAATCTGTAATTGTCTTTATTTTCTCCCACAGATTAAATATTTAGAAGTTGGTTGATGAAGCCACATCACTGTGCTGCTACATTGAGTCTCAGCATGAACAGTTTTGGTAAAGTGTTCTGTCTTGATTAAGTATTTATATCTAGGGGGACTGAGAAAGACAATTGTTCCCAGAGCTTTGGCACCTCTACAGTATTCTCATAAGAATAAAGATGATTCAAATAAATGTCAGAAAGGATTTGCTGGCAGCTGGAATTAGACAGTTGTGTGATGCAGAATTTTCTTTTGATATCAGCATGGTGTTAAAGTGGCTCACTAATTTGCAAACTTGAAATACCAATCAAACAGCTGAACTTAAACAGTGTGATGGATTTCTCTTTACATAAAGTGAAAAAGACAGGAAACTGAGATAGCTTGGGGAAGATACCCATTGGGCGAGAATGATTGTGTTTGATTTATTATTATTTTAATTGCCTAATGATGCTAAGGGACAGTCTAATTAAAGTCCCTGGAGAAGTCTTCAAAGGAGGAAGGATAAATATTGGAAAATACTATTTATAGCCTTTAGTATTTCTTCTCACTGAAATAATATACAAAAATGAAATTGAAGGGCTGGATCACTTCTTCTGAACCTTTAGGTGAGCAATGTAGAAGAGTCAAACACATCTGCACAGAAAATAATAGTGATGTTGGGACTTTAGTAATGACTTGTGTTGCCTCCACCTAATCACAGATCCTCATCCTTGTGTTCTGATCTTGGCAGAACATGACTATAGGATGGACTCCTATCAGGCTGTCATGTAGCCTTCTAAAATGTGCCAGCATGTATTTCTGAGTTGTATTTTAATTTGGGATGGTATTTTCTGGCAAAAAAAAATAATATGGAATCAAATACCATGTCCCTACCCTGTCAGAGACAGAGTAAGGGTTTTCTTTCAGTGGCTTGCTATTTTCCCCTCTTTATGGCTTACCATTCTCCTGGTCTGGTAACGTTACTGCATAGTTAATTGCTCTGTAATCACACAGTTAGTCTAAAATAATATAATAATGGGGTTTTTCCTTAGAATATTTTGAGAAACAGCTGTGTCACTACGCTTATATTTAAAGGGACATTATGATCTATATGGGGGGTAGTTATGCACTGTACAAGATAGGGAGCATAACTTCTTATTTGACTTAGCTGTAGCCAGGGAAGATAATCCGATACAATTTTTAGGCTTAGAGATGATTATCTAGTGCATGAAAGAGATTGTCTTCCCCAAATATTTATTAATCCATGCTTTGGATACATTTAAAGTAGACCTGATAGAAAAAATTCAGGGTGAAGGTCATGAAAAAGGAAAACACCTTTTATTGAAAAGACCAATTTTAATCATGTCATAGGAGCTGCTTTGTATCCCATTCAAACCCCCATTTGACATCTAAAATAGTCTCATTTAAAGTTTACTTTACAAACAGTGGTTGTTCTGAAGTACAGTCAATGGCTTTGGTGGCTTTTCTGCCCAGTTGTAAAAACAGCATAGAGAGTCCTGACTGCCTGGCAATTCAAAAAAGATAAGACTGGAGTGTGCTTAGAAACTGCAAGATGATGATTTTGAATATGTTGAATGTGAATCTGGTAAATAACCCTGTTAAGTTTTTAATTTCAATTTTGACATAAATTAGAAGGAAGGATAAATTTTAAGCCAAGCCATGCATTTCTAGTATACAAATATAGTGAATGATGTGTTGTAGCTCTTTACTTGCTGTTCTTCTGTGTTGCTTTGAAAACTGATCATGGGGAAAAAAAACATCTGGAAACCAGAAAAAAAGTTTTCTCTTGCTCTCCATTTCTGTGTCACCAATAACCTTCACAAAAGCTGTTGTCTGCTCTTCCATAGAGGTAGGCCTTCTGATGATTTGAGATTTGGAAGAGGACCTCCACCTTCCTACCCCTTTTTTTCTTGTATGTCTAAAGTATTATGGCTTCTTTCTTAATGAATTCTTGGGAAATTATTTTGTCTTCTACATCCTTAATGAATAAAAGGACAGCACCGGTAGAGGGGCTGGTGGAACTGGGAAAACCTCCTCTCCCAAACCTGTCATAGGGCAAATGTGTTGATTTCTTTGAATGAAAAGCAGAGCAGCATGTATGCATCTCACTGTCTGCTAGCATGTGTACTTCTATTAATATAAACAGAAATAGATCTGTTCGTGTGCATGTTTTATGACATGTTGCTCTGTCTTCCAAAATATTAATGCAATCACATAACACTATAATACCAGTGAGCAGCTTATAGAAGATCTGAATGAAAGCCATGCAGATGTAGTCTCAATTTCTTGTAGGGCTGAGTTTTGTAAGTATTTATGTACACAAGATTTTCTGTTTACAGTTTGCGTTAAGATATGCCCATTTCTTTTAACTATATGAATAGAAGATTGTTAGAAATATATTTTTGGAGAACTACCCACAAAATGCTCTGTAAGATCTTATCCTGTGTTACAGATTTTCTTCCTAGTTTAGCTTGGGACATTTCTGTCTACAATTATATGATTTAGAATTTATTTTTGAAGAGTGTTATTCTTGTAACTCCTATTAGAATTACTTTTATGGAGCTACTCTAACAGAGCTGGTTTTAAGTAATTGGGAAACAGGGAGGCACATCTTCAAATTTAAGTGAATTAAGATTTATTGAATCCAGATAATGAGTGCTTTCATAAGTTCTGTCCATGTCGTTCAGTGCATTATCAAGCTAATAGACAAGACATTAAGAAAAGCAGAATTTGATCTGTTTCTGAGACCAAGAGTTTGATGTTGTTGAAATAAGGGGTGCATCGCTTATTTTATGTGCCAGGTAATGGTGTTTTCTGTTTTCTTCTGTTTTCCCTTTTTATTCCCTTTGCTCCTGATGATATTTTCAGTAATAGTAAATTTTTCCAATAGATAACTTTACTTGTATGCTATCAAAAAGTTCATATTGTGAAATGTCAATGAGTAGTACTGCTGAAGGATTTGGGGATTTTTGTGCTTTGGGTTTTTTTTTTTCTACTTTTTCAGACTCCTCGGTTGTATTCTATATACCATTGCAACTTTCTCACCTGCCAACATGGACCAATAATTAAAGCTAACCACAGCGTGAGCATATTTATCCTTAATTTGTGCTCTTTCAGGAGTGCAGGGGGAGTGGATGCATCTTTTATTACATGTTTGCTTTGATGTCAGGAATGCTAAGCTGCTTGAGAACAGTTTTGAAATATAGTGTCAGCTACTTCGGGATACTTCTTGCCTTTAGCTCAAAATAAGCGTAATGTATAAAATCAGTGGCTCAAGAAAGCTACTATTTTACTTCAAAGGTTTAGAGACATTAAACAAATTCTTTATTTGCTTTTTGGTGGTTTGCTGGTAGTAACAGTTCTGTTTCCATTACATTTGTGCTCATATTTTTAGCCAATATTCTGTGCATTCATTGATTATTGAAGTAATACTTAATCTTCCCAGCTATTTGGCACTTACTACTGTGCATGACAAATCACTGCCTTTCTCACAGATTTTGGCAACTTTGGGATGATAACTATGTTATCTGTAAGGATTGCTTAGAAGATTGGTATGCTTGAATACAATTACATGGCACAAAGAAGATTTGTTTTATTTAATGAAATGCAATATGTTGGTATAGCAACATTGTTATGCTTCTTGTGTTTAAAAGTGTTTTAAATGTTCTTGTTTTCAAAAAGTAGCATTCTCTTCAATATACTTAAGAGTAAATATTTATTAACTCTACAGTTTCATTATATAAAATGTAACAAACCAAATACACCCAGCATCTTGGATTTTATGCAATAGTACTCTGTTTTATAATCAGTTCACTTAGTTTTCTGTATATATGTGATCAGACTAGAACTACATTTACTTGAATCTTCAGTTGTATCATTCTTTGTGTCAGTGTCTGAAGCAAATTGCCTTCTACTCAAAGATTTTGAGCGATGAATCTTAGCAGCACAAGTTCCCTGAGATTTCTGCGATAATTAAAACATTTTGATAGTAGTCCCAGATTCTGTACTTAGAAATCAGCACTCTGAAGACAGTTAAAAAAGAATGGACATTTTCAGAGTTGGGGTAGGAGGGCGCGGCTGCAGGGGAAATCCCTTCTTGCTTTTTCTTTTTGCTTTCCGCCCCCCTCTCTGTTCATTCTGAAACTATGACTTGATGAATGTCATTAGGCTGTAATCCATTTATTCCATGTGGTGACTGGAAAAGAGAGCTAGATATTTCATTTGGACTCAGTGAACCAGAGTCACTCTGAGCTGAGCCCCCACTGCCATCAAACTGAGATATTTTCTTCTTGATAATTTTTCTTTCTTTTGCTCGGCGATTCTGGAACCAGATTTTCACCTTTGGTGTTATAAAGGATATCTGATTAATTCAAAGAAGTGCTCAAGTTTTTACAGTAATAATAACAATGAAAATAAAAATATGTTAAAAAAAGCTATAAAAACCCAACCTAAAAACCTCCACAACAAAAAACCCACAAAACCCATAAAACCCAGCCCCATCCAAAAAAACCCCACCAACAAACCCCCCCCCAAAATAAAAAACACACAAAACAAATGGATCTGTGCAGTGAAAAAATTTTGTTCTCTGTATTCATTTGCTGCATCATAATCAATAGAAAATGGCTTTCTTTTCTTAGACCTGCTGTAAAGTGAGCTTGCTGTGTTATATTTAGGAATGTAGGAATCAACTTACTCATTCAGATTCAGGGGTCCACCTAGTTCATCATCTAAGTTTTGACAGTGGAGTATGTCATACTTCAGCAAGATGCAGTTATGAATAATTTGAAGGTTTCTTAATAATCTTTATTGCAGATTAATTCAAATCCAAGTAGTGAGGGTTCTTTTTCTTCATTTATATTGTGAGTAATTTTTGTGTGTACATATATACTGATGTGTTTAAGTTTTGAATTTTTTTACTGGACTTTATATATGTATATTTTATATGTTTATATTTACATATAATACATATATGTATTTTACAGGTAGATATGTACTGTCACGTGTATGAATATATCGACATTACTTAATGATAGTGAATTTTCCAGGCTAATTATGCATATGTAAAGACTCCTATCTGTTTGAAATTTATTTTTAGTTTATATTTTCTTATGTGAATGTGTGAATGAGTAGAATACACCATTTGTGTTTTCCTTATCGTTAAGGTTTTTTGTTCTTATTTTGCAGTTTTTGTTACATTAAGGTGTGTTGAATACGATATAGAAAGTTGTACCATTGCTTTGTATTAAAAAATCTCATTATTTTCTAGTTTGTTTGTTTTTTTCTACCTTTACTGGTAATAAGAGTAAGAAGTGTTTAGCTTTGTCATGAGTCCTGTGGAAATGCAGATATATTATGTATTTTGTCGTTACACTTGAAGGAAATTTTACCAGTCAAAAATTGGATGGCTTTAAGAGCAACAGCTATGTAAAAGGAAACTGCTGATTTTGTATGGTATCACTGGTTACTCCAGGCATGTCTGTGTTCTAGATCAGCCAGCTTGCATAATGCTAAGCTGGAGGTTTTTAATCTTTCATAATTGCAGTTCTCTGAAAATTTCCAATGCAGTTATATCCTTCAGTTCCGTCGATGATAGACTTGTTTGTCATAATTTCTGGGGCAATTAACAGTCTGCAGAGAGTTATCTATGCACTATTTGGGTCCAGGATTGAACATCATTGCACTACAATATGTTCAGTGCTTGATCCTAAAATACCATTGCTTATCTATGGAGGCACTTCCAGCCTTAATTGGTCCCTCTCTATTCCGTGTTCTTGCACAGACTGAATGCAGAATCAGAGGAGGCCACTGAAAGAGGAGAGTATTTTAGAGAACTGAATGTGCTTATTCAGAAGGAACAGAAGTTTGTAAAATTCTAAAAAGAAAGATCTCTTGTTTAAATTTACCTGGGGGCAATAAATCTGGTTGCTAAGGTATGAGATGCTTTATTCAGTACCACCAAATCTTCCCTTATTCTCCAACTGTAGCAGAATCATTGTGATTCTCTTGCGTAAGGAGGCTTGGATTCAGCAGTTAATGTATTTGCAGACTGCAGAGCTGTGCTTCCTAAGTGTGCTTTCCAGCTTAGTGATTTTAGGAAATTCTTTATCCTGAATTCCTCTGGTCTTTGTATGAACACAGTTAAAATACCTGGGCCCCTGCTCAGGAGACTATTCAGGACAGAGCTTAAATATGTACTTGATATGAATGAATGCAGAGCTGCTTTCCAAGAAGCAATGGATCTAAGTATGCGCTTGAAAATTTCCTGAATGTATATAGTCTTGGCTACATATATGTGCACAATATGCGTAGAGATTTGGCACCAGATTTTACAGGCTAAAGTACCCAGTGTGTAATGGGTATGAACTACTGCAGTAGGTGAAGTACCTGTGAACATAATAGCAAAAAGAGATCCTGAGTTGAAAAACCAAAGGGTGTAAAAAGTCCTTAAAGTGTCCTGAAAACTGAGGAAAAATGTGGCCTGTGGAAATAGTGGCAATAACTTTGTAACAAAAATACATAGATACCTGGTTTGATTGCGCTTAAAGTATTGAGTTTTTGTCTTCCTGGCTTATACCTGAAATATAGCTAGTGCTTCAGATTTTTTCTGGTCACTGTTTTGTGTGTGATTGCAAGAAGAAATAAAATAGTGAATGTCGTAACTGTTGAGAACGTAGCTAAGATAATGTTTAAGTTCATTATAAAATGAACTGTTTGAATTCTGGCTGTCTAGCAAGCTATTATGCATGTAAGAATAAGTACTTCTTGTAGTATAAATGAATTCCTAACATGTAGTTACCCACAACTGGAGGTTTTTGTCACATTAGTCTATTTATTTATTTGCGTTTGAGTAGTGTATTTTCTCTGTGTTGAATATACTCAGAAACTGTGTCATGGCTGCCCTCACAGTACCTTGGGATACAGAAGGTGAATGTTGCTGATGTCCCCTGGCAGTAACAGTATCTGGTGAATGGGTGCATATGAATGGTGGATATTCTCTGTGTACCTGTCTTTCAGATAGTCCCAGGTTTGCTGCAAGTTCTGACTTTCTCCTTATTGTAATGTATCTGTTGCAGTGAAATTCCTTCTCTAATTCTAGTCTCTGATGATCTGTGTAAACAACTCGGTACTTTTCTTTTGTTCTTGTTTTACCTGTTTAGGAAAGAAATATTATTAAGATGTTGAATTTTATTTTCTATCGCATCTTTCTTTCAAATATCTCAAATATTTTAGAGACATTAATTTACATTCTGTAAATTAATTACAGAATACTTGTATGCAATTCTTTTCTGTGTTTCAGAGAAGGAATATGAGGTGCAGGGTGAATAAGTAAGTGATATTGGTTATCATAACTGTCTTTCCCTCTTTATCTCACTCTGGAAACATAAATTTAAATGTAAAGCTCTTAGGTGAAAAACACCCTGAAGCATTTTAAATAATTCATAGCAGTACATAATTGGTGCTGGCTATATTTGATCTCAGAGGGGTTTCATTTCAGTGCTCATTGAAGTGACTTCCGGGCATACACAAGATTTCAAGACTGAAACTCAGTCACAATTTGTTTAGTTGTACCACGTCCTAATTCTTTATCTGAGTTTTTAAAAATCACTTCTCTAACACAAAGAAATGTCCTACTAGAAATGCTTTCACTTTCTTGTGTGGCCATCGGCCATACTTATAAGTTCCATAATAATTTGAATTATTTTGTTTTTAAAGATCCAGTCTTGCAAGATGCTGAGTGCCTGTAAGGGGTATTACTGGGTGTACTCCGTGCTGAGCTTTGCTTTTGGTTTGAAGGCACTTGGCAATTTGTAAGACGAGGCAATAAAATACTTGTAAAAGGATTTCAGTATCTAATGTGTAAAAGAAATATTCCTAGATATGTTGGATAAATACTGTTAAGAGAAGCATTACTTCATGTTTAGAAGATCTCTCTCATTTCATAGGCTGTTTTTAAACAATTTGTCGTGTAATAATTATACTGGGAGATCACTTTTCAACTTATTTGTTCTCCTTTGCACTTTCAACAGCCAACTAGATAGTTTTCCTTTTTCTTCTGATCTTCCCAGTTGTTTTTTTTTTTTGATGTGAGTTTTCTGGGACAAACTGTAGGACAAAGACTCCTTTAAAGTGGTTCCCTAAAATCCATTGAGGTGTTAAGATGAAGCACACGCCACACAAAGGAGCGACAAGGAGATCTTATCAAGAACCCCTTTCACATTCAGAAACACAAGCCAATTGGTTTGGAATTTACAAGCCCTAAACAAATGTCAGACTCTTTCATCTTAGCAGAGGATAAAAGGACAGAAATAGATGAAGGAATAATTTTTTCCTCAGTTCTCTTTAATTTTGGACTAACACTGAGGATAGGGTGTGATATTTTTATCATAAGCCTAGAGGTAGACACAGCTTAAGACATTTTGAAATATGCATAATTAAGGATGTTTTCCCAAATCCTATGCCACTTTGACTTCTAGTGTACAAGATTTTCCTGCCTAAATTTGCAGGACTAAAACAATCATCAAAGTACGTTTACTTTTTCCCAAGGTACAAATTGTTGGCTTTGAAATATTTTCTCTAAGTGATAGTTACAATGTTAACAATAGTATAGATATTCAGGTTCCTTGTAAACTGAAGACTTAGAAGGTAATCTTTGAAAACAAGTTAAAATTCAACAGGGTTATTCCGGCTTCAATATAATCAGCAAATATAACCATTATTTGAGGGGGTGGAGAAAAGGAGTAGTTTTCCCCATTCCCCTTGGTCATAAAATTCACAGAGCATTTCTTCTGAAGACAATAAAGCTAGGAGAAGGCCTCTTTATTTGCTGTGAAAATCATCACCCTTTCCGGCAATATAACTCCTGAAGAAAAGAGGGAGAAGGAAGAGACAAGACTGCATATCAAAGCAAAGTGAAGTGTTAAAAGGGTCTGTTGCCTCAATATGACAGATAGGCCTCAAAACCTCAGACAATGTAGGCCAGTGGAAAATAGATGTCACAACTAGTTTACAAAGCAAAATAAATTAGCATTAGAGCAGAGGCCTGGCCTTTTTCCCTGCTTTTCTATTTTGCTTTCTGGCTGTGTTTCTGCTCTGATGTAATCTGAATTACTTGTACATCATTGCTTGCTTAAACAAAGACATAAAGTCTGTTGACTGCAGTTTAAAAAAAAAAAAGTTGAGGCTGATCTATATAAAAATACTGGTTTTCTGTTGTTTAGTCCCCTTAAAGTCTGTTCTCTTTGTGAGAAGGATCACTCCCAGATGAAGTTTCATACAAAGTTTTGAAAGATATAAGATCTGTTTTCTAGTTCCTTGTTTAGATGCCTTTTCAATAAGTTTCTTGCTTTTAATGTTCACTCACTCTCATAAAATACACATTTTACACTGTTGGTTACACAGATTTTAGAAATTAATTGGTCTGAAGTTCTGCTCTTACATAATTGAAGTTGATTAGGCATTTTGGCATTGATTTTTAGAAAAACAGGATCAGACTGTAAGGAATTCTGTAGATCATGTTGTTCTTCTTTTGGTAGCCTGGCTGGGAAGTTATCTTTACCAAGATAACCCGCTTTTAATTTTTGGTTTTTAAAAATTTCTTACTGCCTCATATGTTTGCAGTGTCTGTGTATTTGAAATAAGAACAGGTTTGGTTATGAATATATGGGTATGGTCTTTTAGTAAGAAGATATATAATTTCAAATAAAGTTTTATATTTTGAAAGAACATAGTATTTCTGTCTTTGTGATGTTGTTTCATCCTGAGAATTGACTTGGTCAGTTAAATTTCCATCTCACTTTTTCCGCAATTTATTTTTTTGTATAAAATGCTGAACGCAAATATTGAATCAGAATGTAGTGTATTTAGTAGTCTAAATAGAGGAGAAAAAAGTTCACATTAACATCCCCTCCCCCAAAATAATTCTTACTGTCTTTAGGACAGTATTTCAGTAGGCTCCCTCATTTAAATAGAGGTGTTTTGATTTCTGTTATTCCATGCTGCTCAAATACACTGATGTGCGTACATGCCGATACTGAAGTTAAGGACATACCCGTATTTATGTTTACAAATATATTTGTAAAGTTTAGGGCTGCAATTCTGAAATTTTAGAGCAATGAACTGTATTAAGCAGTGGTAATATTGAAGGGGAGGAGCCAACAGCTACTTTGATAGCATGAATAATGTTATGGCAATAAGGAAAAATAGCAAATTTGTTTCAAAGAAAGGTTATAAAGGCATCAAGTAATTTTTCTTGCATTATCTTTTAAAGTAAGCACTGATAGCTTAGTATGTAGTTGTTACATGCCTAATTCCAGACTTGTCATTATTTGTTTGAATTTTCTTTTATTTTTCACAACTTTTTGTCAGTATTAAAATTTTCCAGTTTTCCAGTTAATGTTATTTTAAGAACACCAATGAAAAGCTAAATCTAGTTGGTACTTTTCTTGTTTTGCAAAATACCACACTTGTGCTCTACTCTCCCTAACCCTTTTTTTAAGCTGGGTTGACATCCTGAGTCCAGTTCTGTGAATTCAGTTTTTAACACTTCAAAGGACTGAGCTTCGGGTCATGTATCTATTGACAGGCCCTGTTTCACCTGTCCAGCGTTGTTCATAAAGTATTTTGGCATCTGTAAATTCTGTGTAAGTACTTTTCAGACTAGAGATAATTTAAGGACATGACTGCTTTTCTGAATTGCATATATATTTTACGGAGTTGAGCAAGTGTGTGGGAAACCTTTCAGGGTCTCCCACATCTGTGCAATAGGTGTAAAACTGGGATTTAGATTTTTGAGTATTTTATTCTTTAAGAATGCTAACACATTGAAAATTCAGTGATGTGACAGAGAATGGGTTGCCTCATTGACATTCAGTAGTCTCAATTGAATTTTGTCTGCACCAAAATCTTGCATCACTTCTACACCTAGAAATCCCCAATGATGTTAATGAAGTTACTGCTGATTTACATGAGTATACTTAAGGGGGAAAAAACAGACATAAATCTGCCCGGCTTTGAAGACCTTTGTAGAGGCTCCAGGTGGAAGGATGGTATTGTGATATCTTAGTGTTCACTACGCGTTTTATGTTTAGTAACAGTGGGAAAACTGTGTGTATCTGCTTTATAACTAAGAAACAATTACCAGACTAATCTGAAGGAGCATTGTGTCTCAAGCAGCAGTGCTGATTTTCTGTCTTCTAAGATTGTTCCAATTGTAATTGCTGCTCTTGCTTTAGAGCATTTTCTTTGATGCTTTCTAACACACACTTACTACTTTTAACCTTAACAATAGATTTAGCAAACCTTGCTACACTCAATTTACACCTTGGGAATATACACTGAAAGGTTCATCTGGCATGCAGCTTGTGACAAAAACAGGCGCATCAATGAGTGACACTTGCAAGAAAGTGATTTTTAATTGTGTTATTGTGGAAAGCTGCAAAATTCTGGCACATGAGAAAAATATGTAGAACCAATTTGAAAATAAATGAAGATTTATGGATGACATGTCTGCAAACAAAATATGCTGATCATTTGAGTCAGATTACTTCTCTAGGAATATGTCTTCTCAACTAATATAGGGAGAAAAATAAGACCCAGGAACAACAGAAGAAAGTTGCATAATCAATACCATTGGAACAGAGCACATAATTTTCTTTAAATGTATTGAAAAGTCTGTAAAGATTTTACAGATCAACCTGATTTTATATTGATATTTACCTTGTGGCACAAAATAATTCTGTAGTATTTTTGCCTGTAACTGTTAAATGTTTCTGCATTCATTGTTCCATAACATTCTCAAGAATATAAAGTTTTTAATCCAAAATGCTTTACAGAATGTTTTAACAAAGATTCCTGCACTTGAGTGAGATGGAGCCATATCTAAGCACAACAGCCATTCCACTATAGTAACCACAGAAAGCTTTTATGGGGTGAAAGTGAAACTACTGCAAATTTAGTTAAAACTGCATTAAACAGCAGTAGGCTAAATAAATGTCATAAATGGCTCACCAACCTATGTGCTTCAAGTAAAGTTAATTATTTATAAGATCAGTGGTAGCAGAAGATGCTTTCTCAGGTTGGAAGTTGAATTTGTGCTTACCAGTAGTGTTAGCTTGCACAGTTTTCCTCATCCATTTGTAAGAGCTGTGCCTTTGGCTGTTGGGAGAGATTTGCTGTGCATTAATGGTATTTACAGGAGGTAATCCCCCGGATCCAGCAGGATGGAGGGAGCTATAATCAGCAGAACTGTAGGAGACCTGTCCAGGAG
>JAVJGJ010000034.1:2484861-2497202 GCA_035590215.1 Microhierax caerulescens | reverse complement strand
GGTTGTTGCTGCTGCACCTTGCAGATCCTGGATACATGCTGCTTTCTTTATCCAAGAGAGAGTTCACATGCATGATTGTCACTGATCGTAAATACGTTGTCACAACATCATGTTCTTCAGTATTCTCTTTTGCTGCTTAAAAAAATAATTGTGTTTGGTTTTCTGTAATAATGCCACTGCTTGGAATCTTCTACTTCATCCTCTTTTATTATCAACTGTGTTACCAGGTGCTGGTGGTAATGGTTTACCAAGATCTTGTCTGACGTCAGCCTAACTGCCTGCCTCATAATTACATTTACATTCAAATGAAGGGCTGACCAACCCCACCTTTCTGCCTGTTCTGGTGCTTTCTCTTTTAGAGAACTTTTATCTATCCTATTACCCTTCCCTGATATTCAACAGCAATTGCAGTACTGTAAGATGATGCAACAGTTGCTTATATTTGTAGCTTAATAAATAGATCTTTTTTAAAAGAAAGGACAGTGGTAACTGTAACAGTGATGTTTAGCATTCAAAGTATTTTGAATTTTTGAAGAGTACCTTGTAAACACCATATCTTGAATATAACTGTCTCAGAATTTTCCCCCTCATTATTGCTGTTTTTGAGTGGTTTTCTTGCGTGGGAGAAATTCAGGCTCTAAATATAATGCACATGTTCTCATTCTGCCCATACAAAGTGATTTAAAGAGATCCCTTCATCTGTGGCCATTGCAAACTGATACGTTTTAACAAGCAGACAATAAATCTTCCTCACAAAGATGGTGCCAGAAGTACAAAGAAAATGACTGTAAAAAGTAGCAACAAAAGTCTTCGATTAGGCCCAGTGATATTGTTGGCTTCTGTTTCAAACTGAAGACAACCTTAATCTGCCTGAAAGGCTGGGATCCCTCCTCTGAAACTGGTATAGGAGTCTATTTTCAATAGTGGCAGCTTATGTAAGGGAATCAGCAGGGAAAAATATCTGGGTTATCAAGTTGGTGGGTCAGAACTGCCTTGATGCTTTTCTCTAAAGTGCCTGCAGGACACATGGGTACTTTATAGGTCAATATAAGTGCTCCCACTGAGAAAAACTGTTCTGAAAGTGGGTTTACATGTCATAATTAAGAGCTTGATATTAATGTGGGAGAACTAAATGCTACCTTATGATTTGAGAATTGCCTCTGTATGGTTGTCTAGCTGCAATTTGTAGAGTGAATTTTATATATTTTTCCTTGGATAGATTTCTTTGCAATGAGCTATTTGTCAAGGGGTATGCTTGCAAAAGAGGTGCAAATTACAATGAGTTGTTTCCCTTTACAAAGGTGTGGTTTTTCATTCAGTATCCTTTGTATTTTGACACTACTTGTATTCACACATCCCTTCTAATTCCAGCACTAAATGATTCTAAGTGTGTACTTGAAGGCAGGAAAGATATTCTTCTTCTGGCTTTTGGTAGGATTTTTTTTTTTTGGGGAAATAATTTTTACTGAGAAGTGTAGTAAAATATTTATAATTAATTTTGCTATATTTAAAGGCTTAATTAATCCATAAGATCCTGAGTATGTTGAGGAAAGTTGCATCATGACATAGAACATGGAAAAAGTAAGGCCCTCTGTAATTGGTGTACCCTCATAAAAATAGACATTAGAAAAAAAAGTCAGAAGAGACCCTTGTTCCCTTCATCTTGAAAGAAAAGGGATTGTAATCTAGTTCCTGAGAGCCCACAGACTAGTTAGTACTGTCGTATACTGAAAAGAACAAAGAACTCCACTGAACATCATCACCAAGTTAAACAAAATATGTTTTCTATGCTAGAAGTATCCTTGAACTCTTTGGCCTATTTGTGATCATTATGCCAGCAGTTAGATTCCAGTTGTGCAGTTAAATTGCTAAATGTTGTGCAGAGCTGTCAGTCATAGGTAGGGCCATAGGACGGTGGAGTTCTGTCTTCATTGACTGTATCTGGAATTCACTGGCGTAGTACAAATGAACATTGATTGCTCATAGATTCCAGATCAGACGTGTTTGACTTCTACTCCTAAGCACACCATTTTCATATCTCAGTGAATGACATTTAATTTCATAGAATATGTTAGATGGTGGTACATTTTTAATCCCTGGTGTTTCTCTTTCTTTTGTGGGAAGCCTCTGCACATACCCCCCACAATTTCAGTATCGCCTAATCCTATTTTTTTGTATCTCAGAGCTTTATCCTTTATTTTCTGTTCTTCTTTTATCTTTTGTTTATGCTTCTCCTTTCCCTTTCTTGTTTTGCCTGTTTCATTATCTGAGTTTTCTTTAGATCTATTTCGATTCTTTCCAGAACGTAATTAGATCAAGATACACCAATGGTGAATCACTACACTGATATGATATCTGCTAACAATAGTAAGCTTTGAATAAGGCATTTTGTTTAAAAAGATTTACATAGCAGGATAAGATTGCTGGGTAGGACTGCAGATTTTTAACACCAGAGTGAGAATAAGATAACTAAAATGGTAACATTCAAATGATCCTTCTGCACCCTGACTCTTATGCCTCCCATTTTGTGTAGCAGAACCATGTGGATGTATTAAAAAGGAACAGTACCTTTGCATGTAGTCAACTAGTTTGAGGCTACCAGAATTTTGGGGAGTTTGTTTTTTGAGGGCTAATTGACTGTTAATCTGAGTCTGCCTTCCCAAGTATCATTTCTTGGCCATGCCTGGGACCGTACTGCTCAGATGAAGCATGTCAGTAGCTTCAGAGCCACAGAACCATTGCATCTTCAGCATACAGCAGTAACTTACACTGTACTTCCAGGAACTTTTTTAGTGAGCATTGCTGTCAGAAAACCAAAAAATGATTAAAAGAAATAAAAAAGTGAACTTCCCTTTCCTTGTCTGTATTTGCACTGTGAGGGGATGACAGTGACTTGCTGGTGGTAGAGGGAGGGTGAGTGCGCTGCCTGTGCTGTGTAAAATGCTTGTGGAACTGTCGTGTTACAGCGTGTTACATCCTGACTTTCTGGAGTTGTGGGAAAGTGAAAGCCATTCTGAGGTAATGGGCTTAGATATCTAGAAATATCATCCATGGAGATTTGTTTGTATTTATACCATTTTCTGCAGTGGGTGGTAAAAGACAAAACAGGAAGGATCTGTGTGGTACTGGCAGCAAGAATGCTGTGCTCTTTGACATAGGTCGGAGAGATGAATTGCCAGAGTAACTGAACTCCAAGGTTATAATATTCCATTTTTTTTATCTCCACCTGTTAAAATGCTATGTATAATTTATTTAGCCAGTGCCCATGGGAGTTGCCTTGGTGTTTGTTGAAATAACATTGTATGTGTGTAGAATTAAATGTACTTTGAGATCTCCGGGGAAGAAAATTTTCTAGTTTTCTAACACACTGTTGATGAAAATCTAGCAGTAATAACAAGCATGGTGATAACCATTGGAACTATTACAGTTTTGTTTGTACAGGCAATGTAGAGATGGTATACTGTGGTATGTGTGCTGTTCTAAAGAGCATTTCCAAACTGGGTAATAATAATATAACCACAAACGTGCAATTCAATTTTTTAATGACAGCTATTATAACTGCAATTTCAGGGACTACTGGTAGATTAAATCTGTCTTGTACAGCAATAACTTACATTAAAGGTGTTTATATCTGTGATACTTTATTAGGAACCCTTACTCATAAATTTACTCAAGATGACACACGTTTGTCTGTCTCTGAAGTTTGAAAATTGTATGAAATCTTTCTGAATTTTGTTTCTGAGGCACAAAAAAAGCAGGTGAGTTTAGCATGTCACATTCTGGCTAAGGTGATAGGAACAGATGTTTGTTTTCTTGCCTCCAGATGATCACTCTAATAAACATCAGGCTTAGGAATGCTTCTTGCCCATACCTTTGTAACTGCATGCTTGGAATTTCAATGGAATGGCTAGCTAAGGACACTGTTAGTGAACTATGTATTGCTGATGGTTCTAATGCAGTATTTCAGAGGTATTACTGACACCCTTTATTCAGATAGGGCTTTGTGTGCACACCCATTCCTTCTAAAATTCATAGTCAACTTTTAAATCTTGAGGAAAACTCAGTATGTGCCATGCTGTCAACTGAGGTCAGTTCTGTTGGAAAAAAAATTTGAGTAATCATCAAGGAAAGCAGATGGTTTTAAAAGACAGCTAAAGAGACTGCTCTTGCTTTCTCTGAAACTTCTACAAACACAAAGCTTCTGAAAATTATTTACTCTTTTTAATCGGGCTGGTTTAATATGCAGCACCCTAGTTAGGTTCAGTTTTCAGGGCTTGAAATGCAAGCACATGCCAAATTGTATCTCTGTATTGACAGATGTGGCACAGCCTAGAGAGCTGAACGGGCAATGCTAACTGAACTATTTTCACTTGCTGAACTGAGCTGTTCTGGAGAAAAAGGGATATATTGTAAGTTTCAGTTCTGCACTATGGTTTCTCATCCCTAATGTGTATGTTTTTCATAAGAGAACAATAGTAGAAATAAAAATGTTAGTTATCTGTGAAGCCTTCTTCAATGGTTTCATTTTTGATTCCATGCTCTGAAATTTTGGTTGTTAAAAAATCCTTTTGAAAAATGATGAAAAGTGACTTGTTGGGAGCATGGTGATTGTATTTACTGTTCTATCTATTCCACTACTGTTTTTCTAACTGCTTCTAACAATTACTTATCTTTAATTTTTTAATGTTAACTTTTGCATTTTATTATAAGTAGTGACAATGTATTTCATGTATGATTTGTGTCAGTATTGCATTTGCCAGGAAAGAAACATCTGGAGCTAAAGGAGGGTCTTACTGTTCTGAAATCTAAATGATTTAAAATCTGCTACAAAATAAATACTGACAGTAATAAGAGTATATTTTACTGCTCAACTAGCAGAGTTAGTATAGCAGGAGTTACGGAGCCTGTATGTGAATGCCAGGTTAAATTGATTCTTTTTAGCAGAACCATGAAAATTAACAGCACATCCTCTATTGATATTTTTTTTGTTTCCTTCCTAAGTCACGTACTGTAGGGCTCCCACTTACTGTAACTAATTTATGCTGGCCAGAGTATAGCTACATGGGATTGTTGGGTGCTCACTACTGAGTCCTTGAGATGTTCATTGGTGTGATCTGTCTTTCATGAGGTACCAAAAGAACTGATTGCCTTCACTGTCTGCCATCCTTGCCATAGACATAGTTTATATTCCTGGTATACTGGCATTTCTGTTGCACAAATTTAACTGTTCTTTCATACTCTCAGATAAGAGAGATTGTTTATATAAAGTTTGTCCTGCCTTAGAGTGACAATATTTTATTGTGGCTTAGAAGACCAAGAATTAATTAAGCTTCCTCATTTATTGTGATACGTTTTGGAATACAGTTTATTGCAAAATGTACAAGAAAGTATTTGTGCTCTTTGAGTATGAAAACAGCTGGCAAACATTTTAATCATAAAACCGGTGCCTATTCCTTTACTAGTGGGGTTTGCATGATATTGTGTCCAACTAGTAACTGTGTCCAGCGCTGTTCCAAAAGGTGACTGGCTGTGAAAGTTGTTTGCAGGGACATGTCGTTTCAGTATATGCTCTGGGTGTAAAAGCTTAGGTTGGAGTAAGCTGGTACTGCGCCAGCAAACTGAATAAGGGTGTTAAAGGTGGAGTATGCTTTTTAATTGTTATGGTAGCATCCAAAATGAATATATTGTTAAATCTGCTCCTTGGGTAGAAGTTAGTGCATACTTTATGCTCTTTCATATGTACATTAATGATTGCATAACCCCTAAGCAATTGCAGATGCTGCATATTTGATTTTTTTCATTTTAGAAATGTCACTTTGAATTGTTTATCTTGCTTATTTGCATGATGTTTTTGTAGAAGGTTCTGTTTGCTATGTTTTTCTTGATCTTTTTGTACCATATAGATCACAATTCTTACTGTGTAACAGGGTTTAAAGGTTAATGAATTCCTCTGAAAATTGGTTACACCTTGATCATTCTTTTAATCACAATTTAGGATTAAGGGCTTAGATACTCTTGTGATGTAGTCTAAGGTATGCTTTTCTTCTTCAAGGCACTTTGCTAACAACCAATCAATCTTCACAGAAACTCTGCTTTCGTGTCCCTAGTTTTTAGATGTGATAAAAGTGACAGGTTATATGACATACCCAAAGTCAGAAAGAAAGTATTATTCTAAGGACTGCCACCAGTATTTCATGACTCACTGTGCTGGACCAAAATTATTTCAGTTGATTTGGCTCCAATTTTATGTGTCTCATTTTTAGTTATACACAATACACATCTAAGCAAACACTACACAAGCTTCTTAGAGAAAAATAGCTTTCTTTTGCTTTTGGTGGGCAACTGTTTAAAGGATTAAAGCACATTGAAAATACTTAGTTGAATAGATTGCTGGTAATGTTGTTTTTTTTTTAAATGAACTACTTAAAACAACCACTGACATAACTATAAGGTTAATAATCTCTAAGGTATTGCCCTGGTTTATAGATACTGCTTTTGGAGCAATAAATTTTAACCTTTGAACATGTGCTTCTGCAAATAAAATCCAGCCTTATTTTGTGTACTTAACAACTTCTGATTGGAAACACATAGCAACCTGTAGCAAGCATGCTTTCAGCAAACTGGAGCAGAAATGAGGCAGATCTTCAAAGTGGTCACTTATCTTCCTCAATAACTCTTCTACATGTAAACAAGATAAACCAGGTCATTTTGCCAGATCCCACTCTTTGAATGATGTTTAAATAATTTTAAAGAGAAAGAAGTTGTGTTCGGATAGATTTCTTTTCTTAAAGTTCTTTCTTGAAGGACTCTTTCCTTTTCCTTTTTGAAATTCTAATACAAAATTGAACTGTGTCATGGAAATGCGATTAAAATAAGTAGCTATGAACCTGATCCTGCAAAACCATGGGGCCAGGGTTCTGTGCACTTAGCTAGAACTAGGTCCTAAATTATTGTGTATCAGTACAAAACACAAAGTTTCCCCTCTGTATTCTTACCATTTGAAAGTCTAAATCTGGAATTTTTTATTGTTTTTTTCTGCAGTGTGCAATCGTAATTCTGTTTAGTTGGGGAATGTGAGGATACTTTTCTTGCTGAACTTTTTTCAGTCTTTCTTTTTAAAAATGTGTGTGTATGAACCATAGGTAAAGTCTCTCTAGCATTTCCCTCTATAGACAAAATGGCTGTTCTGTGTATTTCCAATGGATTCCTCTTTTGGGCATAGCCAATGGGTATCTCTTGGGAGAACCAGTGTTTTGGTTTAGTTGCCATGCTCATCAATATGGATAGTTAAATCACTTTTGTTCCCACGTACTGTTTGTCAAGTTCTGCTTTTCATAATGTGTGGAACTCAGTAGGAGTCTTTCTGTTGCTGAACTTTGAATTGCAGTTTCTTCATCTCAACTGTAATACCTATGCAAAGCCTCAAACTGCTGTTGCCAGTGAATGGAACAGCATTGTGAAAGGAAAGAGTCGGAATTTTACAATGTAGATATATGTCCATTTAAATTTGAAATTTGCTCTTTAGTGCTGTCCTCACAACCATAAAGTGATAAATAAAATTAAGAAATAGTAAAAACAGCCAGCTCCCTGAACCATCCTGGTCTTATGATTTTCATCTACTTTTTGTAAGCTTTTTTACCATCACCCTGCTTTTAAATTTGATATTATAATTCAATGAAGATCTTCATGTTCACTTGCTATAGTAGCTGATACCACATTGAAAAATTATTATGAAAAAAAGTAATTTAATGGGGTTTATATACAAAGTAATTTCACATTACCAACATTTTGATGATCTAATAGTACTATTTGTTATAATTAAGGAAAAAACCCAAGAATGTAGTGCCTAAATGACTTAATGCTCCCAAGTCTTCTGACAGAGAGATTTAGGAGGACACCGTGATGAAAATTAGAGAGGATAGGCATCCTAAATTTCTAAACTGCTTTTGACAATGAGAGTATAAATTCCCAAATCACTTGCGTACTTTAAAATTTTTCCCTTTGCAGACAAAATTATGCATGTGCAATTGTTAGTCATATTAGGAAGTAAGGATCCAGATTATTCTTAAGTACTGATTACCTACAAATTCTGCTTAGTATGGAAGAGATCAGCACTTCAGGAACTGAGACTCACTTAAAAAATGCTGAGACCTTACATTTAAGTGAAATGTTTGTTTACTTTGTCTTCTCAGATTTTTTTAGTGTCACAATAGCTCTGAAAACTGGACCGAATTTAAAATTGGTTGAATGCAATTATTTCATCTTTATCCATGAGCTATGCTGTCTCATGAAATGCAGTCACTTTTTTAAAAACCTACACTTTTTAAGAGGATTTTCCCCTCATTTGCTCTTTCTTTTAGGATGCAGAATCTGTCATGATTTTTCTTGTATAAAAAATGAACTTGGGCCAAGATTCTCAATTCCAGAATGCTTTTTAAACATTTATGGTAAGATTGAAGAGTGCATGTTTATACCAGTGTATGGAGCATTGGAAATCATACCTGTCAAAACCAAAAAATTCCACAAAGGTCATCCCTGACATTTGCCTTTAACATGTAGTGAGTACAACCATCATGACTGATTCTTTCTATCAAGTAGGTCAAAACATATAAGCCAGGTTTTCATTTATCAAGTTCCATGTGTAAAGTCTGTGAAAGTGAGTTTAGTACATGGAACCTGTGTGAACATCAAAGGAGAAGGATTATGCTTTTGACCTAGGGGCGAGGGACAGACAGAGCACTTGCCTACAGCTGCCGTTACTGCCTCAGTAATGTGGTATTGCCTGTGGCCCATTTTGTGCCCTTTTTTTTTTTTTTTTTTTTTAATCTGCAGCATACTGTAACAAATGGACATATCTGGTCCTCAGCTCTCCTCCCGCCCAGTGCCTACCCACCTGCCACATGGCTGGAGGGATGCTTGCCCTTGTGGCACAGACTCAGCATGGCATCCTCTTGCAGAGGGTCCCTGCAACTAGGACTCCTGGCACACAGCAGTTCCATTGCCCTTGGGAACTTGCACTTTCCTGCAGACCTGGCAAGTTGCTCTTGGTTTACTGTACTTGAAACTTATCTGCACAAAACTGTGTCATGCTGGGGACTCCTGCAGAACAGCTACAGCTGTCCTCTGTCTTTCATACTGTAGTGCTCCATGTACTGCTAGTTTATAGTGTTCATTACGCAGTAGCTCTTCAGGCAGCCTTACTGAGAGGCTACTACCTGCTGCAGGTTCCCGTTGTGCTGCAAACCATTCATGGGGAGCGGGGGTGGAGGAGGTGGAGGTGGGAATAAGGAACTGGGCATTTCTGAATGAGTCTGTTGGTCAGGAACTGGCATCGGGCTCGCTGAGCCAGAGTCACTCTGCATAGAGCCAAGATTGCTGCCATCAAAATGAGTCATTTTCTTCTTCATTAATTTTCTTTCTTTGGCTCTGCGATTCTGGAACCAGATTTTCACCTGCAGAAGAGTAGAGGAAAATGTTTTTCAGTTGTTAATAGAATGCATTTTGGTCCTTTATGTATGTAGTCTAGGGTCATAGGTTAAAACTGCATGAGGACCAGTGAGAAAGGCAAACTAAGGCAACAGAGCTGTTGGCTTGTTTTTCATACAGGTGATCTTTCCTATCTGGTAATAAAATATTTATTGCTAGCTTGATAAAGGGGTTTATAATTTTTTTAAAAAAAAAATTAGGACATTTCTTTATGGAATGAGCTTTGCTTTGTATTTTTGTACAATATCTAACAGAACAGTATCTCATGTCGTGGTGATGGCCAAAAGAATCTGAGAGTATCTTTACATTGAAAACTATATGCCCTAGTCAGAGCAAGTAAAAAACGTTACTGGCCTATACACTGAGGTACAAAAGCTTTCCTGTTTGAATGCTGCACATTAATTGGTTAGCTCCAATGTGTAAGCCAGTGGAAATACACTTCTGAGCAGAATTTCACCAGTGCAGTGCTCTTGGTACACAACATTACTTCAAGATACTTGTATAAGCAGTGCCTTAATACCTATGTGCCTTTTAGTGCATTCATAGATGGAGCCAGAATTGCTGTTGCTTCCCACACAGTCCACTGCTCTGTCACAGATGTGCAGTCATCTTTGAGAAGAAATGAAGCAACTATTGAAGAGTATATGGTTTTTGATTAGGATGGAACAAGTGAGGACATGAAGTTGATGAGTAATGGTCAATTGAAAATACAGCACAACCTGTTGAGGTGTGAAAGAGTGAATGTTCTGTGGCAACTGAAATGTCTTTGGACGTGAATCCCCAGTGCTGGATTTAAAGCAGTGCATGCCAGCTATTTATCCTTGGAAGTGTCTCTGTATTATATCTAGTCAGTGTAATAAGTCAAGCTACCTTATCCAGATACGTTGTGTTTTCTTGTTGGTGTTCATATGGCAAAGGAAACATTTTTGTCACCATTTTCTATTATAACCCAAAGAAAAATCAATGGTTTGCTAAGAAATACTGATTTGTTTGGTTATCCTTTGCTAGAAGATAGAAAAAGAAAGAGGATGATGATCAGAAAGGAGGTAAAACAGTAAGAGTTGATAACATCTGTGGCTACTGGGTTGTGTTTTAAAAGAAAACCACTGGTGAATTCCCACGAAACATCTTAAGGAGTCTATGTGACAGTCTCTGTGTACTTATCTTTGAGGCATTATTATTCCCATTTTACAACTGAAGAATTCTGATACGCGCAAAGCTTGTGGAAATTTGAACTCAGTCTCTTAAGTCCCTGAGACACTTGGCAGTTCATTTTGTTGTCAGTTTGTGGAATATCATTTCAGTACCAAATTATGTTCCATTAAACCAGTCTCAAATACTTTCATATCGCTTGCATTCTGATTGTGCTGAGGTTATCTAGTTTCACCCATGCATTTGCCAAAATGCATAAAAAGATGAAACACTAAAAACCAAACTAACATCTGTTTCAGAATTACCCTCTGGCCTTGGTGTTCTTATCTGCCTTTGAATTTAGGTTTTTATTCTGGTTTGTTATTAAACTGTGGGTGCAGATCTGCAGCAGTGATCCAGAGAGAATTTAGTAGGCACTTCAAGGTCATATGCCAATTATCAAATAACTACAAGCAAATAAAGATCTGTAATATTATACTAAAAGCTAATGTGGTCAGTTGCATCTGACTTGTTTTTCCCCTGTTGCCTGCCTTTAAATATTTTTCCCCACGTTCAGCTGTTGTGTAACTGTTTCCCTGAAGTCTAATTTTCTCTCTTCTTTCTTGTCCTTGTCAACTTCTTTATTTCTGTATCCTTCCTATATTAGCAGTGCTTTGTTTTGCCTTTCTTTTTCTTCATTAGATCTTACATCTTTCCTTCCTTGTTTAAACAATTGTTCTTTGTCCTGTTGTCTTGAAATATTCCTTCCAGTGTTCTGGATGGGATTTTGGCATAGCTAGGAAAAAAGCTTTTCCAGTAAATCATTTCAATTTTTTAGGCTGAATGCAGTGCAACTTGGGATAGAACAGTGTGTGTTCAGATGTATTTATATGATGGGGTTATTTAATTTGTATGAAAGGCTGGTAGTGGAAGTATAGATCAGGTATTTCTTTCTTAATCTTATATTTTCAAAAGTGTCTTCAGAGATGGAGGCTTTATGCACTGGAATTAATTTTGTCCATGACATATATTGATGATGAAGAGCAGCAAATATTGCAAAAACTCTTGCCATGTTTCCCCAATATATGTCAAAGAAATTTATTGCGTCTTTCTTTGTCTCACTACTTCAGACATACTAACAAAAAGGTTTACTGGGTTTTATCACCGGACTAGGAAGCTGCAAGTAAATATTGTTGGTTGTTTACAGAAGAAGGATTATATTTTAAAAATTTTGCATAATTAAATTATTAAGCTTTTAAGAGCCAGCAAAAAGGCACATAGTGTATTTTTTATACACAGTTGAAATCATTTTAATTTTCAAGTGACTTGCATTCAACAGCAGATTGAGAAATATTTGCAAAATGGGTATTTGCTTCTTCATTTCTGTAAGCTCCTCCAGTGTGTGCTGTGTAAGACAAGTTCAAATTGGATGAACAGTGAATCTATCAGATTACCAGCAGAACTATCCCTGCTCAGTAAACCCATAACCCGATGGTGAATCAGGCATAATCTTCAATGAATGATACTGTATCATAACTGACTGAGAAAACAGTGCTGTAATGGTTTGCAGAAGGAAAAGGCAGCAAATGAACGCATTGTCTCCTGAAATCTATTCAGGGAGATCCTTCAGTAAAGTTTTTAATTTTCTGTTTTGCTGCTTACTTCAGAGTACTACATGAAGAAACTCCCAAGTAAAATGGGACAGAACATATGCCCAGCCCATG
>JAVJGJ010000034.1:2459495-2471774 GCA_035590215.1 Microhierax caerulescens | reverse complement strand
TTTTTTCTTAAACAGGTGCAAAGTATAATGAGTTTTTTCTTTGTTCAGAGGTGTATTTTTTCTTTGAGAGTCTTTTGCACTTTAACACCATTTAAACTCACAGGTTCCTCCTGGTTCTCAGGAGGAAAGAATCACTTTGCACACCTGACAACACTGTTGTTTCCTTTTGTGAGAGGATGGTGTCCTTAGGCTGTATTCACAAGATGGGTTGTGGCTGTAGTGGAAAAACCTTTCTTGTCTGTGAATTTCAGGGCTAGATGGAGAAGCACAGGCTACCTTCTCTGAGCGTTTGCCAAGATTTTCCTACCGTGCACTTGGGTAAAACTTGTGCTTTTTTTACTTTTTGATTCTTGTGGGGTTTTGGAGGATATTTTGCTGGCATAATTGTTAAAAGGTATTTTAAAAACCATTAGGTGGGGGAAGTTGGCAGAAACTTTCTTCTGCTTGCATATGTGAGCTTATTCAGTTGCAATTTACACATCTGTGACAGCTGGCCATTCAAAATGACCAAGTATAGCTGCTGGTATAGACTGTTCAAATCTAGGGAAGTCAATAATCACTACATCACGTATCTGAACAGCTTAATTTTCCCATATTAGCAAAGTAAATAATATTTGTCTAATTAAAAATTAGGTGTCTCTAGACAGCATGTGTCTAGTTACCAATGCAATGGAATTTCAATGTAGCATGATCTATATATACTGGTTGGTTGGCTTCTTTTTCTACTAGAATGTTTCACTCCCTTTCTCTATCATTTAGAGTGGTGTGATTGCTTGGTAGCTCTGAAGCTCAGACTGTATTGAAATAGTTACAAAGAAAGATTCTCTATGGCTTTTTGTTGTAACCTGATTTCAATTTCCTTTCCTCCTCTTCAAATCTGTTGAAGTCTTGTCCTTTTAAGCATTTCTATACCTCTTGTGAATGCAGGTGTACCAATAAATCAGCCAGAGGAAGAAGCAGCATTTGCTCATTTACTGTAGCATTAGTTGTAGCCCTCCAGCTGTCTGGAGAATGTTCTAATTATGCTCATTCAACAAAACTTTTCCTGCAGGCCTTAGCTATCTAATATACCAACAGCACAAAATGCTGCAGAAGGGCTGGGTCTCACTGCATGGTTTGGATTTTGATCTGCCCTTCTGCAGTGTTCAGGAATGTCAGATACACCAGGCTATAGTCATGCATTCCTTCTCTGCCCTACTGCAACATTGTTACATGGGAGATGTTTTGAGCAATTTTTTCATAATGGTATAATTTGGCTCAGGAAGCTACTGAAAGTAGTAAAACAGTATTTCTCCATGTTTATTAGAAAAAAGTAATTATGACATAAAAAGATCTTTTAATGCTTTCAACTAGTATGTGTATATATTGACATGGAAGGAGACTGTTCCTTATTCCGTACTGTTTAAAGAAAGTATTTTACAATATAAGATTGTTAAACAGACAATACTTTACGCCTCTGGCCACATGCTGTGACCACTAAGCAGGAAACTGCTTCCTTTGGATTCCCAAGTACCCTAAGTTGGTCTGATTACAACAAGCTGTATTTTGCTCTTGCTTAGTCCAAGTTTTTTTTTTAATTTGTATAATTTGAATCTGACTTACCAGTTGAACCACAGTCCTTCGATCTAGATGTGTTTTAACTGCTGGGGGTATGTGAATAATCACATGCTCATATAGTTAATATTAAACTAAACATTTTCATAGGTTCTCAAACACATATTAGAAAAGGACATGGATTTGAGTTGCTTTTCTTACTTTCTAGCAAGAATATGTATTATTAACAGGTGTTGTATTGGGGAGATCAGTCTATAAGTACACCCAATGTTTTATAAATATGCCATTATTCAGTCAAAGCTACTTCTGGAAAAAGAATTCAGCAGCTTCTCCAGTCAGTCACTGCATCCGTGCAGTGTTTGTACACAGTACTGTATGCATACAATATTTGGAGCTACTTATTTTGGTAAATAAAGCTTGAAGTCCATTAGAATCCACTAATACAGTATATTCATCTGTGAAAAAAATACACTTCATACAGGCATTCAATAGGTAGCTAGTGGCACATCAGATCCCCAACACTTTGGTGTACATTGACCCTAAATGCAGCAAAGTTTGGAATTTGGAACTAAATTGTAGATTTCAAGCAGAAAAGAGTTTTGATTCAGGATTTTTGTCCATTTTTAAGAAAATTGCTAATATATTTTGAATTCTGAGCTCTTCTTCTTCAACTGGGTGAAATTTAGAACTCACACTTTTCTTATATTTTGCTAGTAATCCTGCACTGACAATTCTGAATTTCATTTTGCTGTTCTGAATAAAGCTTTCTGCAAATATTTTGGTTTAGTGCATTATGCTTTGATGTGCAGGAATGATAGTGGCTAAGTAGGAGAGGTCCCTCCAGACAAGCTTGGAGTAACAAAGCAGGAGTCTGTCTGTCTTCCCTGAATATGTTTTTCCTGTAATTGTATTTTGAAGGATAATGTAACTTCAACCTTTATTACCCTACTCATCTTCATTTGATTGTAGTGTAGCAAAGAAAAAGGTTAGATTCTGATCTAAATAGCTGACTTGAGTGACAGTTGCCCTTGTATGAAGTGTTATCAGTTTCACTGGCTATAGAAGGGTGTACTGGAGGCTGGGGACATTAGAAATGACATTGTCTTGTATTTGGTATTTATGAGCAAATATTATAGAGCAGGTAATGGGTCTGATTTACACAGGCTGAACAAAAAGCAATAGATAGTATCCAAATTCATAACATAAATTTTATTAAGAATATACAGTCTTTCATCATTCTTTTGTGAGTAGCAACATTAAGGCTAAAAAAAAAGCAATTAAGGTGGAATTAATTGCTTTGTAAAATATTATTCTGCCTTCCTAATAGCATCTATTATTTGATAATAAATCCCAACCATTATCAATATGAAATGAGATTTCTCCACGTTGATTTGTGAAGAGACCAAATCCAAAATCTTGTAGATCTAACGAATGAAGTGACTATTCTGTGTTCTGGGCTCACACAGAGAAGCCAAAAGATGAATGGAAATGAGAACTTCTCCTGAATTCTCAAAAGAGGAAAAAACTTTGTGGTTTTGAGATGAGCCTAAAGCACCTTCTCTTGAAATACATTTTTCTAGTTCTAAATTTGAATAGTTTCTATATTCTGAGGTTAGGAAGTAGCATCCACCATAGATACTGGTTGGGAAAACATCTCTTAAGGTGGTTTTATCAGATACTGCAGATAGTGATGTGATGGCTGTGGTCAGGGACTAGATAGGAACGTTGGAACGTTCCAGTCCACTTGGATTATTCCTATTCTGCTACACGAATGAGTCTCTAGGGATTTCCTCTGTCATGTCATAAAGCCATAGATCTGCTAAGATTGTACCATAACCTTTCCATGCTGATCTGTCTCAGACTGTAGCCCTGTCACTGTCCTGGGATGTAGGCCCTCACCTACGCATCCATTTTCTTATCTACAGACTTACAGAACTGTAATAGCTCATTTTAATTTTTCTGAGTTTTCTTTTTTTTGTCCCGTAAGTGTAGCAGCACTCATTTTTGGAACTATGTTTTGTCCCAGTGCGCACTGGTCTTTGCTCTTGTGAAGCAATGGGGACAGCTAGTGGTCAGGTGGCTGAATGGCAAGGAGATGTATTGGATACATTTTTCGGTGGCAATGACCTTATTCAGATTTCCAAGTTCTCGGTCTGTTCTGTTCTATGCGGAATAGAAGTGCCTTGAGTGATGTGAATGATGTCTGTCACACGCCCAGATACAGGAAGCGGCAAAGCTAGTGAAGAGTCCTGGCTTAGAATTTTGGTTATGTTGCAGAGGTTTTTGCTACACTATTTAGTTAACTGTAACATCTCTTTTATGAAACCTGAAGGCATATGATTCCATATGGAATATGCCAGGATTCTTAAAATTCACTTTTACAAGTGATTTTCTGTTTAACAAAGTGCTCAAAGGTCTAAAATGTGCTGCAATCCAGAGCTGAATTACTGAGCTGCCACAAACAGCTGGGTGTGTGAGTGTACAGGGCTGGTCTTGGGTGATACCTTGCCTCTCACATAATTTAATGAGGCACCTAGTCAGAATGTGGGTATTTCACACCTGCTTCACAGTGGTAGAAATGTCTTATGAGGCGTTGATAGTGAAGAAGGAAGAGCATGACTGTAGTATTTTAATCTTATATTCTTTGAGGAGTAGCTGTGTTTCTACTATATTTTCTTTGTTAATTGGTATATGTGCTTTTGAAAGAATGACGCCAACTTCCAGGATGGCACTGCTTAGCTCTCAGTTGTGTAAAGAGAGAACTGACATATCTGAGTAGATAATAAGAAGTAAAACTGAGGTAGAATGAATGCTGGGATAGATGATTCTCAGTGCCACTGTTTTTTTTAGTTACCTTGGGCTAACCAGGTAATGTGTGTTCCATATTAATCTGTAAAATGAAAGTAACACTCATGGCCTCGTGATATGATAGAATTTAATAAATGCCATAAAAGAGGGTCCTGTATGAGGAATGCAAACCACAAAGTCTTTCATCACTTGTGAAATGAATTAGCTAAAATATGTTGATGTGTTTATCCCAGGCTAAAGTAAATGGCTGTCTCATAAGAACACTGATAATGTTGCTAGTTCTGAAAAAGAATATCTATTTTCCTGACTGTTATTTTCAGGATGCTCTGTGCTTTGAATTTTTAACACCTTGCAATGTGCTGGATCTCCTTGGGCTGTGTGAGTCATGCCACTTACACAATGAGCTTGAAAGCGGTGAAATTTTTGCAGCCTAACCTGATAATTCACTACCAAACCTTGGAAGCAACCAAAGGAGTCTGCTCAATAAGCTTTCTCAGAACAAAGTACAAACAGATCTGAAGCCCGTGTTCGCTGTCTCTGCTTGCACATTGCCATTTGGCTGCCCACAGGAATAGGAGGGAAAACTTGACCCATAGACAAGAAGTCCCTACTTTGGTCAGTTCCTACCTGACATAGCAGCAGACCTGATGCGTAACAGGAGGTTTTCATTCCCTTCCAAATACTCCACAAACTGTGAGATGAATGCTTGGTATGAACTGAGTGGCTAGCTAAGTTAAGAAAATGTAATCTGGTATTCCAATACTCTTGATTTTTGTGGGTTTGCATATATATGTTTAACACTCTTCTGCTGGTGGAAGACCTGCACTCACATATCTGCAGGTCTTCAGCATTTAGAGGACACCTGTATTATTTTTTAATACATGGCAAAACTAAATTGTGGCTGCTAAATTCAGTCTGGTGAAATTGTTTTATCTTAGATAATGGTTTTGAGAGCTCTGTGAACACAGGTCTCAAAGAGCACATTCTGTTCTTTGTGCTATAGGTACTATTAGACAGTTAGCTGCTAACCACAGTCTGTACATGGATTATTTTAATCAGATTCTTAACTAGCATCAATTTTTTTTTTATATTTATATTTATTTATAAAAGTATGCTGGAACTAGCATACTTTTCCTTCCCCTGCCTCTCCTCCCCGAAACCCACTCCCCCTTCCTCTAGTAGGGAAAATATCTCTGGATATGACAGAATATCTCAGGATAGGTGACTGAGTGATCTACAGCTACGTTTCATATAGCTGTACAGGCACTCATGAATTAAAAATAGTCACAGAAATAGACTCTCATTAAAGTGGTATTTTCCACTAGGTGGCACTTTCAATACATAGCATGGACAAAGCCTACATGGCTGATTAAGTACCCCTATTAACTGCTATTCAAATTGGTAGTTACTAATTGACCAAGCTAAAAAAGGATCATAGTAGTTCTTCCTGCAGCAAGTTTCGCAGCTCCTTTTAATACTTACATTGATTAAATCCCCACTCCCAACTCGGTGTAAAAGAGAATGAGCTCAGAAAATATCCCCTCTCCAAATCTCTGCATGCAGCCTTCTCCACTGTCATCGTCCATTCCGTCCCTCCCCACAACAACCCAACTAATGTTTTCTTTCCCTGGAAACTAAACCTAATAGTGTTGTTCAAAACCACAAACACACAAACAAATTTTATTTTAAATTGTCAGATACACTTAAAATGAAATGTTTCCTCACTGCCAATAAACATGAGCAGACATCAAACATCATCGCTTTGCTCTGTGCTTCTTCCTAGCCAACTCACCAAGCTTCATTCTCATTGCTGTTCATGGCTCTGCTCAAAGTAGTGCAGGTGGTTGGAGTATGCAGAAATAAAATAGGCCAATAAGCAAGGACATAAGTGACAGTGGAAGTAAAGGGCAAAAAAATAAATGACTTGGAGTAAAATGGGAGTTGCAAAGGGAAAACTGCATAGAGAGGTGAGTAGTATTAATTTTATATTTAGAGAATAATTGTTTGAACTTCCCTAATGTTTCACTTCTGGTTTTGGAGCACTTTACAGAAAAGGATCTACCTTATGCCCTTTCTATACATGAGACCCATGACCAAAAAAAAATTAATCATGCAGTGTGGAATTTAGTTACACCAAAGCTTTGTTCTTCAACTCTTGCTTCCAGTACTGTTGGAACTGCCCAGGAGATTCACAACAAAAATTGAAGGAAACAATAATTCTTGCTCTGTTTGTTTTGAGATGAGTGACTTGTAATCTATTCAGTATAGAATATAGGCAAGACCTAAGAATGAGAAGATCCTCAGTAAAGTTAGGTGATGTTCACTGCCCAGACTGAAAGCTGTTGGGGAATGGATACCAGCATTGAAAAGGTTTTAAACATACACGTCCATAACAGTCATAGTGACCAATATGGGCTCTCGGTGGTCATTGCACAGCTTCCTACAATAAATACACTACTCACTGCTACTGATCATGGTTATTATCCTATATTTTTGCGTGTACAGCTGTTTGGTGAGTACAGAAATTACAAAGATACTGAACAATAGCTGAGAAAACCTAGATGTAGTTTTCAGCTCAGATCATCAAGTTCAGTTTTGCTGTTGGCACATTATTTAATCTATTTACTTTGTGGCAGTACAATGAACCATGAACTGTCCAGGGGTACAACGATGAATCCTGTTCTTCACAATGAGTTATAAACAGTTGAGATCAAGTCACTGAAAGAACTGAACTGAATTGCATCTCTTCCAGCGGCTATTGTTAAGGACACAAGTACATTCTCACCAGCTGAGATCTGTAAGTGTTTTTGAGTATTAAGCTTGGGCGTGGTCTTCTGAGTGGTTTATAGGGTTCAAAATTATTCAGTAAACTCAAAAAGAGCCTTTAAGCTATTTATGTTGACTGTGCCCTTTTGAGGCAAGCTACTCTAAGTACTAGGTTTGCAATTAGCATTGTTAAAAATTCATTATGAACCAGAAGAGATTATTTAAAATAAATCACATACTTTTGGTTCACTTGTACTGGTTAGCTGAATGTATTTCTGCAAATCCCAGTATAAACTCATGAGTTGGAAACAATTGAGTTTAGTGTTAAAAACAAAACTTCCAATTTCACCCTGAAAGAAGCTCTGAAGTTTCTTAGGTGGGAAGTTTGTAACTGTACAGCTGTGCTTAAAGTGCACAGCATGTGCAATGTTAAAGCAAAAGATGGGTTTAAAAATAGAAATGTGTGGGCACTGAATCTGTTTATTTGGGAAGCTACCATACCTGTCATTGTCCAGTGAGTGACCTTTTTGATTGTAGCTTTAATGTGTTAAAGAATCTGTAGCTGGGAGGCTGTTACTCTGATGTGTACTTCCAAACTTGAGGGGAGTTACACAAGCAAACATATAATGGCAAATGTTCTCTGAAACGGAACATGCATAATGCTCCTCTCTGCTTTTCTTCAGAAGATGCTAAGTGGGAGTGGCTCTAGCTTTTATACAAGAACAAATAGCATGTGCAATTTACTGCTGCAAGATACTGTTCAGAACAAAGAGCTCAGAAGGATTTGTATGAAGATGTGATAATTACATGAGTCATAGAAAATACAATGTTTAAAGAATCTCATTCCTTGTGCTTCAAGGTACATATTGTCAGGGGTAGTTTTCCAGAATTGTGTAGTGTGTGGTTTACTGAAGTTTTCTCTAAAGTATCTGACTTTTAAGTTCTGATTATTTGAAAGGCAGTATACTTGAATAAATGCATCATTGCATTCATCTTGCATAACAATCCTTGTTCCCACTATTACAGCTGTATAATAGTATTTAATACATTTTATGGTGCCTTATATTTATGAAGATCAAAGTATTTTGCAGATATTTTCTATCTTTATACTTCTAGCAACCAGATAAGTATTTTTGCTCAAATCTAATCTGTTACACTGCAACTTCTATGGCTGCTAAACTAAGCATGAGATAGTTTGGGGGTAGATGATTATCTGCATAGATACTTCTATGAACTATTTATAAATCACTTGGCATAATTATATGGAGTAAGGACATTTTGAGAAGAATAATGGGTAACAATGTTTATTTGCATGTTTGCTAAGCTTAATATCCTACATACACTTTTCCTGACTATCTAGTTATTTACATAGCTACCACTATGAAACACAAGGTTATCTCAAACCATTAACTAGGTTAGCCTTGTAATACTACCTGTAGGTACAAAAAGAATATTAATTCTCTATAGATTGAGAAATGAGGCAGAGACTACTAATCTAGCAAGAAGTCAACACTAAAGCAAGAGCTGTACAGCTGGAGTATATCTCTTAGAGCACAATGCAGTGTCTAACCTAGTGTGCCATGTCTTCTTCTTTATACTTGTTAAATTACAACTGAGCACGTGACCCCATATGCACGATGTGTTGAAGCAGTGAAACTCTGGCTATGAAGTCAGTGGCAATGTCAGAACTGGGGTGGGGGGGAAAGCACATCAGAACTTTTCCACCATTTTCTGACTTCATTTTGGAAATAATCCTTTTGAAGACACACACACACACAGTTCTAGTATATGGATTCTGGAAAAATCACTAAGGTATACTTTTCTGATTAAAAAAAAAAGTTAATTACTCCTTGGATTGCACAAGTGGTGAGCCTCCAAAAGATACAGGTAGTAAAATAAGAAGCAAATCTGAAGTGGTATAAATCTTTCTTCGGGTCTGTTTAGGTCTTTCAATGCCTACATGCAGACCTGTGGAGAGAAAGGCAGTATTCAATTCAGCTCACTGGACTGAACTTGAAAGTTGATGAGAGTCTCAGCTGTCATAATTTACATGTAGAAATGCTAAATGAAAGTGCAAATTGCATCAGTATATGCTCTTATTTCAATCTCTGTAGCTGTTGACTGACACCTGAGTTTAGGTTTTGGAAGATGCTGCTTGTATATTAATGAGTTAGCATAATATAACTTTGTAGTAAGTTCATTCCTTTCTAGTGTCTCTGAAGTAATTCTTCCTTGCCTCAAAAGGCTTTAAAATGAACATTACATCTCCAGCCAGGCGAGGTCCTGTGCCAAGTAAGGCACAGGAGATACCTTTCAGTTTTGAAACCAGCATGACAGGGCTATTGCCAATGTGGCAGGAGGTGAAAAGGTCCTGTGTAACTAAGCAGTGCTTGATGTTGCTATTGCAATTGCAGACATTTCTCAGTAGCCGTCAATCATATAGAGCAAATCTCATAAATACAGAGTAAACAGGATTATTGTACCAGTACTGTTAGTTCTACACTGGCTTTAGGACTGAAGAAGTTACTGGGAGTGCTTGGCTGTCTTAGGTCTCTGGTTGTCCTTAACTGGGTCCTCTGAGCAGTGATCTGTATATGTAGGGATTCATAAAGGGATGGAATGAAAAATCCCATTGGGGCTGGAGAGGAGGGATACAGCAGGGTTTAAAATTGAGGTGATGTTTAGAGGTGATTATCGCTACACTAGCAAAACTTTTCCAAAAACAAGCTTGGAGGCCACAGTGAAGACTCCTGAGTATCCCACTGACTTATTTTCCACTCATTCTTAGGTGCTTCTTGTTCTTAGCTTTGGATGACTGACAGAAAGAGGAAGATGCATGCAGGTAGTTGCTGTATTCATAGATCCTTTTTCATATTTTTATAGTATAAGGCATTGGTAGTCTGCCTACCAAAGAATACATGCCACCTTTGGAGATTAAAAAAAACTATTGATGCAGTTAATTCTGTTAACTGATTTAGAGAACTGCTTAAGTAGCAATGTAAGTCCAAGTACTTCTCACCCCTTTACGGATATGTATCCGTAAAGGGTGATATTTATCTCCAAAGTCTTAAATACACGCTGCATTGTATCCAAGAGCTTCCAAAGAACTTTTGAATAAGCATCGTAAGTCTAATATGACATAAGTGTTAGCTTCATTTTTCATATGAGAAAATGGGATGCTCAGATTTGCCTGTGGTCACACCATGGCTCTGGAATAGAATTTTCCCTGGAGTTTTAACTCTGCTCTGTAGTCTAACTATATTTTTTCCAGTATCATTTGCCTTCTGCAGTTTTTCAGATTCACACAATTCTCGAATGTTCACCCATCTCCCTCTGAGTCATGTCCTAGTTGTTCTTGTTAGAATTTCTCAGGACCCAGCTGTGAATATCACTGAGTAGCCTTATTTTGCATTTCTCAGAAAACTAGTATATTGTAGCTAGAACAGTTTTATTTGTATATGATCTGTCAAATTGTCATTCTCATTCTTGTAGCAGCACTCTGAATCTTCACAGCTAGTCAGACTGGTGTAGGGTCCTACTTAGTGCTTTATGACTTAAATAGCCTGGATAGATTGACCCTGTGGCACAGGTCATGCTTACAAAATTCTTTTTCCTTTCACGTTTTAAATAACCATGGAGTTTTTTATTTTCTTTATATCTCAGGGTACAGGTAATAAAGAATAGCAGTATTAGCGTTCTCATGTTCTCATCTTTTGCAAGCAATCTGTGTGTTTTCAGTTACTGTAAAGATTTCAGGGGAGGGATTGTGGTTACTGAAAAAAAATATTTTTTCTTTTCCTGTGGGGATGAGAATTTCTTCCAGTCCCACATAAACCCTTACAGCAGGTGGTTGCTTAGAAGAACATTAGAACAAATGGATAATGATTATCCTAACTTTGTGCTGAAGTTCAGCTGGTCTCTTTGATTTACATGTCTTTTTTTTTAATTGGCTAAATTAAAAAAACTCTTTCATTAACATCAAGGGTTCTGTCATACATTCTTAATTCCCATATTCTCATATACTGCGTGTTCTTGAATTTTTAAGTTATAAACCTGTGAGTCTAGCAACTTTTTAAAAAGAGTGAAGTATTAAGGTGCAGCCCTAGCAATTATAATGCATTGATTTGATTAAACCTAATAGTAGAAGCTCCAGTTCATAGAATTCTATAATAATGCTGATTGTTTCAGTGACAATAATTCTTATCTTGTCTCTGTTTTTGCTGTGTGAATATCCCTTCCTGTCATGTCATGTCCCCCTTTTGACCTCAAGCTTTGGGAGCAGAAATTGCCTCTTGTTTTATACAGTTTTACTTAATAATATTTGTGGACTCCTAAGTCTGACCAGGAAACTGTTGTAATGTAATTTCCATTCTGAAAAATGGAGGTAAATTCTGATACTTAAGTTGTGATGAGCCCAGCTGTGGCAGGTTATTAAGATACAGCTTCAGTTGCCTTCTGCCCACCTGCTCTATCCCAGTAAAGGAGATTTCTGCCTTCCTTGTTTAGGTGACTGGAACTGTGGGTGTACTGAAAAGGGAATGAACCATCCCCTTCAAACGGCATTAAGGAGCAGGGAGTTTATTTTCTTTTCTTGGCTGTCCAGAGTGCCAGTGATAATGTACAGAGAGTGTGTTGTGGTTTGCCAGAGTGAGATTTTATGACTGAAAGCTGCAAGTGTGTGCTTGATGCTCTGTATGTGATGTGAGTGCATATGGAGTGACCTAAAGGTACAGCACCTGTTGGGACAGTGTGGCAGACTTGGGCAGTGTGGAGGCAGCTAAACTTGACCTAGTCTCATCCCTACAGCCCACAGAAGGAATATACTGAACTGTCCTTAGAGCTGCATTAGGATGCATTTCAGGGTGACCAGATTGGTTCACTCCAGAGGAGCTTGGGATGAACTAACATCTGTAGAAGGTGGTGTGTAATCATGGTACAAAACACACAGGCTGAAGCAGGAAACAAAAATCAATACCTGATGCTGTAGATGTACCCTTAAGGCTATCCAAAAGAATTCTATGGGGCTGGCAGACAGGACACAATCTACAAAAGACCACCTTCCTCAAGAATGGTAGCTGGAGGCTGAAGAGGGTTCCCACAGTGTCAGAGATGGCAGTAGAGGCACATGTTCAGGCAGCTGGGTGTCACTTA
>JAVJGJ010000034.1:2444060-2454798 GCA_035590215.1 Microhierax caerulescens | reverse complement strand
TGGAAATGCAGCTTATAAAGAGTGTTATATTTTGGTATAATCTAAACAAGTGCTCAAAATAGTTCTGCTGTACTGGCAAAAAATGATTTGCTATGCTTGTGTGGGGTTTTTTGGGGTGTCACTTTCCTGAAAATTAGGTAGTTCAGAAAAATCTTAAGTGTAAACCTAAGCCGCTGAGATTCTTGTTTCAGCTCCTATTGCACTGCTATTGGGATCAGGTCCTGATATGTAGCACCACGTGATGGGAGGGAGTATGCTACATTATTGCTTTGCAGTAACATGGTGGGCAGTACGACATGTGTACAAGGAGATCTGGTACCTTTCCAGGTCAGAGGATGGATGGTTTTTTGGTCCAAGTCATGACATCTTCCAAGTCAGTAATGAGGGCTACAGTTCACAGCAGTGTGCTTGGGAAGGCCTGAGGGAAAGGAGTAGCCAGCAAAGCCCAAGACATGGGGTTGGGGACTGGTGTTATCTGTAACAAATATTTGCCAAAGCAAGTCTCCTGAGTTGTAGTTTCACATCATGGGAACAGTCCCTTAAAAAACACGGTGACTGTTCTAAGCTCAGTGGGATTTCAGCCTCAGCTGAGTCACCTCCACATCCACCCCCTCCTTTTGCTGCAACTAGAGGGTAGATAGTTGTTGCTGGAATTAGCCAGGCGCTGTACCATCTGCTGCAAGCTTCTGTATGTTCATTATCTTTGCAGCCATCTTTTCACAAATGAGAGGGAGGAAGGACTAGAGAATTCTTTCATGCCGTGTTGCACTATGTAGTATCTCTGGAGAATGGGGTTCCCTCCCCTGGTCTCAGCAGGTACCATGCTGCTTCGCCCACTGAAGAACGGACCAGAAAGCAACTATGTGAGAACAGAGGGCCACCTGTAACCCCATATAGGAACATGATGAAAACAGAATTCCACAGTAGCATCAATTTAGTGGAAAATAAAAGTGCTCTAGACCATCAGGCATCGCTGTGACATCAGCTCCCTTTGCAGTCACTTTCTGTCACTAACTGGGTGGAACTGACAGTCATGGACAGTTTTAGGGGACTCACTGTGTGGAAGCATGATGTCCCATTCTTGTCATTTAATGTCATGTAGTGAGCAGAGATCCTGCTGATTGTCAGACAGACAGAAGTGGCAGCAATACTTATCTAATATCTGGAAGTTTTATGCTTGTATAACACCATGACATTTTAATCCTTATCCTCGTAGACTTGCAGGAGTAGTTTCTAGATGGTTGTTTATAGAGCAAATAGATTAATCTAACTTGTTTTTTTAATGTACTGAGTAGTTGTTTGCCACTCTACAGCAAAGTCAACTTTTCTGATCTTCACATGTTCCTTATTAATTACATTTTATTCCCATTTTTCAAATAGAAATTTAGGCACAGAAAAGCCAATTGCCTCTTTGGGAATTTAGGAACTACAGTCTTGCAGGTCAGCTCTGAGTCTACAAGATTTCATTGCCTAATTACAGAACTAGATGGGAGCAGTGCTAATTCTAGCTGAGGTTTCTTTGAAATAGAAGTATTAAGATGTTGCAGTTCCTTCCCTCACTCATTTCACCTTTATGGATGATATATGTCTTAGCTGAAAGCAATTGCTACTTTATCAAACTGTACAGATCTATCTTTGAGCAACTGCTATCATTATTCCAAAAACATACTTGACTTTCTAACTGCAGATTGTTAAGGAATAATGAATTGCAGATTGTTAAGGAATAATGCACAAACTATGTTGCGACCAGTACCCCCTGCTTCTGATCCCTGGACTGAGCTCAGAAAAATAATAGTTAATCTATATTATTATGCTCATCTTCTGTTCTAGTGACTTGTCTGGGACATGCAAAAAAGGATGAAACTGCCTACCATCTGACTCTCTGCAGCAATTTCTTGGTAGTCAAATGTCTTATTCTGTATTAATGGTGTGCAGAAATGCTTAATAACATGCTTACACTGACAGACAGCAGGAGACACAGCTTGTATTATATATTATAGCTTTTAATATTTTATCTAGTGCTCCTGTGTAACCAGAACTTTTACATTTGTGGTTTGTGGCTTTGGAGTTACAAATTATATGGTTTAAGCTTGCTATAGGTTGCTAAGAAGTGTTTGTAGCTTTGGTTGTATGGAGTAGAGGTTCTGATAAACATTTATTATGTAATTATGGAGGTTTATTGGCTACAGTGATTCGAGTGAAACATATCAGTTGCACCTTTGTGTTTGTGTCTCTCAGCCTTTCCACAGAGCAACCAGCTTTTCTCACAGTGCTTAGCCCTTACAGTGAGAGGTTAACAAATTTGCAGTTGCAGCTCAAACAGTTGGCAGTTTCAAGTAAGGTCCATGGTAATTCAGTGGGTGTTTTATAGTATTTGTCTGACAAAAGCGGAATTCAAAGCTGGGACAAGTTTGGGAATGCCTGACTTCTGTGTTTTCTGCCTTACCATTAATTGATCTTTGTAGCTATCACAAACTTTTTTTTTCTCTTTTTGTATCTCAGATTACTGCTTACTGCACAGGCAGATGGTAACTTTCATTCCTTTTGCCAAAGAGCTTACAGTCTAATAGATAATGCAGCAAAAAGGTATGAGAAAAAGCAAAGAGTAAGAACGTTATTTACTGAGTATCACTTACCAGGACAGCAGCAGAGCTAGAACAGAAGCACTACCTGAGAGCTGGGTGGGAAGGGCATCACCAGCTTCAGGGTATACAGAGAATGTGCCAGCCCAGGGCAGAACTCGGGCCTTCAAAGCTTTCAAATTAAATCCTCTCATATCTCCAAAGAAAACCAAAGGAAAAACAATAATTTGCTGAAGGTTAAGGATACTCAGCCTTTTCAACAGAAAATCAAATACAACCAGCCTCCCTTTGGAATAAGGTGGACTACTGAGTTCCTGCTACTTGTGGTCAGTTATGACACTGTGGTATTTTATTTTATGGGTGCATATTGTTATCTTAGAATTGGAATTCCTGGCCCAAATTCAAGAGTAGATAACATAAGCTTTTATTTACCTATATTCGATCTCAAGAGGAAAAGTTATTCTTAAACAGTTTTTGAGTGCTGTGAGCTGTTTTATGTGGCTTCCTTCCGCTGTTGCCTACCTGTGCCATAAACCTTGTAAAATACTGGAACCACTCCTATAAATGCTTTGATCTAACCTTCCTTTGAAGGTTTTCTTTTTCCACCAGGACAGTAGATAGTAGCCCCACTGAGTTCTCTTAAGTTTGTATGTGATGAGATGGGTGTTCATCTACATGAGGAATATTATATTTTATTCCCAGAGAGTATGGGAACATAGTTGCAGTCATCTTCTTTCTAACAGGACAGATGTGGTCATGAACTATTTTCAGTTTCTAGTAAAACAAATTCTGGTTGCAATACAAGGAACCTTCTGTTTTGCACAATCTTCTGCAGTTTGATACATTCTTCCTGTGGTCTGAACTTGGTGAATGTAAGGAGGCAGTGATCCCAAAGTGTTGCAATCAGGAGGAATCACTGAATCTGAACAGTCTTTAGATTGATGCTCACCTACATCAGGCTGTCTTGGAGTTCAGGTGAAGAGAAATCAAACTGTAGAAAGGACTGCCTGAACATTGATTTCAAGTACAAAGTAAGTTTATTTGGAGACTTTATAAACATACAACTAAAACTGAAGGTCTGACTAAGTACTTTTAAATTTTACTTTTATTGGATAATTTTATAGTTGAGATGATCTGTAACAAAGAAACAATGATTAAGCAAAGTCCATTACTACATTTGATGAATATCTTCTTTTTCTCTAGAGCAAGATGCTTTTTTCTTGCATACTGAAACACCTTCCCACTTTGCATCTGTTAAGAATAACACCAGTACTGTTGATATGATTATTTTTACATTATTTTTTATAAGATTAAAAAACCCCTCGATTTTCAGACTTGAAATAATTAAAAATTCTTGGTTTAAAATCTTTAAGTATTTGATAAAATTGGTACAAAGTAATAAAGAACATCCATGAAAAACAAATTTTCATGCAGAATTGTTCTGATGAATTCTGAGTCTTCAGAGTGAAAAAAAAAGTTGTCTAGTAGATGCTTCATGTTTGTTACCTTCTGGCACCGTTAACCACCAAAGATCTGACGTCATTCCCCAAAACCATCTGCTGCCATACATTTCCCCTTAGCCTGGAAAGCTCCACAGAGAAGAGCAAGAAATGGTGTAGTACAGCTATGTGATATCTACTCAGCATATGATATGTTTAGACTATTCAGTGTAGAGATCTGTTCATCTGCAATGATGGAGATGGAAATAAAGAGGATCAGGAAACAAGACCTGCAGGTGTTTTTTCCACTGAGGCAAGTGCAGACAGTACCGTTTTCCTGCATTGCTCATAGGACTTGTTTGCTATGCAGAACATAGTATATATATGCAGCCTCAGTATTCAGCTGTTCACAGAGGTGGACAATGAGCTACATGTTGTGTTGAACTCAGGAATGGGGCTCCAGGACAGGCATTCAGTAGGAGCAGCAAAGACAATCACTGTACCTAGTCTGAAATGAAAGCTTGATTAACTTGTTAACAGGATTATATACAGGGGACTGCACTCAGTGAACCAATGATGTCCTTTTCAATCCTGTGTCCCCAAATCATGGAGCATGTGTCACCAGTAATTGCCAAGTGCTTACAGAGGTCACAAAAATGCTTGTAAAAATAAACTTGTGATGGCACACAGATTACATAATGACTATGTCCATGTCAGGGGCTGTAAAGACCTTTGTCACTCATGACTCTGCCACTTCAAAGTCAGATGTCATAGCAGTATAACAGCACTTAGAGAGGCTCTGGGAGAGACGAAACAGGAATTACCAAGAATATTGTGCTTGAAGAATTCACAGTTTGTATCTTTACACAGTTTGACAAGGCCCAGACTCCCTTTTTTGGGTGTTTCCCCAGTGAGTTGCCTTTATTCTCCCTTGTGTAGTATCAAAAGCAAGGGCCTGCCTTCCTAAGCCACTCGCCATGTTCATAAGGCATTTCATTACAAGTTTAGGAAGATGGTTTGAGGGGAGTGAATGGGGGAATTCTGGCTGTGCTGCAGCTATTTTCTGGCAGTGGAGCTGACCTAATGTGGCAGCAAAGCTGCTGAAAAGTTCCCAAGGGGAATACTGTGGCTTGAGGAACATCATAGTGGGTGTATGTCAGACAGATATCTGCAGGAGACACGCCAATGGCACGTCGTACACGGAAAAGCACATTAGACATTGTCATACCTGATTTGTTCCCTGGTACTAAAGTGGTGCATATGATCAGCTGCAAACTCAGTGCTCATCTGTCCCAATAGGCTATTTGATGGAAAAGCTTGGTTTACACAGTGTTATTTACTTAATTTTGATACCTTTGGAATGAAAGGAAGGTATTTAGGAAACAAAGGTAAAGTCCTCCAACAAGGATTGGGCCTTATTGTGTGTGTAAACTTCATAGTGCTACAGAAGCGCCAGAGGTTTTCCAGGACTGGCACACTGTATTGCCTCATACTTGCAAAGTAATATGCAAACACTAGAACTGTTAAAAAGCCACTTGACTCACAGCTGCTCCTCTACTTGACATTTCAGTTGAAGACCAAGATTAGAAATCAGGTGACTCTACTGGTGCCACTTACAGATGGCTGAGTAACTGTCAGCTGAGTAGAGAAGTCTGACCATCAAAATCTGTTTTCAGCAGAGGTACATAGAAGTACCTTCATGAAACAATTCCTTACAGTCATATTCGCAGTGGATCTATGTGACATTGCTGTGGGTTATGCATGTTGACTGAGTTCTGTGACAGGAGAAAGGCTTTATGGTTGTGAGGAATTCTAATAGCTCTGTGGAAGAAACTTCTTTACTACTTCCTTGGTAAAAACAAAACCCAAAAAACAACAAAACAAACCACCAACCAACCAAAAAAATAGCCACAAAAACCCGCACACAAACCCAGCTAGCTTTTGTGAACATGAAAGTGCATTGGAGTACATTTTGAGTAAATTTTCTCTATTCTAGCTAGATATTAAGGAACAGGGAGAAAATAAGTTACAGATTTTCAAAATTACATTATTTTGCATTATTCAGCTTATGGCTTGCCTCATTTTGTTGATGCTATTTGTGGAGGGAGATAGCAAATTAAAATCATAGAACAGTGACATTAGACAGATTCTGCCCTCTGAAGAACATGGACAGCCCAAGACAAATATACAGGAGTATTATTGACTTGCCAATGTTTTGGTTTGAACCCCTATCAATAAACAGTGTAGTAATTAAATTACAGTGGAGACTTCTGATATTTTTACTAGTTTTTTGGTTCGTTGTTTATCCTGTGTAAGTGCATGTCAGCTGACAGTTACAGCATAGACTCTGTGGTGTTCCCCTCTACTCTGATTGTCCGATCCATCTTCTCAGCATAATTTTATTCAACATAATCGTCCTTTAGTGCTTTTCAATGCAGAACTCTTGAGTCATACTCCTTCTAAAGACTTCTACTTCCATATAGTTTGCAGCTCTAAGCCATCTTGGCCAGCAAGCCTTTGTGCTTCTTCCAATCTCTGACTATGCTGCTGTAGAGATGAGTCAGCATACTAGATCTAAGACATTGTGTTCCTCCCAGGGAAGCTCTTTTTCATATTCCTTGTTTCATAGTTTTTCTTGACCATTCAAAAGGTAGAGCTGCTCTTTGTACACAGCACAGAGAACAGCCACCTACTTGCTTCTGTTCTGTGTTTGGCTTCAGTAGATAAGGAACGCCAGTGACTGATAGTGCAGGTGCAGAAGTCCATGCATTCAAGTCCTTTGGTAAAACCATCTGTTCCCTTTCTGCTCTTCAAATTCCTAATGTGGTAATTCCAGTTACTAAATTGTTTGGCCTTTACAGAGTTCAGAACTCATTCACAGCCTGAACCATGCTTATGAGGAGGTCTCACTAAAGACAACCACAACTCTAAAAGTCACAACTAACATCTGAGACAAAAAGGTGGTTTATTTCAGTATGTTCAATGCATTTTTTAAAGCAAACCCAAAAATTTCATCTATTTTTAGCTGAAAAGCATCAGTACTGCAGAAGCATCAGAACTGCTCATGCCACGTGTAACACCAGGTACATCTTAATTACAAGACTAAATCATACACTTTACATCTGAAGAAGTTTTTCTTATGGTGACTGACAGATAGTATTTTTCATTCAGGTCTGTACCTGTTTGCTTCCCTGAGCTGAATGCATCTGGCAGATGGACCTAATGATTGTATGAGAAATAGTAGATCTATTGTGGGAAGTACAGGACAAAAATATTGCTAGATATATCTGTGCACACAACAAAAGCTCTGAGCTAGTTTATTTTCCAGTGTTTATTTATTCCTAGTAAAATGAGTTGCTTAAGGTTATTTTGAACTAGGTCTGATCGAATGCTGACCCTGCTTGCAAGAAATACCTATCTCTGTCAGCTACCTGAGCATTTTTAACCTAAGTTTGCTCACTAATTTATGCATCTCTATGCATGATGATATACACATGATGACTTCTGGAGAAATGTTTGTTAAGGCTGACAATAGTAACTGCCAGATATGTTGTAGGTGGAGTTGTTTGGAGTGTTTGACATCCTCTGTAGGGAAAATAATTTATGTACTTCTCCAGACTAAGAACTTCATTAATGACTTTCGTTTAGGAGCTACATAGCAGGAACAGGAATGCAACAGAGAGCAGAATTCCCAAAGCACAAAATCCTAATCCATTGGCCCAGCCAGCAAATCGCCTTAGCAGAACAGGGTTAGTAGATGTCTAGAACAGTGCTTACTCTTCTGAGTAGAAAAGTAAACAAAAACACTAGGCAGTACACTGGATCATTTTAGAGGTGAGAGGACTGAATATTTGCATGACTTTTTTATCTGCTTCCTGAGTAAATTCTGTTAAATTCTGACTTTTCATCCTCTCTTCCATCCTCAATTCTTTCATTTTGTTCATCAACCTTGCCATGGTGAAATTTGTGTCCATGGATCTAATACTTTCCCTTGCCTGTCCCTACTTCCCTTTAAATTTGCTACAGAATGCCAAGGATTTTTTTCTGTATTAAAAATATAAACTTTTCCTTTACAATAGTTTACAAGCTTGGTATCTGGATATTGCTTGTTTATTAGGACATTCATTTGATAACTACTTTCTTTTTGCTTTGACAGAATGCACAGTGATGGATAGTTTTATGAGGTGGCCTGTCTGTTTCAGCAGGCAAGGGCCCTGCCTCACCTCTATTTTATCAGCTGCCTTCTGGTTGAGGCTAATCAGGCAATACAAAAGCCAGCAGGCTGCTCTGATTGAGAGAGAAATGCCAGGGAAACTCTGAATCAAAGACTCTAGGAAGCAAATGATTACCCACAGTTGCACTGCAGCAAGGCATGGACCTTTCAAGACAGGTTAGCAGAAAAGGCTGTTTGTAATGAGGATCACTTGTTTACCTTTTTCTGTGTTTAAGTAAGAAATTAAGTACTGAGTTTAAAGGACGTAAAGTCATCCTTTCCTGGGACAGAGGTCCTGGCAGCTGTACTCCTACGATTTGAAGACCTAGCCTCAAAACCACTGGCTTATTTTATACAAGCTGAACAGCCATCCCCACTTTTGACTTAGTCACTACTGAGCTGAGAGTACACTGCTCCAGTGAAACAGGCTGTTGGCCAAAAAGCTGCTGAATACAGTTTGGACTCCTGGATGAGGGAGTTTTATGTTGGATATTAAGAAAAATTTCATCACCAAAAGCATTGTCAAGCACTGGAACAGGCCACCCGGGGACATGGTGGAGCCACCATCCTGTGAGGTATTTAAAAGACATGTAGATGTGGTGCTTAGGGACATGGTTTAGTGGTGGCCTTGGCAGTGCTGGGTTAATGGTTGGACTTGGTGATCTTAAAGGTCTTTAACAACCTAAATCATTCTATAGGAAGTAAGGGGCTGCAGGCATTTTTTAAGTTCCTGTTTCACTCTTCAGCTTCAAATCCTCTATCATTCCTTAATGATGCTGAACCAAGACCTGCTTACAAATACAAAATTAAGGGTGCAGAGGCAAAGCTTATCTGACTCTTAGACATACCACGTAGTTAAAATGCATCCACGTGTGTGACCAAATGACGTCAACTTGAACTAAATATAGTGCTTCAGGAACTGTTCTGCTGTACTAGTGATGCTGAATGAACAAAAGAAAAGGTTGTAATATCTCCCAGGGTTATCTAAACTGCTGTGTCTAATTTTGGCCTCCCCAGGTTTCTGGAGGTTGCTGTTAGCACAAGGCAGCAGCACAGTGGTGGGTGCAGCAGTTCCCTGCTCGGCAGGTCAGCCAGCAAAGCCTGCTACAGTGCACATCATCCCCCACAGCTAGGGCTGCCCTGCAGGTGAGCAGGTGAACCAGCTGGATGCCATTCAGGAGGAAATTCCTGCAACTTTTGCTAGAAAGAACCTTTGAATAACTTTCCCTTTTCCTGTTATGCCTTCAGTGGTTAGATAAGGCAAGGACAAATCCTACTAATCCTGAGGGGTCTTCAGGTGCCATTTGGAGATCTCTCAGCAGCCTTAGCCCCAGATGACCTTTACCTTGCACAGCACTGTGCAGTTGGTGAGTGGTAAGAGAGAAATGAAGCTTCAGCTATTCCATATTTGGCCCTGCAAGGGAAATGTGAACCATCGAGCCTGCTTAGCCCTAAGAAGTTCATCTCTATGTCCTCCCATTTTCTTCCCTCCTTGATTGTGGAGGCAGGGAAAATGAGTGGGTGGGCAGAACTGTTAGAGCTGGAGAGAGAAGAAGGACATGCCTAAAGGGGTAGGTACGTACAGGTCTGTGTTGATGCACAGATGTTGATGCAAGAGTTTATTGTATCCATTGAACTGGTTTAATAGTAAATGTGATTTTGGTCTTAGAGGCTGTCAACTTCATAAATTTTTAAAGTTGTTTCTTACTTCCAAAAGTTTCATTATCCAGATGAACATTCTCCCCTGTTGTTTCAAAGGGGAAGCCAAGGGCTGCCTTAGAATTGTCAAGTAAGTGGTGATTTCTGGTAATTTAAGATCCAGAATAGTTTTAGAAGTTCATAAAACACCTTTTATTATTATTTTTTTAAATGTTACAAACTTTAAAAAACTGTTGCCAATCTTGTTGAGTATTAAAATGGTAGTACTGTGCTGGGACTGTCAGAAAGACTGAAAATAAGAATGGCATAAAATAGTGTCCTTTAAAATCAGTTTACTTTTTACATCATACACTGTGGTCACGCAGGATTTAGTTGTGTTAAAGTTGTGTTGTTAATAAACATGATTGTAATGAATTAGCATATGTCTTAAGTTTAAACTGATGCAGTTAATTCCATGGATAATATTTAAAATTATTTAAAAACGCATTTTCCCTTTCTTCAGGGAAAGTAATCCCTTTTAGGAGACTGAAGTTGGAGTAGTAGGAGGATAAGCACATGTGAGTGTATATATATATATTCACAGAGTTTCTTTATGTCCTGATACAGAATAAAAATATATTTTCAAACCTCAAAAGGGATTTGTGAATCAGGCTAATGTTCAAGCAGCTCTGTCATGGTCCTTTGATCAGTATTATTTGTAAAGCCTCTTATTTTCATGGGGCATCCCTTCAATCTTGTACTGGAATATCAATGGGACCAAACTAGAGTGATTTAAATCTCTCTTTTGGTAGAAATTACCCCTGTGTCCTCTGCTTTAGTATCTCCTAGAACCTTTCTGGGTATCT
>JAVJGJ010000034.1:2428771-2443960 GCA_035590215.1 Microhierax caerulescens | reverse complement strand
GATTTAAATCTCTCTTTTGGTAGAAATTACCCCTGTGTCCTCTGCTTTAGTATCTCCTAGAACCTTTCTGGGTATCTACACTTGAGAAGATAGGTTTTGTCCTTCCATCTCTCTTTATGAGACTTGAATCAAAAATTCATAGAGCACAATTCAGAGACTTGATAAACAATCATGCTTGCTTATCAGCTTAGCAACATGAGGCACAAACAAAGCACCCCAAAGATGTTCTCATAGCCCAGCACGCCTCAGTGCATTGCTAAATTCTCTACTACTTCAGAGCCTCAAGCTAACCCATGGAAAACAAACTATATCTTAGAAGGAGGTTCATTTCAGAAGCTGATGGGAGTCTGGGAGCATTCCAGAATTGCTTTAGTTTGCCTCTGGGAAGGCTTGAGTACCAGTAGCTAGGGAACAATTCAGTGACAGCAACAGCTTGTTTCTCAAAGATTTAACTCTGTATTTGTGGTGCTTGCAGGGATAAGGAAATAGCTTCTCCTGATCACTTTGAATAAATGTTTCATGAACGCATAAATAGCTAATGTAAGAGGAATTAAAATGTGTTATCCAGAAACAATTCACTCTTACTGAGTATGAAACAGTAAGAAGGCACCAATGCCACCCTACAGTTAAAAGCAAGCAATGCTGTGCCTCTTTGCACAGAACCTACTACAGTGATGGTACTGGCCAAGCACAAACATCCACATATTAACTTTTTGCGTCATGAGCTGGTATTGGCTAATCGAAGTTAAATTTCCTTTTAAAATTACACTGTTAATATTAGACTTCTGATTTATTCTCTCCTATTCACATTTTTCAGCCTCAGATAAATGATACTGCTCACGATTTAGGCCTTTCTCTCCAGGATTCAAAGTACCACACCTGCTTAGACCAGTAATACAGAGGGAAGCAACCCAAGATAAATACAGTGATAATCTGATAGTATATGAAGGCTGGGGCTTTTTGAGAAGGCATTTAGGACTTAAACTTAGTAATTGTGTAAGCAGGTGAAATAACCACTGTTGCTTGCTGTCTCCAAGGAGGAATTTGATCTCTTACCTGGCACTGCATCTTCTAATGGAGACTTCAAGCATATTCGGTGGAGAAGAGGACCTTTTTGATTTGTATTAAATTTTATTATATATGCCAGCATTTATTTAATTTTGAACTATATGGTAGGGTCAGGACCACTTCACACTTACAAAGACAGTCACTATTCTGAAGTGCTGATAACTAAGAGGATAGTGGACAGAAGGGGGCTCAAAATTAACAGTACAGCTAAGTGATGCTAGTCCAGTCAATTAGTTTATTCTGTGATCTTAGGTAGAATTTGACACCTCAAATGTAAGTTTTTCTCCCTGTTACAAGACCATTCTTTCTTTGTGAACATAACCCAAGAAAAGAACAGTATTTGTACCCAGTATATAACAACTGCTTTTACACCTTGCTGAATCTGAACTAAAAATGATCTGAAGTAAAAACTGGTAGGATGTTAAATCTGCCAGGTCACTTAAAATACACAGCTTTTTAACTGGGGAAGTAATTCAGATCTTTAATGGGAGTAATAGTAAGAACCCTCCAGATAAAGCAACTTTTCTAAGGAACACATTTATCTTGAAATAGGGAAGCTGTAGAATTGGATGCATTATATCATTCACAAAGACCTTGTTGAACTCTGTGCCTGGAAACGTTTGGGAATTACACAAGTGACCTAATTTGATTTCACCAGAGGATGAAGTAGCTACCTAGTCAGTCACCTTTGTACAGAAGTTGTCTTGACTAACAGACATCACAATGAGAGCAGCTGGAACTACCACTAAACTTACTGCATACTAGTGGAACTTCTTTTTCAATGGCATCATTTGCATTTAAATGGAGAAGTCAGACACCTTGAAGTGCAGCAGCAGTTGCAAAGTACAAAGATAGCATTAATCACTGAAAAGAGAAAACAGCAATGCCTACCCAATTCCACAGCCACATCTGGAATATTCACCTGTAAGAGATACACCATCTTATTACTTGAACTGTAACCCATAGATCCTTAAAGTATAACTCAATTCCTATACAAGAGACCTTGCCTGTCTACTCAAGCAACAAAATTTTAAGTTACCCTTCCTAATTTTCTTAATTTTTAAATGACAGGAGGCCCATTTCAGAGAGAAAATCTTCAACATCTCAAAGCTTTCATGAAACTAATTTTTTCAGAGCCACAGAGGGTTTAAGCACAGGCAATCATTCTCCATTTTCACCAAAAGACATTGAAGTAGTCTGAGGTATTTTGATGAAAGATGTGATTTCTTCTTAATTTCATCCCTGCTTTGTTGAAAGATTGTAATCATTCTAATGGCAGTTACAAATTGTAGAGAACAAGCAAATGAAGCAAAAGCTTTCCAAAACACTACTCAGTTATTCAGTACTGAAGGATACAGTGGTTGATGTTATGTTTTCGGGTTTTGCCAGCCAGTGAATCTAATTTGAATTCTCATAGCCAAGTTGCAATTTTTCATGAACTACCAATGTACCAAAAAAATGCTTTGTGGATTGGTTTATATGCATTGGTAAATGCATTTCTGCTTTTTACCGAAAGAGATCAGAATCAGCGTTTTCAGGTTCTATACAGCTAAGTTCATGAAAGTCCTTGTTTATCTTATCTATTTGGAGTGAGATTACATCAAGTTCTGGGAGGGCACATCGTGAAGCAATGACAAACATGATGTCCCAATTAGGGAATGGGTTACAACATGGCCAGAAGGCAAAATTTTCCCAGTAAGGCAACTTAAAAAAAATTCCAGATTATTTTTTCAAAATAAATAAGCAAGTGCTGATAAGTAATCAAGTAATCAAACAGTAACCATTTAAGATGGATATACCAGAGCATTTCCAAGTTTACTATCTGACACATAAGTTCTGCAGGAGCACTAGTGTCTTTTGTTCTGTTTATTTGAGTGCCTTCACCACACAGAGATTGCTTGACTTTAAATGTTCAGAAAAGTGTCAGCATCAAAGTATTAAAGCACTGGTGCCACACATGCTATACTGCCTTTACACATACTTAAACCCTTTGACTTCTCCCTTAGGGACAAATGATGTGTAATATACTTGCATACTTAGAGATGAAAGGCTAACTAGTGATTTATTTAACAGTCCAGATATTACAATGAACCCAACTGTTGGGTTTTTTTACCTCTAAGAATTTGGCTCTGTTGTAACTCCACATCACAGTAATATAAAAGTTACTCTAAGGTAATCACAGCATCTTTTCTAAGTAGATTAGGGATAAACTCGACAAGCATTCTCTAGTTTGTGATCAAGAAAGCTAAATGACAAAGCCAGGAATATTATCTATGTGCAAACATAGATTAAATATAGTATTATCTATAAAGTATTTTTGAACTCTAAAGGGGGAGGGGGGGCTCTGAAGGTAAGAGGGCTGAGATGGCACCCATCCATTTCCCGTGACTTCACGTATGTGCTCTTAACACTAAGTTCATGTTCTCCAGCAGTTTTAAGGACTTTTTTTTTTAATAATGGCTTGTGGTATTTCATATAAATTCTGTCTTTGAAGAGCATCAAATCTGGGTTCTGCTGTAGAAGTAGTACACTCAATACTAAAGTAGCGCCTGCCATCTGGATGGTGCAGGTGTATGCAATACAAGGTTTGGATGAAAATTACAGTGTTCGATTCTATGCCAAAGTAACAACTGTGCTCAGTCAGCAGGCAGGCATGTCTGGAGGAACACAGGCTAAAAGCCATAGTGTTTAAATCTAAACCCAGAGGAAATCAGATAGCATCGGCTTTTATGTATTCAATGGGGCTTCATGTAATTAACTGTTCCAGAAAAGAATGGAAAAACCTGATTGTTTGCACAAGTAATTTAACACATCTTGGACTGCATTGGCTTGTCCCAGAGATTAAAAGAAATCTCTGCAACTTCAGTAAGGAGTCACTCCAGCAGGTATCTTTAACACTAAGTCAGGAATGGATGAGGCTACAATACACATTGTCCTCTCTAGAGTGAGGAAGTTAATTTCCAGCCTCTGAGGCCCATTAGAACACAAACTTCCAGATGGCCTGTATTTATCTCAGTCAACTTCAGCTTCCCTGCTTTGCTCAAAATCTATTTTAAGTCATTCCATCTTTAAGGAAAAATTTCCTCTGGAGTTTCACAGAGATTAGATCCAATTAACATTATTACATTGAACATCCATTAGAACAACCCTACCTGTTGCATGACTGGATTCCCTAGGATTTTAAAATCTTGTAACTTATTACAAGGACAGAAAATACAAAAGAGGTATCATACATACTACCAATACAGATCTTACCTAGGCTAGATGATGATGACTGGAGAAAATATTAGAATAATAGCTAAAAGAAAGTAACAACTCTTCTATAAAGAGAGGCACTGATTATTAGTCATATCCTGCAGGCCATTTTAATCTAATTACATTTTTTTTTACAGTCTAACATCTTGACAAAGTAAATTTAGAGACTTTTTTAAAGTTTTTTCAAAAACCCTAGAACTCAATTAACAGGCTTTGTCAAGACTCAGACTTCAAAGTCCTGGACAGAGTAGTTCAGAAACTTAAATAAAGAAGCCCATTGTAAACTATAGAAAGCTGCAGTTTCCGCCTGAAGTTTAACTCAGCCAGTTTATCTGGTGTTAGGATGCGATTTTAATTGCTTGGACTATGCTTGTTTTAAACTGTATTAGTTTAAGTTAAGAGTGCGGTTTTAAATCCCATCATAGAACAAGAAAAAAAATTATACATCAGTTTCCTGCAATTCAGGAGGCAGTTTTGAAAAAAAGACCCAACAAAACTCACCAAATTTATGTCCCCTGTGAATTTAGAGCCTGAATAATTATTTATCTGTCATTTCAGGTAATTTTTTTCATTCAGCCCATTTTTGACCTCACAATTCACAGTTGTGATACAGCTCCAAGAGCTATCTCATCAACTTATCATTAATTTGACCTAACATTTTAAAATTAACTAATAAAAATTATTTCCTCAATTATTAGATATTGAAGTAGGTCCCAGATCAGTCACCTGGTTTTCTTAAAATATAGTAACTATTTCAAGAGTTAAGCATTTTATAATACTTTACAACAAAAAACAGACTTCCAAACACAAAGACCTTCTGAGTCAAAAAGTTATTTCCTACAAGCTTGAACCTTTCCTTCCTCTCTATGCCTCCATAGGGAAGTCTTAGAGGTTAACAAAAGTTCAGGGTTGAGCTTGCCTTTTAAATTTTTTTGTGCATAGTAACATAAGCAATCTTGAAGAAAGCCATGTAGTCATAGTTAGAAAGGAATGATTAAACTTACTGACCTGGATAATATAGTGTTTTGTCACACTCAGAACACTCCACCCAGAGGCCAGTTCTGTAGGAGAAAGGCAAAGCAAGGCCCCTGGCCCTGGGGAAACTGGGCTGTTGGCTTTTCCCCTCCTAAAATCATCATCCTAGAGCATGCTCACAAACAAGGGAGCGCTTTCTAACTAATTCACCAAAAAAAAGGCAAAGATAGTATTTCTAAACCTATAATTTCATTCCTACTTGCTTTCACAAAAGTTTTAAAAGAAACAGGCACAAAGCTCCTTCAGCAATTAAATCTCCAGTGCCAGTTTGTGCTGCCCAGAGCTGTGGGAGGAGCAGGCTATAAGGTTTCTGTACCAGGTGGGTGGAATTTGTTTAAATGAGGGCTAAGGAACAGAAGGGATAGGGCTCAAACTTGGACTGCTTCATATCGGGCTAAAATTCCTACTTCTACCTTTCTTTTTTTAAATTTAATTTTACTTTTTCCATTTAGAAATAGGTATCATAAATACATCAGTACTAGTAAGGAAAGTAGAATGAATAACCTGTTAGGCTTGTCTTTCTCCGGTTTCTCAACTTTTTTTCTTTGCTTATTTAAAACATTTCTGTCTATCAAGAAGGGCTATCATCTGTCAGCTCTTTCTTTTGAACTGCCAGACACTAATCTCGAGTCTGGATTACAATGACTCATGAAGAGAGATAAAATTATCACCTTTGAATCACTTGACTGAGCAGTGACCTAGTGGAATGGGAATGCAACTTTAAAAGGGTGCTGAAGTACCAGTTGTTAGGAAGACTACATGGGGTGATGCAAACAGTGTAAGTTAAATTAAATGTGCCAGTCTAGCCCCAACATTTGGACAGTAGTAATTCTGGTGGGTATGGGACATTCCTGGGTGTTTGTTCAGGCTGTGCAAAGCATCTGGAAGTCTATTAGAGAAAATGCTTCTTTGCTTTTAATTTTGCTTTTTTTGGCCCATGTGATGCTCCCATACACTGTACCAGTTTGCAGTACTCAGACTGCCATCTCAAACCAGCAAAGTGAGTCCTAGTCCTGTATCTGAAGATCCCTGCTCTGACACTCTCCTCCTTTTGTCTTCAAGTGAGAGCTCTGCCAGGGATGCAGAAATACTTTCACTTCACTAATTTCACCATTAGATGTCTCTGACCGATCATCATTACTCCAGCCAGGTCTGCACCATACCCGGGCTCGGTGTCAGGACGGCAGCTCTGGAGAGCCTCAGGGAGGTTTGGGGGGGCTTTGGGAGGCAGCAAGGCAAAGAGGATTGCTGATTGCCTTCCCTGCTGGGCAGGTGGGAAGCAAAGGGGCAGTTCAGGAAAGCAGCAAACTTGTTTGCTAATCCCAAATGTTACCAAAATATTATTCGAGGTGTATAGCATTTGGTCCTCTCTTTAATAAATATTTCTTTGCTTAATGTTTGTCTACTTTATGCCCTGAACATAAGAAGTGCCAGGTCTGAGTATTTTTAAAATAGTACCCAACCACCTTTTGCGTATGAGGTTGAGTATACCTGGCTTAAGTGTACTGCATATAGTGATTGCCCTGAGTGCAGGAGGAAGCAGAACTTGCTTATCAGGGAGGAAAGAAAAATGGGTTGTGGGCAGGATTACAGATTACAGTTTGTGGTTTTTTTGCTTTGTTATCTAGAGATGGGAGCTAATGTGGGGCTTCTTCTTCCATGCCTTGTGCCTCTGGGAGGGACATCACTGTGTGTGGGGGGGCCTCTGGTTGTTCTTGCTGTTTGTGAGTTGAAGGCTGCTGGATGCCGTTCTGGATGACTGTACGTGCAAAGGACTTTTCAGAAAATTAGATATTCCCTTTAAACTTGTAAACACATGAACATTTACCTCTCACTGTTTCAAAATTACTGAAGCCCTAAGAGTCCTGTCAGGTAAATACTGTTACTGCAGTGGCAGATTTTGCAATACAGGTTCACATTCCTGAATTGCATTCATTAAATCTGATTTAACTGTTTATATGTATATTATGAATCTGTCTGCATTTTTTTCTGTAATGATCTGTTAGCTGTGTAGTGGTATGTGTATTAATAATAAGCCATTGGTTACAGGTCAGTGTTCATTTCAATAATGACATCAGTTATTTTCTAGAGGGCTAACAGGGTGAGTGACAATTTTGACAAATTTTTATTCTATAAGCAAACATAGAGAAAAAATTTAAATTCAGGTTTTTAAACGAAAGAACGGTGTGGGGGGAATACCTATTAAGAAGAGTTAATATAAGTGGACATTCTGAGTTGCCCTTATGGTAATGTTGCTGTTTGTAATCAGGACTATTTTTATACAACCCACTTCATTTCCTTGCTTTTTGTTTTTTCAATATTGTTCTCCCTGTTTAAATTTGTATATATGAGACTACGTATATGGCTACATACACAGTAATGTGGAATAGAGAGTAGAAAGATTTACTGTGCAGAAGATAAGAGTTTTGCTATTCATCTGTTAAAGTAAGATGATAAAATAGTCCTAAAAAAGGCAAATTCATTTTATTTCATATGTCTTCGTGCCATTCACCTTGGGGAAAATTAAATAGAATGCTCCTGTGATTATAAAAATAGCACAGAAATAGGATTACTGTGGTAGAACTTAAACTTATGCCACTATAATTCGAACCTATTCTTTTTTTCTATTTCTATAAAACCCCCTATTTTTATCTAATATTTCTAATTTACAGTCTAAGTAGGCTATGAATACTTGGAATTGTTTATCAGTGAAGTTATCACCAGACTGACCACCTCATGGAATTAGTTCCTAATGAGATTATTAGGCCTATGTTTATTTTGTGGGCTCTGAATAGCTGACATAAACTTAGACGTTGTTATTTTGCTGTCAAGATTGTGTCTGAAGCCCATTTTCTTTTCTAGGACTTTGAATCTAATATAGCAGAGCTCCCAGAAAGTAACAGGACTGTTTGTGTTGTAGAAATCTTTGTTGTGCACCATGGAAAAAAATAATCTTGACCAAGTTGCCAGCCAACTGCATGCTTTATGCTAATCAGGCAAATAAAATGCAACACAAAATTCAAGAAGAGAAGTGGGTTTTCTCACTTTTGATGCATTTTCATACAACCTTGTTCTAAATGTGTTGATTTTACCTAGAAGAATAACTTTTCATCAGTGAAGTCTTCTATGTAATGAACAGTGTTATGCAAGAATTATGCATTATGATGGCGATGGTAAAGTGGAGCACAGTAGTGTTTGAAAATATCACAATGACACTATTCAGCAGTTTAGATGAGGAAGTGATGAAAGATTTCATCTCCATGTAAAATGACATGGGAAATTTTGCAAAAGCAATGTATAATTATGTTAGTAACAATTTTCAGTGCTGTTTATCTTTAATATGTTTGGCTTGTCTATGGAATTTTTTTTAAATGCAGTTGATCAGAACACTGTTTAGGCTACTCTGAAAGCTTGTACACAGCACTGTGTTATATGACACTGGGACATTGCAGTCTGGCTGCAATAGGAATTGCCCTGCTGTATGAGACCTCCGGGTCTCACTGCCATTAAAGTCTCTCTGACAGATCGGAACTAGATACCTCAGAAAACTATGTGAGAAGTCCTTTGAATTACAAAATCATAATTGAACAGGGAGGTCATTTTATCAAATCAACCACCAACAATTATGTTCCAGAGATTGAATATTTAGTTATCTTTTATCTTTATCCTTATTAATACAATGGTTCTTGATTCCTAAGAAAGTTTGGCCCTTGATATTGTTAAGAGACATTGAGTTCTGCAGGCTTCAGTGTGAAGCTTTTTCTCAGAGCTAAATTTACTTTGTGCAGCTCCACTGAATTGAAGAAGAGCAAGTAAATATTGATACTAGTTCTTTTACATACTTGCTACCCTGTTCCTATCTCGTACACCTCCTTAAATCATGCAGTGCACTTTAATAAAATATTCTGGTAACGAACCATGCTTCAGAATTTCTTGTGCTAATTTTTGGAGGATGCTGTTCCATAATTATTTCAGTTCCTATCAGCACTGTTGTGTGCTGGGTCATAGCAGATGCATGGTATCATCCTTACACTCAGGTTGAGCTTTAACCAGGGTTGATGTGGTCCATCAAGTATTAATTTGTTTTGCAGAGCATTTCCTTAATAAGGTGTCTTTGAAGGATGTCTCACTGACAATGCAGGATAAGCAGAGATTTTTGCCTAACCAAAAATTCCCATTGTTATTTTGTTCTGTTTTGAGGTGTGAAAACTCTTTGAACTTGAACTTTTTCACAGTAGAGCTGAATTACTGGAGAGTCAAATTCACATCAACAGAAAGCCATAGATGACTTTTGTTCCAGGTTTTCTAGGATCTATTCCACTTACCTAGGCCTTGGGTATACAAAGAGCAAAAAGTCCTCAGTGTAGTGTGATTGTCAAGTAATTTACTCTAGATGGGATTACATCTCTTTCCAGATACGGGTTAACGTTCATACTTTGTAACGCCAAATCCTCCAGTGAGGTTTATATTGGTATAAAATGAGCACCTTGTTTTCAGAAGGATGCTCTTGCTACCACTTGTTGATTGGCTTTGTATCATTTTGTGTTCTTGTTTCCTTTAAGAATGAATTTGGGAATAATTATTGCCTTTTAGCAAGGAGTTTCTTAGTAGCCTTTTTTTTTTTTTTTTTCCAGAAAAAGAAGCATTTAGTTTAATTGTTGTGAGATTAATAGACAGGAAAAGGGGATACAATGAGAGATAACATGTTCATATTTATAAAATCTTTAGCCAAGCTTGAGTGAGTTATCTAATTAACCATAGGAAGACTATATGTCTGTTGAATAAATCAGCAGAGAAAATAGAAACTATAGTTGATTAGAATGCCTAAAACCGGTTAATAATATATAGCTGGTCTTGCAAAAAGTGTTCATATTGGACAAATGGTCAGGAGAACCTAAAATGAAGGTCTGATTCCTTTTTCCTCGTGTAAACATACTATCAGGTTGAGTTACACTGTTATTTACAATGATGTAAGAGGAAATCAGGTCTACACGTTTTGCAGACTTAAGACAGTCCATTAACTCTGTTTTAGCCCAGTAAATTTGTTCTATTTAATGGTAATTTAAGTCAGTTTTATAAATAGAAAAAAACCAACAGGGAGGCACTTTTTAATGAAGGCAGCATGAGAATTTTTGGAGACTGAATTACCATACTATGTGTGCTATGTAAACAGAATACTATCTGAAAAGCAACCATATTCCCATTTATGGTATAGAGATTTGTTGAACGACATTTATTTACCCCTTCCTCAAAGTGCAGCCTACAAGACATTATAGATACAGCAGTTTCTTTAACGGCTTCTTGTCCCCTGGAAAAAAATTAAAACTTGAAACCCATCAAGAAGTTGATTTGTAGTGGAGTTCCTGAGCATCAGTATATTGCAGTTTTATCATGCACAATTGTGGTAATTACTGCATCAAGTGTTCCTGGAAAGCTGCCAGAATGAATTCTCAGCTTCTTGGAAGAACTTACAAAATGGCTACTTTAGGCAAATGTCTCAAGAGACTGCTGGCCTTTGGATGCAGAAAACAACTTGTACTAAGCAAATCTCATGAGGAAGTCCCGGTTTCTAGGACAGGCACACATATTTTGAAAGAGCAGGACTGTCTGTCTGCATTGCCTACCTGTAGTTTGAGAGCAAATCTGAGCCATACAGTACAGGAATATTCCTGATTTGGAACTAAGCCCTAGAAATGCCACAGAGTAGATGATATTAAAATGGCTTTGTGAAGCTGAGTCTTTTACTATGTAGATGAGATTTTCTCATCACAACATAACTCTTCCATTTGTATGCTTGATTTCAACACAAGGGAAGAAAGAAGTGAATCACAGAAACGTACTGTCATTACAGGTGGGATACATATCATCAAGGACGCCTATCATCATACCCTGTGCTCTGCTTCTTCCACAATCAATAAGGTGGCCACCAGTTTTAAGAACTGTTTGTGAAGAGACTGATGCAACGTGCTTAAGAAATTGTGTGTGTCTCTGTGCAGTAACAGGGAAAATGGAGTGCATAAAGCTGGACTTCTGAAAATGCACTTTCAGCATTACAGATCAGTGGTACTGGGATGTATCTGGATTATTATATGCTTTACAGATACTTCCCAGATACTGTACCAAGTGGAGCAGTCAGAGTTGGTCCAGAGAAAGTTATTTCTTCACAATCAGTATGTATAGATGAGGGACTCTTCGTTCTTTTCTCACAACGAATATTTCTGAAATTGCTTGTTACATGAGAACGCAGGGTGCCATTTTATACCCAGCTGCTGTTATAGCATTTACCTATATATAAAATACCCAGCATTTTGTAGTACCAGAGGCTTCTGAGAAAGGTGAAAAATGTTTCAGAGAGGATAAAAAAGTAATAAGCAACTTATGGGAAAGTTTCTCTCCTGTATTCTGACTCTGAATCCCAAGGGGGTTCTATTTCTCCTCTAATATTGTATTTCTTTGACCCCTTCTAAATATGGATGTTCTAATTATCCACACAAACATTCAGTTCTCTTTTGGCTCTTACTGAATTCCTGCAGGTCACCAGCTCTGGCTCATAATTTCATGAGTCATTGCTGAATATGCACGAATGTTGGTAGTTAGGGCAGCCTGACCCTTAGCTTCCAGAACAACAATATTCCACTCACTCTTCTAAGAGATTACTTCAAAGAAACCCTTTCTGTTGGATATCTCATGCAGTTTTGTCATTATTTGAAGTTATAAATGTATTTACCTTTCAAAAATGGTTTGGTGAAGCAGGGGCTTTACTCTTGGAGCAATAGGAAGTGCAATTCACAGAACAGACTCGCTCAGTAGCAACAGCAACAAGCGATGCATCTGTATCACTTATTGCCCTACCAGTTTTCCTTTCCCCAGAGGAGCTCCTGTAAAGCTACAGGTGTAGCTAATGCACAGTCATTACCTTTCACAGGATCTGTGAAAAGGAGGGGTTGGCTTCAAATTACTCTTCAAACACAGACAGATTGTTCTGCTCAGGTGCATAGTAAAATTATTAATATGTATTAGCATTATTGATACTATTAGTGATGGGGCAGCAAGAAGCTTATAATTTTATCTATATCATATAGGGTTGTAGATAGAGGATGTAAACCTTGCTGAATGACCATTTACACTCCTTGATAATTCTTAGCTTCTACTAGAATCTTCTCACATAATTTCAAAACATTTAAAACACTGATTAAGAGATGTTCTTGGTTATTTAGGGACACAGAATTTTGTTTGGACAGGTTTGGATCCTGTGCCCAGATCAAAGGGCTGCCTGACGTCAGACTGTTTTAGTTTATCTTTCTTTTGTTTATGTCAACCAATTCCCAAAGGCAAAGCCATTCTTTATATTATTTTGCTGAGTAGTTCTGGGAGACACGTAACCAAGCTGATATACCAGAAGCAGCTGTATATATTTCATATTTTGCTAAAAGGTTTCAGCCAAATTGGGCTCACTTGCTGAGCAGCAGTTGGAAGTGTTTCTAACCTGTGATCTTGTAGGTATTAGAAGTATATGGAATGAAGGTGACAGTGAAACAGGTATCACCCTTCCAGAGTAGTTTCAATTAAATCTTTGAAAAAAAATATCTATTTTTCCAGTGCTTTTCAGGCTGAAGCACTCTTCTCTACAAAATTCCTTATAGAAAAATGGGTAATTTGCACTACTCTGGAATGAAGCCTTTCCTAGAGTGTAATGTGGCTTGAATTACTACATGGCAGTTGTTAGAGGAGAGCAGGTGAAGAAAACTGTTTTAACTAGAAATACAGGAGGAAGGAAGGCAAAATAATCCCTTATGATATAATCCTGGAAAGGGCAAAAGGAAGTTCTTTGAAGTCACTCAAGGCCTACTTGCTTATTTGTAGATCTACAAGGCCAGGAGGGACCATTAGATCATCTAGACTCACTTGGTGTATTACAGACCCTACAATATGCAGGTGCAGTGATTTGCCATGCGGAGTTAATTGGACAAGCTGGGCTTTAGCAAGAAATGGCCAGGACTCAAGATAAGTTACCATGTTCAGGTAAGCAGCATGCAAAGCAGTGGCCCAAGGCAGATCCAGTCACTGTTGTTCCTCAACAGAAGATTTGCTGTGTGAAACTGAACACCCATCTTTCCTTCTTAGTCCCAGTCAGTGATAATGAACTTTGTTGAGAACATGCTGCCATTCTCTGTAGTCACTGTGAATCTTGGTAAAAGCAAATGCACCTGGCTATAGATGGTTTGGTGGAACATTTTAATCCCCTCCCGTATTGTGATGGGAATGCAGCTGGGAGGACTGTTTTGAAATTCAGAAGAGAGCTCGTTTTACTCTGCATTTTATGAGCTTATGACCTTACAAATCTGTAGGAGCCATTTACTGTCAGAAAGAGATAAAATTACCATTCACAGACTTAATAGTTAAAAAAAGTGCTGGTTTTGGTCCCCTTTGCTACCTTTTTATAGCTCATAAAGAATGATTTGTTTTTCCTCCTTTGTTTCTGTTGTAGTTTATGAACCTGCCAGCTAATAAAATTTCAGGAAAATCTAATTCTATTGAAAAGTTCAAATCAGTTTTTTTTTAATAGGAATTTTATTTGAACACCTTTGTTTTAACATAGCTGCCAGCAACATGAGCAGTTTTAGGGTTTTCTGGAGAACACATTTCATTTCTCATCCAAAAGATGTGCTGGATTTTAATAATTTCCAAGGGCAGGAGTTGATACTAAAATGACATACTGCTGTTGCCTGCACAAAAGCCTCTAGGCACCTTAACAAAAGCATTGCCAGCAATAGGACTGCAAGCAAGGACATTGTGCTTCTGAGTCCATGGGAGTGAAGAAAAATAATGGAAATCCCTTAAACCCGTTCCTGCTCGGTGTACTCCAGCCTTCTGAGTTTTTGAATAACAAGCATTTTTCCTTTGCACAAAGACCCTTATAAAAACCAAGAATCCCCCAACACTGATTTATGTCAACATCTATTGTCATTTTGGGTGTACTGAGAAAGCCCAAAATGCATTGCCTGTTTCATGCTAGCCATTCTTGGGGATTATCGACTGCTGGCCTCTGTGTTCAGAGTGAAGTTGCAAGAGCCCTGTGACTGCTGGCCCCAAGTAAATCAGAAGTCATGGATCTGCCTGAACTGATGGACAGTGCAAAGGTGGATTACAATTATTTTTGCCTTCCCTTTCCCCATTCTAACTGCAATCTTGAACTGATGGGTGCTTTTTGTCAACGTTTTTCAGAGAATACTCAGCTGAACATTTTATAAAAGTATTTTTGCTTTGGTATTTACATGCTGTGGGTGGTATCCTAAGACACCTGGCAGAGTAGCAGAGTATTGCACATTTCAACAGAGGATCAGAAATGATGATATAATTAAGAAAATACCGCAGATTTTCACTCAAGTGCCTCCTATTTCCAAATGCTTAGAAGAAATTAATAGTTTTAAAATACTTTGCACTTTTAGAATATATATTACCCCATCTATAGACTAATTAGGGTTTTGTTTACTCTTTTACCCTAGCAGTCTTACCTCCAGTTTCTTTTACACATATCTCTTGGCTTTCTAGAATAGTCTGAAGACTAGCCAAGCTGATTGCTCAATGCTTTAATAGCAAAGTTTGCATTTTGCCTAAAACTTTTTGTTGTTATAGTTGATGGGTAACAAAATTTGTCTTGTCCAGGGGGTGGTGGAAAAGTAAACATATACCATGTGTCACTGATGATTTCTACAGCATCAATGTAAGAAGTTCAGAGAGTGCTTTCTTGTCAGACACTGGGGAGTTGAGATGTGCAGATTCTTGTGTGGAAAGGTTATGGAAAAGGTTAATCTTTTTGGATTAACCTCT
>JAVJGJ010000034.1:2395072-2409852 GCA_035590215.1 Microhierax caerulescens | reverse complement strand
TCAGTGTTTTAAAAGTAGATTTAGGAGTAAATCCAGGAGACCTGTTGCCCTGTCTTTTTAGTTTACCACATTTCAATACACTATATCTATCTATCTATCTATATCTATATCTATATCTATATCTATATCTATATCTATATCTATATCTACATCTACATCTACATCTATATCTATATCTATCTTGGTTATAAATGGACCTGTCCTATATGTACAATAATATTCTCTCTCATTGTTCTGACACAGGTCAGTAAAAATTTGGCTTTTCTGAAAGCAGAACTGAAGGCTATGGCTTTTCTTGAACTGTAATAAAGGATGAAGTAACAAGTAATCTATGACAGACTGTAATTTAAAAATGATACTGAAATCAAGAGTCCATGTTGAACACACACTTGCAGTGTAGGGCAAAATCTCTCTTGTATTCTCTAGCCCTTTAAAATTACTGAGCAGTATGCTAGTGAAGGGCAGTGCTTTTCAACGTTACAACTGCTGGTCTGTAACTGATGCTATTAAAGGGAGCCAGCTTTCATTTTCTGCTGTCTTCCGTTATGACAGGTGATGAAGGTGGTGAGAGAGAAGCAACTTATATCACATGGAGCAGCGTTAATGTTAAAAGTAGGAGAACCCTGGAGAGGATTTGTATTACAAGGTGACCTTCAGGAACAGCAAATGTGGAGAAAAAAAAAAGGTATTTTCTGTCATAGGCTGCCTTAAAAATAATGTTCTGTTAAGCCTGGTTTCTTCCCTCTGAGGAATTCATTGGAAGAGATCTGGGTAATTTAGGGTTGGTTCTCAAAAGGATCCCAATGTGAGAATGGCTTTTGAGCTTCTTCACTTTGCTTAGGACCCTTTAACATGCATCTCATTGGAATAAGCCTCACTGACAGACTGGTTATGGCATTGCTCATGTCTCAGTGCAGAATGACTTATGAATGTGCTTGGCAGAATATAAAATTGGGCAGTGCTCAAGCACTTTGTGTCTATATTTTATATATGTTTAAAATAGCATAAAGCTAAATTCTAATGACCCTAAACCAAATCTGAATAATCAACAGTTCATCAGATAATTTTGTAATTCATTATACACTTATCTTATTTGTACTGCTGCAGTGCTTACAGTCCCCAACAGTTGATCATGCATTCAGAATGTGGTGCTTTAAAAAGAAAGCAAGGCATGTTCGTGCTCCAGGAAACAAAACAATAACTAAGAGAAAGATACAGTAATTGGAGGAAGTGAAACAAAAATAATGAATGAAAAAAGCAGCAGATCCAAGACGCCAGCTGTGTGCTCTGTCATGTTTTTGTGATGGTACAGCTGAGAGAACCACGGCAGGCTTAAGAGCAGGTTGATGCTTGGCATGACAGAATTGTAATATACAGTAGGCCCAGCTTCTTTCAGTTGTGAAAGGCTAAATATGTCCTGCTAGGTTATGCTACTATGACTTTAGAAGTCATATTATCTTGCCTCTGAATATGGAACCTGTCAACAGCTTCAGTTTTCCCCCAAGCGGCAGATATTCTCACATTGGCTGACAGAACTAGTGTCAGTATCTTCACTTAAAAGTTTTGCTAATTCTGGAAAGGTCATGAGTGTGCAGTGCATTGGCTGGAGGAGAACGCTGGTTTGTGATCTGTGCACAACCACACTGAACAGCCTGTAAGGTCCATCTGCAAATTATCTGTCCCTGTAGCTCTCTTCTTGTGGGAACGTGTGGAGTAGGTGGTACTCTGGGTATCCTGGTCTGTGAAGCCAGTCATTCTAAGCCAGTAGCTGATATGTTCAGCCAAATTCAGACATAACAAACAGCTGCAGCTCTAATCAGTTGGAATGGGAGACTGGCTGCTGCGTAGTGGGCCTGATTTGAGCATGCTGTGGTGGCTTTCCACAGCACGTTTGGCTCTCCAGCTTTGTCTCTAGGAAGTGAACCCAGGACCCCTGAGTTGTTAGAACCAGTCCAATGCGTCTTGCACATCTAGAATAAATGGGTTGTGTGACTTCTAAAATGCAAAGGCAGAGATTACAGATTAAAGCTAATGTTACAGTGCTTTTAGACTTGCACAAAGCATCAAAACCAAACCTGTTGAGTGGCAAAGTAGAAATCCTAAAATAGATAGTAACCCTGAGAACTTCAACAAAAATGTAGTGCACACTGCTTTCAGAATCCAAGTTTTTCCTCTTTGTTCAGAGCAAAATGTGAGTGGAAACTTCTTCTGTATACTATACATTTGGCAGCTCTACCTTTCCATACACACACACTTTCTCTGTAGATAAATTCTTCCCTGGCACAAGGAATAGAACCACAACTCCACTTCACTGTTTATTTATGTATTTTTCTTTTTGTTGCTCAGTTCTACTGACTCGTGTCAGACAATTCCATGGATGCTCTAGCTTCTAATTTGCCAGGTATTAAAGTTGTCAGTGGAGACAGAGAGAAGCTTGAAAGTATCTGTATAATTTGGCCCCCAGCCTGCATATCTCAGAGTGCTGAAGAAAGAAATATTATTAGGGTTTAGTTTGGCCACACAATGGGAAATTTTCAGACCCACGTAGACTCCCAGCCAGTGTTCTCGTTAGGCATCTGCCCCTGTAGGTCAAGAGACTGGATATCTGGGAGTAACTCTGCCTATCACTGAAATCAGGCTGGTGGTTGAAGAAGGGCTCTTAAATGCTGACATTTAATGTTTGTTCCAAAGGCAGAAAGCTGAGGAGTTAGGTCAGAAGCAAGTTTTGTCATTAGCTGTCTTATGGCAGACCAAAATGCAATTAACTTTAAAGACTACTCCTTTCATCTAAATGCATTTCCTAAATTAAAGCAACCCAAGGGTCTATGCATTTTTTCCTTTAATGCTCTGTATTACTGACACTTTAATCTACTCTGTTCATGCTCAGCAACAGAGAAATGTACATATGCTAGGACTGTATATTTGAAAACAAGACTGCAGCATCCCTTTTCTGCCTGTCCTTGAAATCTCATTTGCTGCATAGAAACTGCCACAGTGAATGAGACATCAGTCTTGCCTCCGGCAGTGGTCAGCACTTGATGCTTCAGAGAAAAGCAAAAACCCCTTTATGCTCTGAACTGATTGTACTACCCTGTATGAGACAGGAAAATTCTCCCTGAGCCCCACTGATAAACATTTTCTGGCTGAAGGCATTAGATTTGATTAATCACACAATTATGCAGCTATGGAAGTTAATAATGGTTATGTAATTAAATAATTTCATTAAAAGCTAGCCATTACTTGCTTCAGTGCTTCTCCTGGGTTGGCATTACACTGCCCCAAAAGGTATTTCCTTACTGATTTTGCCTCTGTCTGACTTCTAAGCACTGCAGTTGCAGGAGGCGATAAAAGAGTTGTTCAGTTTTGATAAATTTGCTCATAACTGTGAATGTCTCAGCCCGGTCCCACCTGACTGTTGGTATTCTCACCATGGCACAGCACTGAAGATTAGGCGTGTGAATACCATGACATTCAACTGAAATGCATTTGCTCACTGACCCAAGCTAGTCATGTTTTACACAACGACCAACCTGAAAACTCGTTTGTCCTTGCAAGAATGTGTGCTGTTTGGGGCAGGGTAAAGGGAAAGAAGAGAATCTGAACACTGGCGTTTCCTGACCTCAGGCAGATTTTGTAACCTAAAGGACCCTCTTTCATAATGTGTGCACTTCTGTGGAGTGCTGGTCAGGGAAACATGTTTTGCAGAATGTGGTGAGGTGGCTTCATCCCTGTTTCATAGGCTGAGACTAGAGTTAGCCAAGGCACAGCACTGGACTCCTCTTTCAGAAAGATGCCTACAAGCTGGGGAGGTTTATGAAGGGAAGTACAGAAGTGGTGAAAGCACTGGAGGAACAAATACTAGATGGTTCAAAGAATGTGAAACGGTAGCAATAAATCAGCTAAGAATGGCATTCATAATTAACAGCAAATCCTGCTGCTCTTCCGGCTGTATTGCTGTAGTGTCCCTGGGCCTGGTGCCAGTTTCAAGTCTGTTAGATGTAAAACCAAATGAGGTGGAGGAACCTAGTGGTGTGGGTGCACTGCTGGTAATGGAAAGCCTGCCAGGTCTGTAAATAGGACTGTATCAAGGAGCCTGATTGTCACAGAGCTTGGGCTCTGTGCTATTTTTTGCATGTGTGGTGTGTCTGTGTGGGACCACAAGATAGTTAGTAGATCTGATGACCCAGACACCAGCTTGGACAAGTGCATTTTAGTGTGGTGCTGTGGGTAGTGAGAGCCGTTAACAGTTCCCATTTTTACTGTGCTATGTCAGATTTCCTGGTGCAGATGAAGCTGAAAAGTCTAGGAATTAAACGAGATGAAGGAAAAGTTAGCCTGAATATTAGGTAATCTTTCTTAAGTTTTCTAGAGAGGTGTCAAAGCTGTTTAGAAGATACCCCAGAGGATAATCTTGTAATAGCTAGAGGGCCTAAATGACCTAACAAGACTTTTTCATCCTACCATATAAACCAGAGATTTTGGTTAGAGGTAGAAAAATTCTGAAATCCTCAAAGACCTGGGGAATCATTACTGGAGCTGTTTATTTTATGTGAGAGGGAACCAATTTCTATTAGCCTAAATCTCAGGGTCAATGACTTGAAGAGGAATGTGGAAGAAGAGAGATGACTATAAGAAAATCACTGTTTGCAGTGAAGGACTGCAGTGCCACGTGTAGCATTTATTCCCAGTGCTGTGGAGCAGTTCTTATTGCTTTGCAGTAAGATGCCCAAGTATCTTGCCCTCAGTAGGAAAAACTAAAAGACTGTTGTGTCCACATAGAAATCCTGGCCTTGTTCAGGAGCTGTGTTTAGGGGCAGATGAGAAATTGAGCTGAGTGTTGCCATGTAGAGCAGTTTGTCTCATGACCACATCTCATAATAACATGTAGGAGCTTCAGGGCTTTATAACAGCTTTCATAGGTGTTTAATGAGGCACAGAGTAAGAGTGATTAATTTTTTTTAATTTTTCTGCAATGAAAGAAATAAAAGGGTTATTTTTCTTCTGATAGCTATGACTGATTCACAGTTTGCTTTAATACATTTTAGATGGGGTGCTGTGCAGTAAGAATTTAATCCTGGGTTCCCCTCTGGTAGTATCAATGCATCACTAGTCTACTGGCATGGAGAACTCAAGGGGTTAGGATCAAGAATTCGTTGTTTTGAAACACTTCTAAATACAAAGTGCAGTGAACATAGAGTTTTAACAGGCCAAACCCACCCACTCATTAAGTACGCGTCCCCTTGCATGTGTGGCAGAGTTCATCAGCTGTCCCTGACTCTAGCTCCAGCACTCAAAATGCAGTGAGATGAAAAGCACTGCAGTCAAAATCAAGCTGGTGATCACAGCCTTTCACAATTCTCCTTTTAGTGCTTGCCACTGTAAGCATGTAGTATAATCCTAGAAAAAGTGGCTTGTGTAATTCCCGAGTAGCTACTCATTCAGAGTTACTTACATGTTGGAGAGCTCAAGTTAGGTCATAGTGCAAGGTGCTGCATGACACAACAGTAAGTACATTTGCTATCTCAGTGTTCTTGTCACAGAAGAAAAATCTTCTGAAACTAAGTTCTGCTATGGAGCAAACATATTTCCATGCCTCATTTTTCTGAGATGGTGCAAAATGATTCTAGCCCTATCAGCTGGGATGCATTTTTGTTGGGCACCTTGCATTTGGACATGAATGCCTGATGCTTCTGGTCAAAATCAGTTTGTTTCAATATTATTGACTTGCCTTAGGCCCAGTTTGGCTTTGGCAAAGGCAGAGCCCTCAGTGATGTGATCTGGATGCAGCATACAGAGCCCAGAGCATATCAGCTGAGCCTCAGTCAGATGGTGTCATGGGACTTCGCCAGAACCAGATAAGTCATTTCAGAGCAACTGAGGATAATTGGGTTGGGGCAGGGGGAGAAGGGAAAGGGATGCAGGGAGGACAGACAACTGAGGAGATATCAAACCTATTATAATTTTAAACAGTAACTTGATTATAAAGTCTCTGGGAGAATTTTAAAGCAGTGCTTGGCAGTAGCTTGTTAATATTATGAGATGAAACCTGACATCAGAGTCATCCCATCATTAAATCCCCTCTATGTTGAATGTGCTTCCTTGAATGCTAACTCCAGCATCATTATCCCGGTCAATCCTTCTGTCTCTCACTACAGCTACTGCTGTGACTTTATACTTTAGCACTATAAAATGCTTAGAGCTCAGGAATGGTTAGTTCAGCCCCAGCAGTCTCAGGCCCAGAGTATCAGATTCATCTTCAATAAACTCTTGACACTCCATGTGAGTAGTGTTGGCAGATTTGAAACTTGACAGAGAAATGAATACAAGATAAATAAACAGCAAGATTTTGGCAAAAATACTAAATGCAGCCACCCTGGTTTAGAAAACATGCTAAGCCTCTGAACAGTTTTGTTTTAGAAAAGAAAGACTTTTGAAAAGGGTCCAGGGTAAATGTTTTTGATAGAGAGAGAAACACAATTAACAAGGGTGACTTTATCTCTCCTATTAAACCAGCTCTCTCTTCTGACCTCTCCTAGACTATTCTATATGCTTTTGAGGCTTGTTTTTCAAACCGGGAGTGCAGAAGCGCCAAGGGGTGTCATGTCCTCAAACAAAAGGGCATCAGGATGCTCTGCAACCATGTTAAAAATGTTATTTGTGCCAATGATAATCTGCAAGATTAAAAAAAAAAAAGCTGACGAAATAGCTTTCTCAGCTGGACTTCAGACATTCAGTGCAAGGATGTGGCCAAGAAAAAACCACACCTCTGTCCATTCAATGGTAGCTAGGGTCCTGGGAATAAGGAGACAACAAACACAGCTTGCTGCGGGTTTTGCTTTTATAGCAGACCTCTGTTAAGATGGTCTTTCATGGTCTGGCTGGCACAGAAAGTATCAGGTATCTTGCAGTGGAGTCCCTATGGAAGCTGACTGTAAATGGGGAGAGCCCCAGATGGTGTGGGGCAGGCAGAGATTCGCGGAGCTCAGCAGAGCCGTGTTACTTCACATTCACTCCCAGTGGGCCTGATAACAGTTCAGGTTGTCCTGAAAATCTCGAAAGAACAGGCTGTTATGGAATTTTTGTGTTTCAACATCTGGCTGGATGTTGATTTTTTCTGATTTTTAGCAGAAAGCCTGTAAGCGGGAGAGAGAGAACCTTCCTCTGCCGACTGTTTATCCAAACAGGAGAAATGCAGTAGAGGTGACTGACAGAAATCTTTAGAAGGGTAAATCCTATCAGGAAGGCTGTTTGTGTGTATGTTATGTGTTGGACTTGTGTCAACATGACATAGTGCAGAAAAGAGAGGTAAATCAGCCCAGGTAAAGCATCACAGCAGTGCAGTTCCTGACATTTGAGCTCCTTTTTTTAGATCTGGTGCCATTTAGTCTCCATAGCAATGCACTGTGCTGTGCAGAAATCCTCTCAGCATGTGCATGGGATAAAAGCATGGAACCGTATCTAGATGTCTGCTAATCCCCCAACAGGTGCAACACTGGGACAGTACTACAGGGCAAATACCGTTGAACAATACTATTCAAGTCACACTCCTGTCCAGCAGAATCTGTAGCATTTGAATGCTCCCTGTTAGTACTGCAAGGCTCTTTAGCCTTCCCTATGTAACCTTTTCCCTCTTTCTCCTTCTCTCCTGCCTTCAAACATCTAGGAATTTATGGTTTTAATCCCTGAAAAGATAAAGCAAGCTCCTTCCACCTTACTTTTCTCTCTGAGTGAGGAGTTAGCACCTCTGAAATGCTGTTAGATTCTGACTATGCACTCTCATGTGAACTCTCCCATGCTACACAGAAATCATACTAGTTTTTTCTCATCTATAATTGCCCTTTAATGTAGAAAAATGGTGACTTGATGTTGAACAAGCAATTTCTCTGATGGGAAAGACCATTGAGTTTAATACAGAGGAAACTAATAGAAATCTCATCAATAGATTTCAGAGAAATCTGTAGGTAATTCAGTAGAAGTCTAATTAGCTTAATTAACTGAATAGACTTGGAACTCCTTGCTACAGAATTGTTTGGTGTTTTGATTTGTTTGGTTTTTTTGTTTGGGTTTTTTTTTAATGTATTTTGTGTAGCTGATCTTTGAAATTTCTGCAATCGGCATTTGAATCAGTAAAATGGGTTACTATTGTTATACTTTTCTAGGAAGGTGGAGAAGACCTATTTCATTACTAGGTAAATTCTCTGCCTGTGCCTTATTGTTACAGAAATATAAAGAATGATGAGCTAACTGTTAGCTAAAAGCTGAAGATCTGCTTTTATTCTCCTGTGATTGTACTATGAATGGATAAACATATAGCAAACACTGTCACAGCCTCTGTTTGTAAACCAATTATGAACAATATAATTCATAGGATCATGAAGGTGGTAGGATTAAGGGACTTCTCTGTAGGACTGTCCTCATAGCTGTGATAAAGCAAATGTAGAAATCATCATTCTGGTAAATGTGTATGTTTTGCAGTGCTTGTACTGGTTTTTACTATACATGCCACCTTAACTTTTCTCACGTCCCATCAATTACAAAGGTGCCAGTCCTTCTGTATGTCTGAAGTTAAACATAGCTTTGTTAGACACTGGTATAATTATAAATGCTATTTTCTGGATTAATGAATCAAGCTCTTCAAACTTTGTTCCATCAGTAAAGGAAAACACTGGGGAGACAGTCAAGAAACAGCCACTCTTGGGTTTTTTTAACGTGATTCAGAATCACAGGGCAACTTGGCATTTTTGAAGAATAGTTAAACTGATTTTTGAGACATTTCGTGCTCAAAACTGATGAAATGAGTTTTCAGTTTTATCACATGAATCAACATTTTTCATGTTAATTAACCTTTCTGTAACTGAAATGCAACAGTGCAGCATTCCTGTCAGAGGCTTGCAACTCTATTTTATGTTCAACTTCTTTTTGGAAGCAATGCTTACAGTATAACCTTCTTGATCTTAAAATACATTAACCATGGTCTTTCAGTTATAGGACTGAAATCTAGAGTTGCTTCTCCTTTTGGTTTGGTTAGATAGTTTAACAGTTTTCCTCTTGGAATCAGAAACAAAATTGCAAATTTCGGAAGCATTTTTCTGAGTAAGACACTGTCTTAAAAAAAATAACAAAAAGTACTCACGCTAGAGCCATGATCCCATAAGGCCAAGAACGGATTTCCAGCCTCTTCGGGCTTCTTATCTCATCTGACGTCAACACCATCCCACTGTCTGACTCCTGAGTAGCGAAGGGAAGAGGACATCAGCAGAGTGCCAAATGATCATGACAGCATATAGCGCTTTTAAATGAGAAATGGCTTCCATGGGGAGAGTGTGGAGAGGAGTCAGACTAAACCACTATGAAAGTCAGTAGAGAAAGCCAAGGAGCTAGTTAGAATACCAAATTCCAGCTATCTTATCTTATGATACTGCTTTTAGGTAAGTTAATAGAATTTCACCTTATAAAACTGTCTCCAGCTACAGAGCAGCCAAAGCAAGGGCAGGAGAAAGCAACTTCTCCTTCACTGTGTCCTGTAGAGGTTGGGGATCCCTATCGGTGTAGTTATCATTGAGAGACTGCCAACAAGGTGGCTGTCAGTAGATGTTCTGTTGTAGTGACACATACTGATACTTGTGTACTGGAACTAATGTAGGAGCTACCAAGATATTCTATGTAATCCCAAGATTCCGACCAACAACCTGGAGGGCAAATTTTTACATCTAAACTCTCAGTTGTGTGCTATTATTAAAGTGATTAACACATAGATATTTCCAGTTGGTGTACAACATTAAGCCCATTCTTCGGAATATTCTCTTATTAGGGTCTATATTATCAGTTTTTATCCAGCTGTTCCTCATAATGCTGCTATGTAGCCTGGGAATATTTGCCTTGGTTTTGTGATGATAAAGGTTTTTGATCAGTATTTTGAAAGAGCACACTTAAATGAACATATCAAAAAATAATTTGATGTTTTCAAACTTGAAACTGGTATTAAGCATGACATACGGATACCATCTAGGTAGGGTAGCTAAGGTATGAACAGACAGAAATTCATAAAAATATATCCATTAATACTGGCTAGGCTGCTCAGAGAAAAAATATCTGAAATACCTACTAGAAATACACTATGAGAAACATTGAAAATTTAAGGACGTGGAAGTTCAGCATCATTTTGGGAAATCCCAGTGCTTTGCAAAGATACATAGCCTAAAAGGCTCATTGTACTTTGGTTATGGATTTTTTAATGAACTGTCCAACAAAACTGTCTTGATTAGTTTTAAAGTTGGTGATTCTGCTGCACTTGAAGTGCAGTCTGAAGGTTGCAATTAAGATTAAGCTGTTATTGTGCTAAGTGTCACACAAGTTCACACATATGCACAGTCCTTGTTTTAAGTAATTTTAAAAATATTAAATGTTCTGGGTTTTCCTGTGCATTTGAAATATTTTGAATGCTGGAAAATTGCATGTCTGTCTGTCTGCCTGTCAAAACCAAGAAGGCAAGAGACTTCAACATGGGAGGTGAAACTCTAGTTAGTCTTATTTTAAGTCAAACTGACTGAAAGTCCCAGCAAACAATAAGTAAAAAGAAAAAGGCATTTTATAAATGCTTTGGTAATATATCAGTTGTTAACAAGATCAGTTTAGAAACTGATTTTCAAAGTATAAAGTAAAATCCTAAATTAATTAGGTCTGTCAAAACCTCAGTAGAATCCAGCTTTTCTCTCTGGTTTTTATCTTGACTATTTCCCCTTAAAATGTGTGGTCTAGAAACAATTTATCTGAGTGCTGCTTTGGGTTTGGTTACAGAAGAACTGTGTAAGGAATATCAACAGAGACTACAGATAAGTACCACAATTGCAGGAAGGTGTGGTAGACCACTTTTTGGAGTTCCTAGGCAACTATTTGAAATAATGACCTAATCAGTAATAATGTCTTGATATTTAAGATAATTTTAACAACACAAGTGCACTTGCTTTGTCCAAAAGTAGATCACACCATAATTTTGCTTTAAAAGATCCTCACCGATATATCATTTTTATTTCTGATCTGTTAATGTATTATTACCCTTTTTGAAACTCTTCCCCTGTCATGTAAGGACTTATTTTAAAATGCCATGAACAGGGAGCATTTAGGAAAGTAGTGCTCATGCTGGCAGCAGTAACCTCTTACTGATACCAGATCTATCTGGTAAATGTCTTTGTGTGATTCAAGAACAGATTTTTTTTCTTGTAAGAGGAAAGATGCAAGAGCCAGAGAAAATTCTAAGCCCTCTAATCCCTAAGATGCACTGATAAAGGCACAGAAATTACATCTGGCCAAATACTAGGGAGTAATGGGCTTCCATTTGTGCTAATAGATGGATATCCAAGAGATAGATGAGAAATATGCTATATTTGTCAAGGACACGAAGTATATCCAGGACAAACTAGATAGAGTTTGTAGCTAGAGACTTGATCTTTCTCAAGAGAGTGGGTCTGAGGAGTCACTGTCTGTCCAAAAGGGGGTCTTAAGCTGGAGCTAAAAGTAGACAGGCTGGCTTTCTATGGGTATGTTTCCTTGTTTTTATGTTTCTATAAGTATCTTTCCTTACTTTTGCTGCTCCTAGCCATCTGATGCTTGCCCTCTTCCTCTGTTAGAAAGTTTCCAGAGGGCTTCATGCTTCCTCCCTAAACTTCAGTCTGCTTGAGATATGTGTGTATGGCTAAGATCCCTCTTTAGTGGCACAGAATCTGTCATTGAGGCAAGTGGTGTGGACTGCACATGGAACTGCAGCCAGTGAGTACCTGAACCATAGAGGGTATTTATGAGTTGGTGTGGGGATGGAGTTGTTTGGGTTTGTTTATTTTTTAAATAAGGCAGAAAAAATAGGAAAAAAAAACCCAACAAACTCCACCCTTGGAACTTGTAATTTCAGAGGAAGCCAATGAGCAGAACCATCATTCTGTAACAAAACAAGCCTTTGTTTTCCACTGAAGTGAAAATGCAACCTTTCAATACTCTCCCACCCTGCAGTGTCATTGAACCAGCAATAAATATGTTTACTCAGGGCGAGGGAAATCCAGGGTTAAAGCCCTTTGTGTGGATCAAGTAGAGCAGGAACTTGAATCTTGGTCTTGTCTTTCCAGAACTGAACACCCTTGCCACCACCAAGTTACTGGCTGTCTCAGCCAGCCGGAATGTGTTCTGGACACATTTCCTTCAAAAGGCTCCATTTCAGTGAGCTGCCATTTTCTTATGGTGGAAAAAACATATTGAAATATGTAATATAAAGCCCATTAGCCTGATCAAAGCCAGGATAATCATGCATGAGCTTCTCTCTAAATTATTTGTTAAGCTAAATGCAGGTCACTCTTTGTTGTCACACAGACCTATGTGTGAGATGCTAGGGCCAAATACTCTACTTGATTTAAGACTTTTTCTTACCAAACAGATTTCAAAAGCTCTAATAAGTGTATCTGGTGCTGGTGACAAGTGATCTGTGAACGTGGTGGAGAGGGATGCAATCACCTCACTTACCTCATGCATCACTTTCTCCTTTTCCACTGGCACCTCATCAAATGTCTTCACACTCAGTGGTCGCTTCTTGCTGTTGTTACTGAAAGCAAGAAAGTTGAGGGGTCAGCATAAAACCCAAGCAGATGCTGCACCAGTTGGTGGCTCAATTAACATCCCTGATACAGCTCAGTTTCCTGGACCAGGTTTTATTTTTCAGCTCTTGTAACTCATAACCAATGCCCTGACAAATGTGGCTGTCCAACTCCTTTAAAACAGCCATGTTGAGAGACGACAACAAAGACTGCCCACCTATATAAAATCTTTCTTTCCCTCTCACCTCCTGTATATATTTTTCTTACCCGGTTTCCACTGCACTCAAGCGATTAACACAGTTGTTCAAGTTTTCTTCCACAGGGCAAGTTTTGGAGTTAGATTCTCCATCAGGACACAAGGTGATGTTCAGTGGAATATAGTCTTTACCATCCTATATAATTCATAACATAAAAGAACACAAAGGTGGTAAAGCTCATTTTGTATTGCATCTCAGATGTAAAAGGTTATTCTATTCTACAGAGCTTTACACTGAGAAAAGACTAGACTTTATTTTAACTTTACTTATGATGTTTCTTCAAAGTGATGATGATGTTTTTCACAACATGGGGAAGTTAGAATGTATAGCTTTATTTACTGTGTAGGAGGCTTTGTATTAGGAAAACAGTACACTTTGTGAAACCTGTGATGTGGAATGGCTGAAAATCGTCTCTCATGTTCCAGTACTCATCTGCAGTTAGTGTGTTTTCTCTTCCAGCCATCTCAGCCCAAGGTATTGCTTCACTGGTCTTTATAGCAGTTACCAGACTTCTAAACGTCCCTCACATACGGCACAGCAATGTGACAGTTGTATTGAGGATGTCAGTATATGTGCAGCCCATTTAAAAGTAGCTGGCTTTGCTGGCTTTCACAGCAGCATCTTTGATGAGTTTGCAGCAATTTTTTTGTGATAGTTACTACATTCCAGATGTGTGGTTGTTCAGCCTCAGTGAAGGTGAACAGAATTTCACTGATCTGTACTTCAGGAAAGCAGTCCTCTATTGTCATCGCATTGGCCTTTTGGGGAATTCCAAGGCACCAGTCCCAGGGACACCTAAATCCAACTTTAAGACTTAAGTTTGGGAGAACAGAGGGAACAGCATGAAGTCACGAAACCCCTATGGCTGATATGACTTTAACAGATTTTGGAATTGATAAAAGAATGTTGTCTTTGCATAGACTTTTTGCTTATATTCAACTTAGGGAGTTGCATCTTAGGAAGAGATGGTCGTTAAAATGGTAGCCCTAAAGGATTTTATTATTTGTCCTTATAAGAAATTGATGCTGCACATCTTAATAAGCTCTGCATTGTCATTACACCCCTGCAGTAATCTTCAGAAATGAGTCTTCCTTTAAGTCCTAAAACTATTTATCCAAATTTCCCTGTGCTTGTTTTTGTTGGGGTTTTTTGTTTGTTTTTGTTTTTTTAATTTAGAGAAGCTGTTAAGTGCCCTATTCCCTTATCATGGTTTTTATGTCTCCTTAATTTACTTTGGCATAAAACTCACTAGCTTTTCATATTGCAAGCTGGGCCCTCTTCAACTTAGCTTCACTAAATTTGTTTACAAACAGAAAGGAGCTGGAGGAGAGTGTTTGATTTCTTCTTAAATTAAATTGACAGTTACATAACTGGTCTGGTTGTTTTTACTGACAAAGAAAACAACTGATTTAACTACTATGAAATTAATAATTGTCCAATTGACTTCCTGAGCTTTAAACTTAAAAGCTCCTAAGAGCACTGATAAGCATAAGGTCAGAAAATGAGAAAGTTCAGACCAACTACTGGCAGTTGTATTGGGTTTGTGTGGCAAGGTTTTGGTAGCAGCAGGGGGGGCTACAAAGGGTGGCTTCTGTGAGAAGCTGCCAGAAACTTCCCCCATGTCTGGTCTGGAGCAGTCTGTTCCTGAAGCACTGCACTCCGTGTGAGGGACCCACGCTGGGGTGGTGTGGGGAGAACTGCAGCCCATAGGAAGGACTCAAGTTGGAGAAGCTCATGGATGACTGTCTCCTGTGGGGGGACCCACGCTGGAGAGGGGGCAGAGTGTGAGGAGGAAGGAGCAGCAGAGACAGTATGTAATGGACTGACCACAACCCCCATTCCCTGTACCCCTGCACTGCTTGAAGGGGAGGAGGAAGAGAAATCAGGAGTGAAGTTGAGCCCAGGAAGAAGAGTGGAGTGGGGGGAAGGTGTTTTAAGATTTGAT
>JAVJGJ010000034.1:2373642-2385840 GCA_035590215.1 Microhierax caerulescens | reverse complement strand
TGTTCCCTGAGTAGCAGAACTAATGAAGCCTGGTTTTCTACTTCCTAATACAAAACATTTCATTTTACTGATATGAATATTCCACAATAAAAGTTAGCTGGAAGCTGGCTGGGTGAGACTGAGAGATAAGCAGAGAGTTACTGTAATTCTGTACCTCTTGCTTTCCTAGGAAACCATGCTAAAATCACTGTTCAAGGTATATGCAGTCACCCTGTCCTGGGGAATAAGACATAACCAGTCCCTGCAATTTGCAGAAACAAGGGTGAGAAAAGAAACACTGAGTGACTGTACCAGGAAAATCTCCTTCTCTCACACGAAATACCTTATTTACTTTTGTGCCTGTACACAATAGTAGTAGTAGTAATAATAATGATAATAAAAATACACCACCACCACCCCCCAAAATATCTGGGGAAGTTAGATCAGAGAGCCCTTTTGATGCTGTATTTTCACAGTGAGGAGGTAATTCCGTCCTCTCCCCATCGCTGCTTTCTGGCCTCCTGTGTCTTCCCCCATATGCTAGCTCAGTCTGTGCTAGCACAAATGTTTGTGTGGATGCAGACAACTGTTTGGAAACCAAAACAATTTGGTTAGTTTTAATGCAGACCATGCTCATGATCCAGTTTGCTGCATACAGCACAGACTTTTAGGTTGGCAGAGGGGAAGGGAAAACACAGAAGGTGGGGTTGAGCAGATGATGGAAGGGTGAGATGCTTTCGGTAGCTGGGGAGGGTGGGCCTAGAAACAAAAGTCCCCAAACTGGGTTTGTATTTTGTGAGGGTTCACCTTCTCCTAGTTCAGTTAATACCATTTTTTTACAACTGCTTTGTTGCCCCCCTTGTGCTGCATAGTATATCGCAAGTAAATCCCTCTCTTTCTCAAATGCACTCGAGCGCTTGGGTATCCGCAACTAATTCTTTAGTAGGTAGTAGAAAAGAAGAGGTTGAGAGTGAGATCCTGCAGGGGAAAAAGTTTCTGTTTCTTGCTCATACAAATCGAAATGTGGTGAGAAAATACAGTGCCTATATAAATATCAAACTGTCTCAGTGCCAATGCAGAAAAAAATCCAGCTTGTGGTCAGTGGCTAATTCTCTGCCATGCAACTATGAGAAGCCTGTCATTTTTTTACCTTGTATGCAATGAAATCTCCTCGTTTTCCTCTTAGGTAGTTGGACAGATTCCCATATTTGCAATATTCTACTATGACCATTAAAGGACCTAAAAAGACAGAAAAAGTCAAATGAGTTTTGAAGCAAAGCACTTAATACTAACTTATCTTCACAAATTCTCTTCAAAATAAATAAATGCTGTTATTCCTCTTACACAGATAAGGAAACTGGGAAACAGAGAAGTGACACTCCAGAAGCACACAATCAGTAGTGGATATGGGGAGAAGGGAATACAGTACTGATTCTTAGTTTTCCCATTAGATGGCAAAGGTATTTATTCCTTATTTATAAACAAAGGAAAATCGAGAATGATAAATAAGGTTATAAAATCTCATATACTATTAAGGTTGTTTTACTCTATAATAGATCAATATCATGGAACAGTCTTCATTTTTCTTTGCTGCCTTCACAACTGTTTTTTTTTTGGTGGAGCTGATGCAACCTGAGGTCATAAAAGTATGCAGAACCATAGACAGATCTAAATCAAAAGTTTCAAAAATACTTAGTGTGAAGTTTTTGAAAGCCTGGGAAGTCCGATCAATTTCTTCCTTTCTTAATTCTGTGCCAAGTACTGTAGAGTTCAGTGCAGTAATTGCATAATACAATTATGCATACTTTTAAGATCTGCTTGAAAATGCTTTTATGTTTCAGTGTGAGCTAGTAGGAAAATTAAAAGCTACATCCTCTTTACCTTTAGTGTAATCACTGCTTTTTGTAATCATCAAATGTAAGATAAAGTGAAATCATGGGACTAGAATGCATATAAACATGTATTATTAGCAATACTAAGCAACCAGGCTTTCATGTCCAGAAACCTTTTTCTGTCTAGAAGGTCCATAATTGAGACTTAGGAGTCTGAACTTCAAAGGAAAAGTGCTGAGAGTTGCACTTGGCTGTTCAGGGAGGAGGCAGCTCTAAGCAGCACTTCTACCTGGTGTATCAGAATCAGGGACACAGACCTGTCCTGCAGTCTGCCCCCACGGTCCACTCTGATGCGTACAGTATTGACTGACAATTGGCCTTTAAAAGGGAGATGGCAAATTCTAGCAATAATAACCAACAGCTTGATAATAACAACATTGCATATTTCTGCCAGGCTCTTTATTTGTACAAGCCCTACAGCACTGCTAGATTGACCTTTGGGCTGTTCAGGACTTCCAGTCCCTGTTGACTGCAGCTGTACCATGTTCAGCACCTGAGTACACTGTGCCAGTGATGAGAAAAACACAACCGGCCCCAAATCAGAGCTGTCAGTGCTGCTACTGCCGAGCACACAACATCGCTCTTGGGCTTAAAGGCAGCAGTGCTGGGACTGGCAGTGTGCAAGAGATCTCTGGGGTCCATTGTTCTGAAGAACCTCAAGTGGAATGTCCCTCATGGATGTCCTGAGGAAATGCAGATTGCAGTACAGCTTTAAAGCTCCAGTTAGTGATTTATTCACAGTTTTGAAATGCTTCCTAGACATGGCCTCTCCATATTTTATTTTCTTATTGTAAAGCATATACTATGCATTAGTTCTAACTGCTTAACATCAGACACTCAGCCAAGGTGCAAAATTTGTTGTTTGTTATATTGTTAAAATAATATATGTGCATATTTAATATCAGTCTTCATCAGGAGTACCGAAGGAGAAAGCACTGTATACTGGAATGGCATTTTAATAGTAACTTTTATCCTGGTGTCTGTCTTGAGAGCTCAAGGCTATTTTTCTTTAGTCTGCAGTTGCATTGCTCAAAGGTAAACAAACCAGCGCCTGCCCAGAGGCTCCTCAGTGCCCTGCAAAGCTGTGCTGCACCTCACTGCTCCCCAGAGTCAGTGGTTTTCCTAGGTGGTTAGAATGGAAGATGGCTACCTCTTCATCCAGGAGGGCAATCAGGATGAAGGAGGCTGGAGAACAGGAAACCGAGGGACTCAAAAGGGAAAAAGTTCCTCAGAGACTGGACAATCAAAGTATTTGACAAGTTACTGAGATGTGTCTTAGTATGCAGCTAGAACTCTATGGCTGAATTAGTGCTTTGGTTAAAGACTATTGACATCTTAGAAACGCTGCTGTTTTAAGCACCTGTTTGTATTAAGCAACCTTACTGACTTGATGGGAGAGGAAAATCACCAGCGTTCATCACGTTACTTCCCCTGTGCTCACAGCCCCAAGCAAAGGCTCCTCACTTACGCATCTGGGTAATTACACTTCCTGCAAGTTCCCCGTTCATGGCTCCCAGATTACAGCAGTATCTGTGGTTGCTGGTTGCAGACTGCTCCTTGAGGAACTGGAACTGTCTTGCTGGAGGGAAGATTTCTTTCCTGGCATCCTACCAAATCTACCTCACTGAAATTTTCTTTTTTCTCCTATGACTGGACAACTTCATGTTATTTGGGAAAACAATAGCCTTGAAGTCTCAGATGACAACAGATGTGTGCACCATCTCTCTTGCTTTTCCCCCTTGTTTTATTTTACTCTGGGGATTTTGTCCTCAGCTTTCCTAAATCTGTCCTTTGGAGGTTGTTTTAAAAGTGCAGTAAAGAGACATCTTTGAGAGTTGTTACCCTAAAATTAAAGCATGGTATAGGAAGAGACAAGGATGCTTTGTGTGGCAGTAAGGGAAAGGATGTTTTAGTGATAAAGGTCTAAGATTTACGGAGTCCTTTGTTTAAGTCTGCACTTTGCAACAGATTCTTTGTGTGACGTACAGCCAGTAGCGTCAGCCCAGCTCCTTGAAAGTCCATGCTGTTGCTCCGTTCGGCTTTGGAGTGCCTCAGGCTTCCTGTATGCTACACAAAAAATGCCTACACTTGCCCAGCAAGAGTGAAGTGCTGGGGAAAGAAGGAGGCCTCAAGCAGTGAAGTGCTCAGCATGGTGTATTATTCTGATGAGGCAGGGAAGAAGAGGGAGATGAACCTTTGAAATGATCAGTAGTGCCTATGCGGAGGAATTGGACACCTAATTGCAATTAAGGATCCTGCCTCCCTTCAGTCCATAATCCCTTTTCTAAACAAACTGACAAAGGCTAGAGAAAAAGAAAATAGAGAAGTGACACCACTGGCTGGGAGAAGACGTTCAGAAACCACTGACGAAATGTGGCTGTATTCTGCAGTAGTAGAGGCTCTCCTATGACCAGAGAGGTTAGAAATATTTCTGCTTACATTAACTGCACGCGCATGAGACTTGGGCTCCCCCACAGATACATCCAAGGACATTGTATCTGTTTCTTCTTTCCTCCTTATTTACTGAGGACTTCTCACCTCCAGCTTTGGTGCAGGCTCCCAGCAGGTTGACCACATTCAGATGATGTCCTATATGGATGAGGATCTTCAGTTCAGACATTAAAGCCTTGCATTCATTAGTAGTTGCACATTCTGCTTAAGATAAACAGGAAGAGAATCATCTTTACACAACAGGATATTTTTAACAGGACACAGCAAGATCCTGTTTATACTTGGAAACAAAACCCACCCAGGTTACTTGCAGTATCTTTGCTTTTCAGACTCTTAAACAGATAATAATTTATCTGTTTCATTGTCTGTTGACCTTTATGAAGTGGAATAGCACTTTATCTTTTGGGTGACTCTTCCTTTCTCTAGCATGGGTTACGGAGGGTTACTGTCCTGCAGCAGAACCCTCCCCCCAAATCAGATACCAGAGAGCTGTTGCAAGGAATGAATTTTGCAAGCTTGGCAAAGGAACAACCAACCACTCCAAACAATAACAGCACACACAAGAGCATGTTCCTCCATCTAGAATGACGATGTGCAGTTTAGTAGTACTTCTTTACTATACCTCAGAATATATTTTTTCACAACTCTCCACTGCAGGCGATGGAGGAATCCAACACATCTGTAGGTTGGGTCCCAAAATGTACTGGAGAAGGTACAGCATTACTAAATCTCAGCCCTGTGAGATCTCACTGACCCAAGAAATACATTTCCCACCAAAGCAGAGGGGGCCATATTTGTGTGTGAACCATGAACTTGACACTTGCTGAAGCAGCGGCTAGCCAGTTATACTGTAGCTTCATTCTCTTTTGCTGCCAAAGCTAAGGAAGGCACTCTCAGACCATAACAATGTTCAGATGCAGGCATGTTTCTTCTGCCTTCTTTCCAAAACTTGCATGATGTATTTTAACAAAAGAGATTGTGTTCTGTTTCCCCTCTTTTGCCTTTGCATCATGTAAGATTTAAATATAAATATAAATGGTTATGAAACAGAATGTTTGGTTTGACAAATGTAACCTCTTTATCTGTTTGTAGACTTCTCCATAAACAAATCTTTCACCAAATTGTGTCATAAAGAGGGAGTTGCTCCAAGTCCAAGATTTCTTCAGTCAACAGTGTTTGCAGACGGGTGTGTACATGAGTGGTATTACTCCTGATTTAGACAAGCATGAGCTGGAACACATGCCTGGCAAAATCTAAAGAGAACAGCCTCAGAAGTGTTTCAGATAATCTTGCACACTAAGTTTTAGACTTGAACCCAGAACTGATACCAGCCTGCTTCATAGAAACGACAGATAATGCCAGAATTACAGAAATGCAGACATCTCCAGAGCCTTTTTCGTTTGTTTGTTTTGTTTTTTTCCTGAATGGATTGACTCATAGTAGAGAATCTGCTTTATTCAGGAAAGTGTTGAATTATGGGCACATTAGTTGGGGAGGACAGGTTAGAGCAGGAGGCTGTTGCCTCCACTGAGGGAGAAGGGTGTAAAATGATGGAGGAACTGTCAAATAGTTTGTTGAGTATGTGCAGGCAAGGTAGAACCGACATGAGGATCAGTTGGGAAGCGCAGCGTGGAAGCGAATGAAAACCCAGAGCTATCCAGGGCAGTAAGTTTTGGATGGAGAAGGGAGCATGTCTGGATCAGGGGCTCCTAGAATATTTCAGGGATCTGGAGATGGGCATGGAACAGAAGAAACAACAGCAAGAGAGAAGATGATCTGAAGAGACACTGACTAATGCAGAGAAAGGAGACCAGATTTGGAGGAGATCCAGACAGGTGATAAACTGATGTTCTTGAAATTTCAGAGAGATGGGAAGCAGCAGAGCATCAGGAGAGGTAGCTAGCAACAGAAGCCAAACACTGTGATAGAAGTTCCTGAATCATGGCATTGCAGAGGTTAATACTGTCATGCAGCAGCAATGCAAAGCAATGTGGGCTATGAAAAGCCATCCAGTGAGCATGATTGCACCTTTGCAAAAATCCTAAGTGAACAGTTAAAAACCTCCAACCCAAGTAGTCAACGTACTGGCTGTTGCCTTTGTTCACAAGCTGTCTGCAGAGACTTTGTATGTAAATATAATATGAAAGAATAATCTCCAAGTTCCCCCCTTCCCCACCACTGAATGGTAAAGGCTTTCCTTAATTTCAATAATTGCGAGCAAGTTGTCTCTAATTCACTCCCTTGGCATTGCTTTTTTTTTTCAACCCCTTGAACTGTTCTACATCTGGAAGGGCTGCGATCGAAAGCTTAGATCCAATTTCAGACTATCTAATGTAATTACATTCTGTAATCTGTTTCCCTCCTAACCCCACAGACCTGGAAGCTGCTGTTTTCCTCCTCTAGGAATACACGACTTAATCAGCAGCACAGCATGGAGCCCGCTTGTCATTTCCTACATGTTAACATCCACTGTATAATGACTAATTGCTCCCATATGACAAACCCACTCCCTTCTGAACACAATGAACTTGGGACTTGTTTGGAGCTGCGAACTGGAAACCTCATTGCCCACAGGTTCCCTGAGGAGTCTTGTGAGAATCTCAGAGGGATATGTACCTTTAAGCATTTTTACGGCAACTGTTTTGCAGGTTGAAGATTTATCAATGCCAAAAGCAGACGCCTCCACCACCTTCCCAAAAGCACCATGACCCAGTGTTTTACCTAGAGAAGCAAGAGTCGAGAATGAGCCAAAGGGGACTTATGACAGTCTGCATCAGACAGGAGGGAAACATGCATTCTCAGCTATGCAAGGAATACAGGACTCCAGTGCTCAGGCACAACATAGATGTAGACTGATAGTCAATAGAAGCCTGTATCACATATTTGCAGCATAGGGATATAAACAGTGTGATTTATATCCATATGACTTTAATGCAATACAGTATGTGATAGAACAGAGTAGAATAAATAAATCTGCATTCAGCTGAAGGCAGGGCTGAATACATATATATGGCTTAAGGGTAAAAACATTACATATAGTTGTCCTGAAGCCCAGGAACGTCAGAGTTTGACTTAAACATAGACTTGTGGAACCCTGATCTCTCATGAATCACAGTCATGGAGATAGCCAGCAAAGGCACTCAGGCACTCAGAACCCCTTAATCCTTCAGTTATTGACATTTATTTGATGTAAAAGCTATACTAAATGGAATTTAAGATGATAATCTTTATTTTCCCTTTCATTTGAATTTTCATGCCTGTGTGCTCTGAGGGCTCAGACCCACAGTGCAGCAGAGTACACTAGGCATCATGGTCTGGCTTTTTGGTTCTGCTAGTTTGACCCTATGTCCCACTATCATCTCATTTTTTGTTATTTTTGTCTGTTTTCCTCCTTTTTTCCTCCTTCCATTTTTTCCAGCTAAAGCACCAAGAGCACACACAAACATATATTCCCTACACTCATTATTGAACATAGATGTTACTGTTTCTTTATACAAACACAACATGCTTTTTACATTTTCTTGCTCCATCATCCAGTGAGCTGAGCTGTTGAATGAAATTTGGTTCATTCTTTCATGATACCTCTTTACAACTTAAACCCAAGTTCAAATGATTAATAAGGAATTGATTATTTGATGCATTGATAGATGTCTTCAAAACAAAATTCACTGAGACTGTCACCTTTCGGATTGTCTTCTCTTTCCCTTTTCCTCTATGGGTATGAAACCATATTTCTAGCAGGGACAGTACCTGGAGGTGCCTTTCTTCCCTGTCAAGAGTTTGGCTTCACTTCTCCAAGAAGGAAGAAGAGGTGATAGCTATTTTGAGAGAGACAACGTCTTTGCTTTTCTTACCAAATCCCTTGTTGCACCCCCCATTAAGGATGATCCTGAATTCTGTGACTCACTGCCAGCTCTCCCCAAGCACTACCTGATAGGCTGCTTCTTGGGTTATACAACAGATCTACTGAAACTGAGGAGCATTAGAAATTACCATTCTTTACAGGACTAATACCCAAACCACTCACCCAGCCGCAGTCTGTCTCTTGGGAACTCCCATTTACTGCTGTCATAGGGAAGACGGTCACACTGCTCATCAAGAGGCATTTCCTCTGGATCCATTATAATTGACAGGTATCCTGTTTTAATATCTGTGGCATCGGGCTAAAAACAGGGTGTGGAGAAATTATTCACAATATTTACCCTGCAATTCTAATAGGAAAGACCTGTCATCTGCAAGACTGAGTGCTGTCTGGGGAGTTCCCTGAATTCCAGACTTAGCTCTGAAATTTATTCTGCACCATGAATGCATCACTTCAGCTTCCTGCCTCTCTTTTTTTTTTTATATCTGAGAAATAAATGTTTTTGTATGCCTGCCACTCACAGGTGTTGGGAAGAGTCACAGATTAATGTTGGTAAACACTCCGAGGACACAAAATCAATCACTGCCCACTACCTGTATCTGCTAAAGGAAATCAGTGCTTTTCTAGGGGAACTCCATGAGCTGCACTTCCCGGGGCACTATGGAGTGTTTTGACATTTTCATAGTGTTTTGTTTTGCAGTCTTGATTCTCCATAGTTATTCACTTCGTGGCTATTGCTTTATTACAATTTAAAATTGATTGAAAGCTGGTCAAAACTGCTATTTCTAATGCTGCTAACTGAGAAATTGTGATTTGCTGGGTCCTGTGAGCTGACTTGCATGGGTGTAAAATGTAATAGGAAATTCACTGTTGTCCACAACCCTTAAATTGAGGCCAAGGAGGAAAACATGAATTTAATCACTGTATTTGCAGGACGAGGGGAAATTTTACTCAAGTTTTGGGGTTCAGCACTGGGACTGTAGTTTGGTGAGTAGAGAGCTGTGGTTGCCTTTCTGTTTGCTGTTTGTTGTAGGAAAACCAGACCTAAATTCCCTGGAACTTTACTGAAACTTTGCTTTTTTGAGTCACACGAGGGAGGTAAAAGAATAGTAAGACTTGGAGACAAATAAGCTGTGTGGTTTGAGCTCATTTCTAGAGCAAACATCCTAGGATCTTTCTTAAAACAGGGCCCCCTTTTTAATACCTATATTTCAGAGAAAAATGCTGAAATCAAGCCCTCATTTTAGAGGGGTTTAGGATTTTTTCAGTTTCCTAATCTTGCAAGCCAGTTTGACTCGTAAAGAGGGGGGAGCCTGATTTTATTGTACTATGGAAGAGGGTAGAAATCTCACAAGTGCAAGTGATCTCTTAAGAAGTCAGGGTACTATCAGGAGAAAACTTGGACTGAATTTTTATAGGAACGTTTTGCATTTTTTCTACCATCTGCCCCAAACATTCAGCCCTAAACTCTGATGCAATGGATGAACTGGGCCCAATTCCAGACCCTGTGTGCAATATGGAAGCTTTCTTACTTTTCTCAGTTTCCGAATGAATAGGGTCAGAAGAAGCCAGAAGAGAGTAGCAGCTAGACCAGTGCAGACCAAAATGATAACTTCAATGTTGGATTTCTCCTCAGAACCTGTAGGTTAAATGTACAACCAAATTTTATATGTAGCCAAAGTCCATGACTGAAGAATAGCTCTCCTCAGTCCAACACAATATATGCATTTTGCCTTAGCTTAGACCTCACCTTGGATTTTAATGAAGGCTGACGTGCTGTCTTGGCCCATGTCGTTGGACGCCTTGCATTCGTAGAGCCCTTCATCATCCTTTTTCACTCGCTCAATGACCAGGGTATTATTTTCCATGTAAATTCCTGTTGTAAGGGATTTTGGTTAATGCTATCACAGTAACCTACTTGCCTACAAATACTTTTAGGAGACAGAGAACTGAAAGTCAGCTTCCATCCATACAGGTTTGGTACACACTGTTGTTGGGAGGCATTTTAATACTCTGCTCTTCATTGTGGTCTGGCAACAACCTTTCTCTGACTTTTTTTTTTTTGTTTCTCTTCAATACCTGTGTAAATTGCTTGAGGATCTTTTAAGCAACAGCAAATGTGGCTATTAATTTATTACAAGCAGACAGCTCAGACACCTGAGAAAACTATGGAAGTTGGTGAAGTGATGGGAAGATACGTTTTCTGTTAACAATAAAGTACACTGGAAAAAAAGGGAACTCAGCTGTGGGAAGTGATGCAAGTTCTAACATGTGGAACATGCAAATCATGTTATGCACATCCCTGTAAAAAACACTGCATGGAGCAACCCTGGATTCACAGGCAGCCAGGGGCTAGTGGTGGAGTGGGAAGAGAGAGGTTGCTTAGATGTGACCTATGTGACGCTTTTCTGCATTTCATTTTCCTGATTAATTTTCCACACTTAATTTTTCCTGATTTGTGGCACAAAACTGGGAGCTCCTCTGTTACACTGAGGAAATGTTGAGGCAGAAATAGGGAAACAGGTCAGGCTTTGAATCCAAAAGGGAAGGACATTGTGAGTTTCTAGGTGTTCTGCCTGTGAATTGTATTATTGTTAACAAGAGTACTGCACAGAACTTGCCATGCACTGTGCTGAAATATTTACCCTGAGGTGTTTTTTCCAAATATTTTATTTATGTTTCCATTGGTTGGATGAGTTATATGCTTGTCCCTCTAGAATTATTTATAGAATTTCAGTAGCTCTAAAGAGTTTCTCTCAGAACAGTCTGATCTGAATTATGGATGACCCTAGATTTCCTATCTAGTCCAAGATGCAAAATTAAAGTCACAGGACCAGCTACTGACATGGGATTCTGCATGGTTTACAGGAGATGTCAGGACAGAGCGCTGAGAAGGAATTCCAGGCTCAGGAAAGGGAGCCCATGCTCCCTGCCTGTGGTGGCACTGTACATGTACTGCTCTGTACTGGTTGAGCTGGGAGCACATTCTCATGACTGTGTTGTGGGGGATAAAAGAAGGATGTGTGATATGCCATGGCATGCCCTGGACCTGACTGGTAGGTGACTGCCCACAATTTGCTGCAGTATTTTCTGATCTGGCCCCAAGGATATCTGGCACTTCAGGCCTGTGTTTTCAGACGCAGCAGATAAGCAGGTACTCGCTGTCTCAGCTCTGTACACAGCCGGTGTCTCCCCCAAGCAGAGGGACCAGCAGCATGCTGTACCCCGTCGTTTGCTGACGCTGTGCTAATGCTGACTCTGCAGACACAAATGCTGCACCTGCGGAAGGCAAGCTGCTTATGCAGGCATTGGGTTGCAACCACTTGGCAGCTTTGACCTCCATGTCCAAGCTGGAGATTACTGCAGTGCTCTAATATGTTTGGGGATTTGTGTGTGTGTTCCCTGAGGTAGCGTCTACCATCCTGACTCAGCCGTGCTTGCAGTATCCGTGGAGCTGTAGGTCCTACATGTGAACCTGCTACTCTGTCGTCCTGCCTGGCGGACAATACTGCAGCATGCTTGGGAAACAAGTGCACTCACCAGACGCTGCTGAAATGGGGTACCCATTCTTCCTCCATGTAATCTGAGGTTCTGGTGTTCCATTGACCTTGCACTCCAGAATGATCTTGCCACTTATGTTAACCTCCAGATCCGTGAGGTTTTGTATCACATACGGTGCTGCCTTTGCTACAGTCACAAAAGAAAACAGTAAACAGTAAGATTTCAGAAGGTACCTTCCCTCAGCTCTGCCATCTCCTCTCCTTTGGCCTCTCCGGGCTGGAAGTGGCAAAGATTTGGTTGGTGAGTGATAGCAAAAATCCCCTAAAAGATTATGGGAGGAGTGGGTGAGTCTATTTGGCTTATTTTCAAACTGACTAAGCTTAGATTTGGCTTCAGCTTGAACCTTCTTGAGTTCCTCATCTGCTGAAGAAAACAATGAGTAGGTAGAGCAAATGCAGAATGAATACAAAAAAAGAAAGGAGGCAAAGAGTATCCAGTTCTAAGGATTTTGTG
>JAVJGJ010000034.1:2360105-2373542 GCA_035590215.1 Microhierax caerulescens | reverse complement strand
TGAGTAGGTAGAGCAAATGCAGAATGAATACAAAAAAAGAAAGGAGGCAAAGAGTATCCAGTTCTAAGGATTTTGTGTCCTCTATCATGAGTGCAGTTGTCTACTTCCTTCAAAGCATGTTAACCTCCACTTTCTGTTCATTTATCAGGAAAGCAATGAATAAAATCACAAAGCACAGTGTAAAAAATACATAAAACCTGCAATGAGGACAGTAGCTGATGGGTGTCAGTACATTTAAAAGACCTTGTCTGCATAGGGGAAGGAGGGCTGGTTTGAAGGGGCATTTCCATGCATGCTCTCCAGAAGAATTGCGTCTCTAACATGAGCCAGACAAATAACAGACTCCAGTAATTCTAGAAGAATGTGATCAAGCTTCCAGTTCTCCCATGGATGTATTCCCAGTTTAGCTGTGTTTTTCCCATAGCCATCACATGTAGGTGTCTGTGTAGGTGGAAATTTGACTAAGTGAACAAAAATATCTGCCAGGGGAGAGAAAAGTGAATTGCCTGAATGCAGAGGAAGCCCAGTGCAGATGATGCTGACAGGTGGCTCTGGTGCTGCTGTGGGGACAAACCAAACCACTAGCACTCTGTAATACCAGGGTGAGATTTTTTCCCATCCTCCACAATTCAGGAAGAGGCAGGTGCTCATGCCATTTCTTAAAATAAATCACCTCCCACTCAGGTATCAGAGCAGTGCTAGCCACAGCTGTGGCGTGGGTGAGCATTTTCTCCTTGTGTGCATGCCTGCATGGCTCGGGAAGGGACTGTGCAAGTGGTGTTGCCTGCACGGGGTAGGAGGCTGCATGGGAAGTGTGCTCATTCACTTGAGCAAGGATGAAGCCAGCACTGCACAGCCTGGTTTGTACCTAAGTGACAAGTGCTCGTGGCAGCATAGCTGTCCCTTCACCGTTTCATTAGCCATTAATGTAAGTGAAGAAGCCAATATGAAAGTCACTGTCCACTTCAGCTTCTGAACAACTCTGTCTTCTGCACCGTGGCTTGTGCCTGTTTATTTCAGTTCTGCTCCAGTTCTGTGCTTTGGGGTTTTGCTCACCATAGGGAGGTAGCTAATAACTTCGCCTGTTCCAGCAGCACTTTTTCTTTTGAGAAGGCTTAGAGCTGATCACTCTTCTTCACTCTGAAGCAGAAGAAACTTCACTGATTTTCAGTGAGTTTCTGGCCAGAAGAAGTGTCCTGGCCTTTACATTTATATAGCCAAAGAAGCCAGGCTTCAGGATCTGTAGTGTTACTATTTTTACAAAAATAAAAGAGCTGGGAGGTTGGGTATAAGTAAGAAAATACTGTTACAATGAAGTGCATCCCACTTACACAGAATAAATGGTACATGTCACTTGATTATACACTTGACCAGTGACATTTGTGATTACATCTGCTGGGTGCAAATCTATTTAGGTATCTGTGTCATCCTGTCAGCTGTAAGTGGGTGGAGTCTCCTACCAAAGTCACACAGATCTGGGGTAACAGTCCCAAATGATGGAGTTGTGCTGTTAGTAACATAGTGGGTGATGCCTTTTCTCCTCAGTCAGCACCATATCTGCACCCAGCATGGAGTTAGGAAGATAAAATGCATCTGAAATCACCTTTATGTGTAAGGCAAATATTTTGTACAAACCCAGCAGTGGCTGAATGAGTAATACGTATGGCTAGGTGTCAATCCACATAAAGTAATGCAATAAAAAACCCAAACCAGAGCATGCAGTCTATATTAGGACAGCCCCTAAGAAATGCTAGGCACCTTCTGCTTTGAAAAGCTTCAAAGGGAGCAGCCGATGCACAGCATTCCTGCTCCTGCAGCAGAACGATGGCACATCCCACTGTCATTTTCTGTTGGAGGACCTACCTCTGATGAGGAGCTGAGTGTGCTGTTCTAGCCTGTCGGTGCTGTTGTGCTTGTTCTGGGCTCTGCACTTGTAGAGGCCACTCTGCTCCTCTGTGACGCTAGTAATGAGCAGTGTCAGAGAAACGGAGTAGGTGTCAGTTTTCTTGATCACGGAGTCACCAAGAGCCACCTCTGAGGAGGGGTAGTGCCAGGCCAGGTGGCTGTAGATGTACTTGGAGGCCCGACAGGTCAGCCGGACATCATTCCCCACAATGGCTGTGACTTGTGAGTCTGTCTGCAACCCAAAGGGCACATCTAGGGGGAAGAGAAAACATGTTTACGATTAAGTCACACTGAGAAGATCTTTGGCTACCTGGTTGCAACTTGATGGTCAAATTTCACAGACCAGCTATAATGGAATGAGCCAATTTTAATGAGACCCACATCTGCATGTGCAAACAGGCATTGGTGCTTGTGGATTAGGGGAATGAACGTACCTCTCACATCCCAGTGCTGACCTGTGGTAGTCTAGCCCCCAGTATTCTAATCATTACATTGTCAAGTAATGAATTGAAAGTTTATAAATAGAAGTAGTTAATAGACTAAGAGAGTTTAATCAAGAGAGATTTCTATCCAGGTAGATAAATGGGTTCGTGAGCTCTTCTCTTTCTATCTGCAATCAGTGCTTGAAAGTGTAATTGCATAAGAATAAAAAAATGTATTCCCATTTCTCAGAAGTAACCCTCCCTTTCTTCACTACTGAACAACCTTCCCAATTCTCTCTTATTTCAGCAATGCTAATATTTATTTTAATCACATGTGCCTTAGTGGGTATTTACTTGATCACTGAATGGATTAACTGATCTAATGATGTATAAGTCCTTGAGGCCTTTATATTTAGCAGATAAATACTTTGAAGCATAAGTCCAGTCTATCCACAAAAGAGTAAGCTGTTTCTTGCTATATTTTCAGTAACTTTTTATTCCAGGGAAAAAAAAAAATAAAATCAGTTTTTCTGAAGTGGCAAAGTGAATCCATTTGAAGACAAGAAAAAATGCTTCTAAGTAGAATGCCAGAGTGTGGCCTACAGACACATTCCTGTTACTGCATTAGCTGCCAGAGACCTACAATTAAATTGTGTCTGAAAGACATTCTTTTCCCTTTTATTCTGTTATTTTCAGTGATCTGTCCACCCAGAAGACCTGAATGTAAGTGTATCAATAGCCGCAGTGACCTGGAATTATTCTTCTGTCTGTTAGGTCAGGTTTTTCAAGCAGCTGAGAGTTATGAGGAACCCCTTATAAATTTTACCAGAAGGAGTACTGGGATGGGACACTTTGGGAGGACTTGCTTTGGATTACCTTCTGAACACGACCAGTGTTTGCAATAAATCTGCCAGATCATTGTTTCAATACCAAGCTGTTAGGAAGATGCTTTCTCAAGCTAGGATGAAATGAATGGTACTTTGAGAAGAACAGAAGTTAAAGGGGAGCAAGTATGCATTGCATTTACAATCTGACAAATTCCACATAGGAGCTGGAATTTGGCCAGGGGCTCACACTGCAAACTCTTGCAAAAAAGTTCTGCTGAAGCTATAGTTGAGCATAAATAGTGAGGCTGTTGAAGTAACCAATCTGCCTTATAATAAACCATATATTTTATAAAATACAAAGCCCTGAAGGAGCTTTCAGATATGATTAAAAGTCTCTGTTCTTCACAAGTCATCTGGAATAGAACCAATAAGCTCTGCTTCATCATTTTTAAAGACTGGCACCAGAAATGTTTTACAAAAGATCCAAAAAGAGAAGAGACCCCTCAGGCCACAGCTGTGGAAATTGTTATTTTTCTTTTCTTTCATTTTCATGAAATTTCAGTTTACTTTATGCAGTGTTTTGCTAGACTCAGTTGCTATCTTTCTTGCTTAGTGCTAGCTGTACACTGAAACAGACTTGTTTAATGCATTCATTCTTCACATCTGATGTCCTATGGTTTGAACATGTCAAGATGATGCTTAGCAAAAAGGGGCAAAAGTCTGAGCCCAGCACAACTTCTCTAAACAGAAAGAATTAAGGTCTAGTGAGAACACTGTGATGTGGCATGAGCAGCATCTCTCCTGAATCTGTCAAACCAAAACAGGGAAAATGTGCCCTCTTATCTTGTCTTTCTCTTAGTTTCTCTTCTAAGCGTTTGCTATTTGTTCCAGTAAGAGTCATAGTACTAGGGCAGATGGATTTTCATCAGAGTGGTTAGACTCAGTTCTTTATTAAGCTCAATAGTCTGGGAGACCTCCTGAGGTCCCCACCACCCTGAATTATCCTATGATCCTTAGTGCTGGGTCTCAGTGAAAGTACAAAGGCATTCCAGGTAAAGTGATGAGGTAGGAATTTGATCCCATTACCTGGGGTAAAAGAGTGAACCACCGTGAATTTGCAGGGCAGGCCAAACCTTGGCCTTAAGCGGTTAGGCTGGCAGCCCTGTTTGCCCTTGCTTCTGCCTCTCAGGAAGCCTTTTCTTCAGGAGAGTTCCTTCCTACAACTTGCAGCCCTGTTTGTTTTGCAGGGTGAGTTTTTCTGCATGGCCGTGGGAGGAAACCCACCTTGAGAGAAGGCATTGGCCTGTGTATGGCAGTGGCAGCATGGGCTGGCATGTCCAGAGGACTCTGATATTACGGTGCAAATTCCCAATGAATTTGATGTGTTAATTTCCAAGCCCTAAATTGTAAAGGATGTTTGATAGTTTTGCCTTGCTGCTGGACTTCACTGGTGCAGGGTTTTTCCTACCAGTTTAACATACTGGGAGCAAAGGTCTGGCTTGTTTTTCTTACAATTTCTTCTACTGACATTTTTTATTTATCATTTTGAATATTTTTAGCTGGAACCTGTGCTATTCTCTTCCATATTGTTAGCAAGAAGCTCTTTCAGCTCCAATAGAATATTCATTGATTTCATTACAGTGGAAGGAAAAAGAGAGAAAAAAAGTCTCTCTTGCTCTCCTCTCTCTTTTCCTACCTGGATTTTCTGGGGAGTAACTGCAGCTTTGAGAGCACATTGTAAGTCAGTTCATATCTTAGACTACTTTGCTTACACAATCCTGAACCTGAGCAGTGATTAACTTCCTCTCTCTGAACAGATACAGTGTCTTATAAGACTCCTAGTAAGTTGGCTAAAAGAATGCACCATGGGGCCTTTTCTCTTTTATCAGCAGTCACCAAACATTTGTCTTTCATATTGTATTACAGTGTGGTAGCCGTGAATTTCACTCTTGACTGTGCGGGATTCCATGGCAAAATAGGGAAATAAGCCATTGGGGGAAGGTAAAAAGTCAGCATAAATCAAAAGAAAGTCTGGCTCCATTTGTATTTACAAGGAATTAATTGGTTTTAATTTCCTGTACTTTGCACAATAATCTGTGTAATTCAAAACTTCTGCTCTTTCCCAGATTCCATCCCTGTGCCTGTCAGGGTTGGGGGGTTGCCATCAGGCATATGCATGTAGGGAGAGTGAGAAAAAGAAAGGGTGAGCCCTACTATCTGAAACAGCACAGAGCTTTTCATAAATCCTGTAAACATGTCAGGAATAAGCAAATTGAGAGTGGCGAGCAGTTGCAGAACAGACCAGTTCATACATTGTTCTAGTATCTGATAGCAGATTTTTATCTCATGTTTGAAATATAATATTTTCTTTCTGGTAGAAATCTTTAATTCCATTTTTCTGAGTTGTTTTTGCAATTGGATAAACCCTTGAAAAAGGGCTTTTGTTATTATTTGTTATCATAATTCATTTATATTCCAAGAACATTCAGCGGTTTCATATGGGTGGGAACCCATTTTGTTGTATGTGGTACAGTCATACAAAGGCTAGAATTTGATTTACTGTGGACCCACGGTAATATATAGTTGCCCTTTCCAAGGTGCAGCCCAGAGATTAGAAGGTAAATAATACTTGCTCATGGCAGAGAATACCTCCAGGAGACATCAGGTCAGCTTTTCATGGCACTAGGAAGGTTGCAGTTTGCCTTGAGTGCGTAACTGGTGCTGGGCAATGACATCAAGCAGTTCTGAGCATCTGATGGCTCGCCCACATTGCCTCTGCCCATGACAAAATAGTCATCTGACTTAAATGGGAACACTGGTGTCAAAACTGGTAGGTAAGATAGGCAGGAGACAGATTTTTTCCCAGCAAGAAACAGTAAAAAAGTTTTACTCAAAACAAAAGTACTGGAATAAGAGTTAGGCCAGGGCATGATGGATAACACTGCTACTGCATTGCTAGGGTAGTTTCTGCTGCTGTGGACAGCTTTAGGAGAGCTTCAGTGGGACACTGACAGTCGGTACATCTGCAGAAGGAGCTCAGGGAGGCTTCAGGGCTGTCACTGAATGGTAAGATTTCTCATCATGTTGTACCCCTTATATAGTTTGGTTTCAGCATGATCTGCAAACCCTGTTGACCCTTCACCAAAATGAATTCTGATGGCAAAGACATGATTTAAAAATAGATACCAGTGCTATTTCTAGTGTCCGTGGGAGTTTTTGTGGGGGCTCTGCAGTGGAAGAACAAAATGGCTGTTGACATTATTCCATTGGGAAAAATACATTTTTCTGAAATGAATGTGGTGGTGATGAAAACACCAGACTGAAGACACATCCCCAGAAAGCAGGTGCAGCCTGGACAACACCTGAAGTTTCCCTGTAACGCTCTGCCATGTCCTAACAAAATATTCCAACCCTGACCTAGTAGAACAGGTTTTTGAGGGAAGAAGAGAGTTTAGCCTCTCTATCATCTTTGAATTTCTTATCAAGGAGAAGTTAATTAAGGCTCAATTCAGCCAAAATGTTTGAAAGCAGCTCAGGATCCACCAGCTTGTTTGTTGGTAGGAGATAATGAGAGATTAGGTTTTTAAAATCAACAAATTGCTGAATTAATTTTGGAGTCCCACAACTGGCAGCTGTTTTGCAGAGAACAGGGTGCTGTGAAGTGCTATGAACACTTACTAGACATTGTCCTAAAGGCCCACACATTGCTTGTGTGCTCTTAGACTCTAACTCAGCCTTTATCTCAGCTTTTAGGTTCGATCTGCATAAAATTAATCGGCCTAGCAATTGTAAAGTGTCCTGCTTAGAGGCTTATGCTTTTGGACTTACCCCATTTGGTAGCTCACAAACTGTCCCTGAATGACCCTGCAACACTGAGACTGGGGCAACTCCTGGTGCGAGTGACCCGGCAGTCACTTAGCCTCCTCCCAGTGCACCCAGTAGAAGACAGGGCTTTTTTCTTTTCATCTGTGAGGCAGACCTTCAAGCAGCAGCTCTTACAGCAGGCTAGCCACTTGTTAGAAGAATATGCATTACTCAGCAGAGGACCACCATGGAAAGACACTGAGCAGCAGGTCACTCTGCTGCTATTTTACCACTGCAACATGACCTACTTTAGGGTCAGGGTGGCCACATTTAGAAAGATTTTATTGCTTTCTAATCCATAAACACCACTATTTTTAAACACAGCGCCTACAAAAGTCAGTCATGCTCATTCAGCATCTGCCTCTTCCCCAGAATGGCACAGACTCACAGGCAAGAATAGATCTGTCTTGCCAAGCCCTTCTCACCACCCAGTCTGTTTTGGTGGAAACGCTTCCACCATAACCAATGTCAGTAATTTTGTCCAGTGATTAATTTCCTTCATAATTAAAATTGCATGATTAAAACTTTTGTGTCTTCAAACATTGCTAGATTGATCTTAATATAAAAAAATATGAAATATTAGCTCACTGGGGGGGAAAACCCCTACATAACTTAATTATTAAAATAAAATATAGTTATAAAACATAGTTGTGAAAGGTGCATGTAACCTTTCAATCTGACCTTATGCTGGTTGCTTATTTGGTGGCTGCAGCACTGCTTTTAGCCACCAAGTATTACAAAGTTCTGTAAACAGCTTGGGAACATACGGCTTCAAGTAACCCATCCAAACATAATAGCTGGTGGAATTCAGAGCAGAAACAAACCCACATAAAGACTTCACACTTGGAAGTGGTGAAGTGTGAAATTAATAGCTGGTCTTCAGCCTGCCTTGGACATATCGAGGGCTGTTATGTCTGAGCTGTAGCTCCCAGAAGTGTACCTTGCTGGGCTTTTTCCTAAGTAAATAAGCATTAGGGCTTTGGAAAATAGAGGCTTAAACCCTCTTCTGTCTCCTAAGGCACTGGGGTAGTACAAAGAAACTGTAAATGGAGGTGAAATCTTTCCCCCATATGGCACCAGCTCCATGATTGTAGGATGACAGTTTTTGAATCAGCACTTCTGTGTAATAAGATTGGTAACAATGTTTAGTGAGCCCTATTTTGGTTAGCCCAATTTGAAACATGCTGAATTGCTTTAGAGTAATGGAGTCAAACACAGGACACCAGAGGCAGAGGAGTCCAGAGCACTGCCACCAGTTGGCTTCGCCCTCAGAACTTGCTTCATGGGGAAGAAACCAAGTAGCAAGAGTCAGACATTTACCTTCCAGGACACTTCTGCACTCTTTGTTCTAAAAATTGTTATTTTGATGCAAATTCTACCAGCCAACATCCACTCACCCAGAAAGTGAGCACAGAAATGATTCAGTTTGTTCTGGTTAAGCACTTGAACAAGGCTGTCCCTGGACTTTTCTCTTTTTTTAACCTCCCATCTCTCCTAAAAGCATTATGTAGGTCTTGATCTCACTACTAAAGAATTTCTGTGTTGAAAGGTTAAGCAGATATTTGTTTGGATTTGTGTTCTTTGAAGAAATAGTGTGTCCACCTCCTCCCTCCTTAAAGGGCACTGGAAAGGCTAATTGCTCAGGCAGGGATCCAATGTCACAACTCCCAGTGATATCAGCCCCGGATTAGGCCTGAATATTGGCCTTGCTCACCTTTGCTGTATCTGCTGATTTAATTGGAGTCTAATCATTCTCCTGAGTCAGGGCGAGGCTTCAGGCCTTTGGAAGACTACAAAGAACTTAGTTTTTGCTAGAGATTTCATGAGGACAGCGCTCAAATGTTATGAGTGTTGCTTTAAGACACAGGCAGCTAGACTCAGGGTCTGTAACTACAGCTTGAAAAGGGCAGAAGGGACATCAGGTCTGATGCTGGACATGTCAAACTCAGCTGCACACTGACACAGGACCCAAACTCGCATGTGGTAAAGAGCCTGGGACTGTGATTGGGAGCGCTCTGAAAACACAACGTGCAGGGGTTCCTAGAAGTTTTAATGAGCACTCACCAGCCATATAAAACTTTTCAGGTAAATCAAATCATCAGCATCTAGTTTTTGTGTAGTGTCTTTTGTGTTGTTTACCTGAGACATAGAACTTAATGCTCCTCTCTTCTTCGCCAACCTTGTTTGAAGCCACACAGTAATAGATTCCTGATGCACTGCTGTTTTCCGTAGTTAGTGTGCTCACAATCTGCCAAGCAAAGAGAGAAAAATTAAAGGCTTTGAGCATAGTGTAGGCTCAGCAGACAGAATAGTGGATAAGTGTAAGTATTATGGTAGAAAAACAGTTAACAAAGGAGTTTCAAGTAGGGTGACGCTCACAGACAGAAAAGTGCTTTATTAGGTTTTTGGTCTCTCATCTTACATCACCTCAGCCCAGTTAATTCTCTTCCCTCCTCATTCCTAAACCTTCCCTTCTTTTCTTCCTGTCTCCCTAGTGAAAAACAGGGCCCCTTTTTGACACACTGTCAGAGTCTTTGTGTGACAACATCAGCAAAAAGCTGAAGTGAAGGACCTGGAAGATTCATCTAAGACACTGGAAATGCCATCCTACACCCATCTATTTTCTTCTTTTTAGTTATGGGTTCTGTGGGTAACAGGACACCCACATTTGCAGGGGAAGCAGGTCGTTCATAGGGATGTGGTATAAAGAATAGCTCAGGATTTTCCTTTGCTTTGCTGTAACCCCAGAGAAGAGAGGGAGGGATGTGGCCCCTTTGGGCCACAGCTCACTCTTACAAATTGTGCTTAGAAGCCTCTTGATTCCATAACCCTTCCTCGGAGCCTTAACAGAGCTCATGCATAGGTAAGGAAGCTCTGGAGAAGCTGCCTGTGCTAAGACACTTGGCAAATGCAGAAAGAAAGGGAGGATCATGAAGGAGAAGCAAGGAACGCTTGTCCTGAGCTGCATCACACAGAAGAAGGAAGTGGTTCAGTTACTCATGGGGCTGAACTCAAATACATCCTTAAACACTTGTTCCTTGAACATCCTAATCCCCTGCTCCTCTATAGGGCCTTCTTAGTGAGGAGCCAGCCATATGGCACTCCCCTGTCCCTGTCATGATGCAACCTCACAGATTCCTGGAGGACTACCCATAGGTCATGGCTTTAATTAGTTCAAATACTTCCTTTGGTCTCCTAGCAAGAAAGCAGGGTCTAACCCACCAAGACAGAGATGTTCGTGCAAGATTACTTTGCTTCCCCTGCAGCCATTCACCTGAGGAACCCTGAGCCCTCACATTTGGAACAAATACCACTTTCTTTGCTATCCTCTCTAAGGACTTTGAGAATCAAAACTTATAACACCCTCTGGCCCTTTGCGCTTATCTCCAGAGAGTGCTTTGAAGTGCACAAAAGCATCTCTGGACTTTCTTTTTAATATCCTAACCTAAACTCACACAAGACTTTCCTTTACTCCTCATAAAGCTGCACCATGAAGGTGTCTATGGCTGTGCAGGATGTATTTTCAGAAAGTTATTTAAGATTCTCTGAGCTTTGGCACTTTAAATCCTGTAGGGAAATGAGTTTCAAAGGTTTTGATCCGGTGTGCATTTTACATTCTAATGGGGAACATTTTCAGCAGAATAACGAGCATGGGCACCAAACACAGAAATTAACCAAGAATAGGGACAAACCAAATTTAGGGGTGAAAACAGAAGACCGGTAAACCCAGCTCCCTCTGGTGTCCACCAGAGAAAAAGCTGTGGAGTTCTGATGTATTTATGATGTGAAAGTAGCTCTAACTTGGATACCCACCCAGCGCAGCAGTCTGCTCCTCCTCCTTTTTTCTATTCCTGTAGCAGTGGGCCTAATGCCATAGGTTATTAACAAACACATGTTCAGAGCACTACCCCTGACTTTAAGCAGTAGACGCTGCCTTGTGAATTACTGCTAAATCAGGACCAAGATCTTTTCGTGATTACTGGGTCTTAGAATTTTATATTTGGCAATAGAGAAAGCCAGGATAAACGTATGTGCTGAGAACAGAAGGGGATAAATTTGGACAGCTATTTAACAGCTATTAGCCTTGCTAAGTGACAACTCTAGATGGGAAGTTGAAGATAATACTGTAAAAGCTGGTTATAATTGTAAAGGGGAGTGTAATTATCCATCTTGGAACATGTCCAAAGTGTTAGGGGTGACACTGTGATTCTTCTAAAAACCAGTGCAATGTGTCAAGCTGGATTTGGTGTCCTAGAGGTAAATGCACACATACACTTGTGAACACACACAGATGCTGATGTCTCTACCTACGTAACTCAAGAAAAGTCTGACATGGTAGTGGGAAAAAAAAGAGCAAATAGCTATACCAAGACCTCATCTTAGCTAATCTCAATTGTGTCTAGATGTAAGGTGAAAAAGACGTTACAATGATGGTGGGAAACAATATGGGGTCAAATTCTTGGGAAAAATTTACTGAGGAGAGAAAGTAATTTTCTTGTTTGTATACTTAAAACCACTGTTAGGCACTTGGATACCAGTTTGCTAGCCACCTGAGCACAAGAGATAATGCACTTTACTGTTTTGTCTTAGAACTAGCACCTCCCAGAGTCCTCCAAAATGTGACTTTCAAACCAGAAGCATCCAGCAGAGCAATATGTATTATTTCAGAGCTGGAAATAAAGGATTTTGAGTGATTTTCTTATAAAAAGATTAATCTCTTGAAATCACTATGCATCAGCTTTTCACTCCAGCAGTGTGCTCCCAGGTAAATCCCTGGGATGGAGTGTCCAATTATCTTTCCAGCATCTTAAATAAAGTTCTCAGTTGCCAGATTAGCTAAATCCTGGTTTAGTCCTCAACAGAGTGATGCTTTGGAACACTAACATGCTGTACCAAAAGGCACCTAAATCTTCCTTCCCTCTATGAACCCACATAATATTGTCTTTTACCAAAAGGACCCTGAAAGAAACCAGGAACCCAGTGGTACGTGCTTTTTGACCTATCTGTAGATCAAAGATATCCACTGAAATCAATGAAGGAGATCTCATTGAAAAGTAACCCCATTAAGGCAGATGTTTAACCCCATAATATTCACAGTTCTGGTATTTTGGCAGTTGTTCACCACCTGTTACTATAGGCAGCCCAAGTTGAACAAACTTGAAAATTTGAAATTTGTCTGTACTTGGTCATAATGGCAGGTAGGGGTAGGGATTTTGTTCTTCTAAATGCCACCCCTATACTTTCAGTGCAACCATTTCAAGGAAAGTCTGCAAAAAGGAGTTGAATGCGAAAATGGTTTGAACTCAAGCAATCTCGAGGAGTAGGAATCTTTTCCCATGTTTGACAGTGAAAACTGTTAGCAGACTTCTCTCTCAGTGGAGTGGCACAATCCCAGCACTTGGGGACCTTTAGTATAGAGTGGAAAAAATTCTGAGGGAATAATCTACTTTGTGTGCTTAGTCCATGCACCTGGCAAAGTATTTTCCATTCCTGGAATGAGAGCCAGGATAGAAACCTTTGAGACACATTGGCATTTGCCACATCTCATGAAATCACAGAAAGACCTTAACTGCACGGGACCGCTGGTGGCCTCCTGTCTGACCTCTTCCTCAAAGCAGGGCTCCCAGCAAAGCTGTTTCTCGTGCCTTCCCAGACAGAGCACAGCACTTTCTGCTAAGCCTGAATAATGATACTGATGTGAAATCTGCAGTTGCCTTGGGACATCACATCGCTTCAGTGAAATTACTATTTCTGAACTATTCACAGCCTGGAAGTTAGCACTTGCAGTTTACCTTCCACTCCTCTAGTCAAAAGCAGTTCAGACTAAATGACATGTTGACCCTTGCCAAAATACTCAGGCCACAAGTGATAGCGCAGACTATGTGGCTGTTCAGTCCTTGGCTTCTGTGCAGACTACGCTGGAACCAATGGTAATTAATAACAAATTATTGGCATGTGATGTCTAGACATCTTCCTAGTGGGAGCTGGACTGAGATGCTGTGCGTTCACTGCATACCAAACACCAACCACCCTCCTGACCAGTTTTGATTGCCTGTGTTGAATTTGGAAGTAAAGGGCTCCATTTCCTACTACTTAACCTAAAGGCCACCCAATACTCTGAGCCCAAAGAAGGGATTATTAGCTAATAAATAATTACTATAAAAGAATAAATGAATTTTAAAACTCAGTAAGAAGAGAAATAAAATGACTGATCTCTGAAGAACAGCTATGACATGTAAATAGATATTGCTGCTGGGAAAACTCGTAATGGAATAGTTCAATAAAGCCCATATGTCTTGCACTGTAATGTTCCCAAACTGATAAAAACAAGCTATTTTAGAAGCAGCCAAATAACATTCCAAAGCCATATACCATGAGTGTTTTAAGACATCTTGTAGTAAGGACAGAGCAGCAAGACC